>JANZXP010000005.1:13955582-13969129 GCA_027576715.1 Erythroxylum flavicans
CCCAAAATTTGCAATTATTTTTCAGGACTCAGAAGAATACCCCGTGAGGCAGCGGGAGTATATTTATTGCATGTGAGGGAAAGAAGAGGTCGAGACCAGTTCGCGTCTGCATTGTATTTCTTTATTTTTTTACTGAATTGCATATTCCGCAAATTTTGTATCTTTGTAATTAAACATTACGGTATGTAATAATTTTTGGAATTGGTAATGTTTTGTATTTGTAATGGGCCCAAATGGCTATTGAAAATTTTATTGATTATGTTGTTATGTTGAAAATGGTTATAAAACAAAGTGGGCCGATTTGGTTATCAATTTTCTGCACTTTATATTTGTGGTTTAAAATTAAAAAAAAATTGTACTGAAATTTGAATGATCGAGTGCTATAACATGCCACCCTCACGGGGCCCGAGCTCAGATATCACCATCGATGTCGGGTTCGGGTCTTGCAGGAGTGGGGTGTTACATGTTTTAAGCTATATAATACCTTTCTATGGTGATAAACTTTGTCTTCGTAGCCTTTAATGAAACATTATGGTTATTCCATATAGACTTCTTCTAAATCATTATTCCATATAGGCTTTTTCCAAATCAACATTCATAAATGTATACTTCATATCAAGATAAAAATGTTTTAGCTCCAATTGGGTAGCAACGAGTAGAACAACTCTAATAGTCTCTATACAAACAATTAAAGAAAATGTTTCATTAAAGTCAACTTTAAATTGTTGTGGACGGCCTTTTGCTATCAAGTGAGCTTTGTAGTTTTGAATGCTTTCAAATGCTTATGTGTGTTTTTTTTCCATATTGGCCATTTCTTCATTCATTGTCTTTTTTATACTTGTTTTTTTTAGTTGTTTAATCAAAAGACTCTTGGTTCACAAGAGAAGAAATCAATATTAGTTGCCTGATAAATATCAGTTAAGGAATATACCTTTCTTGGAAGTGGATTACATACAATGAATTTGAGGGATCAATTTTAGGTGGATTTGGTGAATGAGATTATTCATTTGAGCTTTCTTGTATAGTTGACCCATGTACAATTTCATGTTGCTGAACATTAATACATTCAAGAGGAATGTAGCCTTTAGAATTTTTAGATTTTTCATCCTTTCAAGTCTAACTTACAAACTCCTTAAATACATATCTAGATATTTGCAATTAATTTTTACTTAAATTAAGAAAGTAATGGCTCTTGGATTTATTACTATAGCTAATGAAAATAAAATTTTCTTTTTTGCTGTCAAACCTCTCTTTATTTTAAGAAGTATTTAAAGCCTGAATCCACCATTAATTTGGGATTATGGTAAGCTTCAAGAGGGCTTTTTTTGCAAATCACTTTTGTAGGTATTAAAAATATCGCCAAGTTCAGTCTATAAGAAATTAGGAAGGTTTTTACCTTACAACATGCTCCTTGACATTTTTATAATTATTATGTTCTTGTGTTCAACCACTTTATTATGTTGAGGTTTGTAACTAATAATTAGTTGTCTTTGAATTTTATTTTTCTTCCAATACTCTATGAATGGCCTATAAATATATCCATAACGTGATTTCATTTAAGTATCTTCAATTGATGTCCACTTTGTCTTTCTACAAGAGCAACAAACTGTCAAAAGGTAGGGAAAGCATATGACTTTTCCTTCAAGATGTATAACCACATCATTCTTGTATAATCATCATAAAAAGGATAAAATATATCTTGCTAACAAGAGACAAGGTCCCTGACGATCCCTATATATCAGTATGTTCAAAGAAGCATGTGCCTTCTATAAAGATTTAGAAAATATAAGATGATATATTTTTTCATTAAGTTAACCTTCACAAACTTTGTTAATTTCACCAATTTTAGATAGACAAATCACTATGATCTTACTCTTTAAAAGTTTTAGTCTTGATAGCTATGATGTTCATGCCATAAATGATTAAGGAACATTTCATTAACTTCTTTATTTTTCAAAGTTAAATTATGGTTTGTCTTCAAGAAAATTGGAAAAACATTGTTGGACCACATTTTTACCTCTACAATAATTTCTCTAATTTTCTTGTCAATGATAATGCACAAAATCATCATCAAAAGTTAGTTTATAATCCTTGTTTTGTATTTGTCCAATGTTTAATAGATTATTAACAATATTGGGAACATGTAAAACATCATGCATGAGCTTCTTACTAACGCCTTTCGATTGAACTATAACCACACCTTTTTCGTTCAACTTTATAATTTTTCTATCACCTATTTCAACTTGAGAAGAAAAACCTTCATTAAGTTCTTCAAATACCTATTAATCTCCTGTTATATGTTTGCTACAATCACTGTCAACATACTAAACATAGTTTTATTCTGTAGTATTAATACATGAAAAAAGGACTTCATTATCCTTTGAGAAATTAGTTGCTTCTCTAGGATTTTAGCTTTTATATTGATACCAATAATTTCTCTGAGAATGATTTGGGATTTTACACTTTTTGTATTTGAAGAAACAATTGTTTTACATGGTGATTGAATTTTTTGCAAATTATGTTAATATTGTGACTTTAATCATTTGAATTGCCATCCTTATGACTTTCATAATATTTATCATATTGATATTTTTAGATAATGATCCATATTTCTTTTTGTGGTCTCCTTTATTAGAATTCTTTTTTGACAAGTTAATTTTAGATTGAAATGCTTGCTTTAAAAGCTAGTTGTCGAACTTAAGGATCTTGTGCTCATATGTTTCTAATGATCTCACTTATGTATAGAAAATTGGATCAAGCTTTTGGACTCTTTAATAGTTGCAACTATACGATCATATTTTTATTACATACTCCTTAGAATCTTCTAGACTTTTTTTTTTCTTTCTTCATTGGTATCTTTACAACTTATTTGATTGACAATCTTTGAGGCTCTTGAGAATAAATCTTGAACTTCTTCAAACTCCTCCATTTCCAGATTACCAAAATCTAATCTTGTCAGAGTGTTTGAAGCTTGACCATAATGGTTTTTTAATATCTTTGGAAACTTTTTTCAAAACATCCCCAATCTCTTTTGCCTTTTTAATCACAAAAATTCTAGGGTAAATTAGCTTACTCACATCTTTCTAAATGATTCTTAAGGTCAATGATTTTCTTTTTACGTTCTCCTTGAATTTTTCTTTCTACCTCTGACCATGAAACTAAACTTCTTTCTTGAGGTGATTTTGGATAATCACTCTCCAAAAATATTGTGCAAGTCTTGTGAAATGAATATCATCTCCATTTGTAAACTCCAGTAATCATAGTGTTGTCCTTCAAACATAGAGATTTAATTTGCATAGACAAAAAATAACATATTACTAAATGCTTAAGAAAAGTTCTGATACCAAAATTTCTAGGCACTAAGGAAAGGTAGTGAGTAATTATTAGACAAATAAATTGAAAAAATAATACTACGGTTTTTGCATTATTTTTATGTTTTTAAAACTTATGTTTAATCTGTTACAACTTCATTAATAAATGAAATTTATTTGTAATAAATAAATGAAAATTTTAGGGAAAGATAAATTAAATTCTAGACATTGGAATATAAAGAGATTTTTTAAGAGATACAAATTTTAAAAAATACAAAAAATTATAAAAGTAAAAATCACTTTGAAAACATAAAACGTACTCGTTAAAAAAAATTAGAAATTAGTTTAATCTTCTAACAGATAGTTTCATCTACTCTGTAACCTATGTATTAGAGGCATATCCACAACATGAATGGTAGGAAAGACCTTGCCTTTTATTTAAAGCATTAACCAGCCCAGTTGAGCTTTTTGTTTGTAACACCAATGACTATATAATGGTAGTATAGCCAGTATTCTAATAGTATTATTTAGAGCATATAGTGATATGAAGAAAATATTTTAACTTCTACTTCACTAATCATGCTTTTTTTTTGAAAAATTAAAATGAATTAAATAAGAAAGGAGTTCAATACATCCATTATCCTACTAATAGGATATCAAAACAAATACCAACAACATCATAATCTAAAGAAACGTCACCGTGAACAAAGCCATCTTATGTATTCTCGGGTCTTCCTAAAATGAGTTAAAAAAATCCCCCTTTTAAAGTTTCACCAGAAGTTTCCAAATTAGAGCTGCATATCTCTGTCATCAGCGACTCCAGATGGTTATGGAGGTAAGAACTTTCTAGTTTGATCTTCATTACTTCATCTTCCCTTTTCGTCTTCACTCATTTTTTCTTATTAGGAATACTCAAAAGGGCTTCCTGCACATTTGAGCTCTGGTTACTCTCTCGCTTCTCCCGACTGCATATCTTCAGTACCTGTGAAGCATCTGACATAAAGATCTTATAGAGGAGGGACTTCGTAAGGTAAGAATCCAACTTTAGATTCCTACAGAACTGTTGTGTGTGTGGCATTTGGCTATATTAGGTTGTAGAAATTTACTACCCTACATACTAGGTATTTTTGGATTCTCATTTAAATCTCCAAGAAGTAACTAGTCTCTCGCTGCATTTCTTCTCCATCTGGTCTATGACCAGTTGTTTTTTAATAATATCAGATGTGATTTTTGTGAGGGAAAGTATGCCTCTTTCCCTTTCCTTAAATCTTCTGTAATTCCTCTCCCTCCAGTTCTCTTGAATACATGTTGTAAAGGCTACTTTGTAAGCATCCTTGTCGTGTTTAGGTGCATGGTTTAGTAGTATCTCTTGGATAATGTCATTTAGATTGCTGTGATAGCCATTAAGTGTACATAGAGATGCGACTTTCCTCCATACTCTATTAGAAAACTCACAGCTAAAAAATAGATGGTCCCTGTCCTCTTCATCTAGATTGCAAAGGATACATCTTTTAGGAGAGGAAAGGAATTTTAATCTTGTCATAATGCTTAGTCTATCCTTCATGGCTAACTAGCTCAAGAAGCTGGCATTTGGCTTAATAGTGTTTCTCCATATCAGTTTACTCCATCCAACTGTAAGGTTTGTCCCATACTTTAATTGTTTTGCATAACTATTTGTTATGTCCATTACTACTAGTCCATTCCAAAAGTATGTATCTTCTCCTTTATTATATCGAAACTGTGGTATTAATAGAGACCTAATCTCCTTTTTGGAAATATCCCAGTTGCCATTAGCAATTTATTCTGGGACTTTAGCTTTTTTGAAAACCTATCCAGGGTATCCCTAGTGATCGAATGGTGAATTAAAGCTCCTTGACCTGTCCAATTGTCATACTATAAAGAAATTCTATCTCTTGTCCCTATCCTACAAGTAATTTGATGCTATACTTCCTTCCCCAGTCTAAGAATTTGGTTAAAAACCCATGAAAAACTGTCTTTAGGTTTGATTGCCCATAGACTTCCACTTATTAATATATAAGTATGCACCCATTTAACCTATAATGATTGCTTCTCACTTAAAATTCTCCACAATCTTTTCAACAATAAGCATTTGTTGCTTCTGCCAATTGACTCCAAGCCCAATCCTTTATTTCCTTTAGGTAGACAAATTTGAGTTGAATTGACCTTAGCTACCCCTTTTTCTCCTTTCCCCTTACTCCATAGGAATTGTTTCATCATTTTTTTCCACAGTTTTGATCAGCCCCTTGGAACGAAAAATATGGGAACATTAATAAGTATTTATAGACATAATAACCGATTTCAGGAGGTGAAGTTTGCCACCATAAGATAACATTTTGTTTGTCTATGAATCCAATCTCCTTTGTATCCTTTCAATAAGGGGTAGGCATTCTCTAAATCTGAGTCTTCTCGAAGCGATAGGGATGGAAAAATAAGTGATAAGAGGCTCTTGATTACCCATTCCACTAATAAGAGATATAACATTAGCTAGGTGTGCATCACTCTTTGATAAGATGAAGTAACTTTTTTAAAAATTGATGCTCAATCCTGACATCTCCTTAAAACTTTGTAAGGTATTCATTAATACAGTAATTAAGGGGTTATCAACTATATCAAAAAAGATTAGTTCATCTGCAAAACATAAGCTGGTTAGTGAAAGCAACTTACACTTGGTATGGAACTTGAAATCTGGAGTCGAGAAGTCCTTATATTTCAGCATGAGGGTAAGAGCCTCTATGTAAATTAGAAATAGGTAAGGGGAAAGAGGATCCCCTTGCCTAAGTCCCCTTTTTCTTTTAAGCAACTCAGTAGGACTCCCATTGATTATGATCCTAAAAGAAACCATAGAAATACACTCTTTTATCCAATTGATAAAAATATGAGGGAAACCCATAACTTTCATAATCTGCACTAAAAAACCAAACTGACATTATTAAAAGCTTTTTGAAGATCTACGCTTAATATGCAATTCTGAGGGGATTTTCCTCTTGTATACCCTATCAAAAGTTCCTGCAAAATTAGGATGTTGTCCCTAATATTCCGCTTACTTAAGAATGCTCCTTGATTTTCACTGATGATGTAGTGTAGCATAGTTTTCAGTCTATTGGCCAGTATTTTAGCAATAATCTTGTAGCTGAAGTTAGTGTATGAGATAAAATTGAAATAGCTCTAAGTAGTAGTGTTATGGGTTTTTGGATCAAGCACAAGGAAGTAGTGTTGATCTCTTTGAGGATTACTCCTTTTTTGAAGAATTCATGCACAGCTTCTTTCATAATTTTCCCTATTATATTCCAAGCTATTCGATAAAAGAAACCATTCAGGCCATCTAGTCCAGGATCCTTCGAGCCATTCATTTTAAATACCACTACTTCTATCTCTTAATCTATGACCTGCCTGATTAAAAGATCCACTTGATCTTTAGGATATTTAGTAGAAATAAACTTCCTAAAATCTACATTGTAATAGCTAGTATTACCCCTCAAATCTAAGGATCTTTTGGAAGTGTTTCAAAGCATCTTGAGCAATTTCAACATTCACATACAAAATCTCCCCTGATTCTATTTTTATCAAAGTGATCTTGTTGGCATTTCTCCTAGCCTTAATGGCATTGAAGAAAAACCTAGTGCATCTGTCTCCTTCCTTAATCCAGTTGATTTTGGACTGCTATCTTAACAAAGAGTTGTGATTATCAACTGCTTGTATGTATGCCTTTCGGGCCTCCTTCTTCTCCTTCATAATAATCTCATCAGTAGGATTATTTGCCAGTGATTTCTATAAGAGTGAGAGTCGATGCTTAGCAGTCTCTAGCCCTTGCATTATGCTAAGACCCCTTCATCCATTTAGTCTTTTCAATTCCTACTTTATGGCATTTAGCTTTTGCAAATAGATAAATTGTTTAGTACCAGTTACTTCTACCTCCATCCTTTGCTGACTATTTCTTGGAAACCTTTTACGTTGATAAAGAAATTGTTAAACCTAAAAGGGTGTTTCAAATAAACATTTTTTAATATATTTTCCACCTTAATCAGGGTATAGTCTAAAAATCCTGGGTCTAAAAACATGGCTTTACTATTTGGAAAGGTTGTTAACCACTCCACATTCACCAAAGTCGTATCCAATTTCTTTCCGATGAGCTAATTAGAGCTCTGCTTATTGCTCCAAGTAAATCTATGACCCTTATATTTTAAGTCAAAAATTTCAATGTCTTTGATGCAATCCAACAAGTCGGTATTATAGTTATGCAAATTACAGTTCCCTTCAGCTTCAGATTGATAAATAGTAGAGTTAAAATTGCCACTTATGATCCACGAATCACTAGCTGTTCCTTTAATTCTTCTCATAAAATTCCATAGGTCCATTCTTTGAAATGCAGTATTATGACCATAGATAAAGCTGGCCAACACTAAAGTATGCTCCATTCTGAAAGTCATTTTTATATGCATAAATTGCTCACTTGCTTCCAAAACCTCCACCTCTATAAACTCCTCATCATAGACTATGATGATTCTTCCATACCCATGGTACCGGTGATTAGATTTTATCTTCCATTGACTCCTAAAACAATATAACTTATTTAGGTTTACAAGTCTAATTTTTGTTTCTAAAAGACAAAATAATTTAGGCTTCTTATGTCGGACAAACTCCTTCAAGGCATTGAGCTTCGAAGGGTTGCTTATTCCCCTAACATTCCAAAATAAAAAGGTCATGTAATAATAATTTTACCTTTTGAGCTTTTCCTACTGCTCTTTCTAGTTTGTACTTGTTCCATCTTTTCCCCCTGATTTTTAACCCGATGCAAAAGATCTGATTATTATGGCCCTTGGGTGGTAGCTTGTTGCTAAACTTCTAGGGTATTTCGATTCTGCAACTCTTTTTTATCAGTAATACAGTTATCCATTTCTACCCCTCCATCTATTTGTTATGCTATCATATTTTCTGTTACCAACTGTATATGCTGTTGATCCTTAATATTATGTTTAGTTTGATCCCCCTTGGTTGTATAGGGATAATATCCATCTACTTGAATATCCAATTCCTGATCCACTGGTATCCTTTTCTGCACTTCAAGTTATTTTGTTTATGTCTTCCCCCTCATCTAGCCCCATCAATTCTCCATAATCTCCCCTAACAAAAACTTTCCCTGTTGGTTTCCATGTTTTTCCCTAAACTTATAGGGAAGGTTTCTAATGATAAGTAACCATGACTTTATCCTCCTTTAAAGCATTTCCATTTGCCAACCTTAAAATGGGAATATAATCTTTCATCACCTTTGAAACATCCATGCACACATATATTTAGCATAACCAACCTGTTTCTCAAATATGTATTCTCATCTATGCAAATTGGTTTTCTCAAATAGCTAGCTTATAAGCTTAGGCCCTTAGTGGTCAAATATTCCAGTGAATATTGTGGATGGTCACCTATAGGGGTATGTTCTTAACTCTAATTTTCTCTAGTTCCATACCAAGTTGCCAATTTTGGAGAAATAATGAAAGCTCTGAGATGTGCCATGGTCCTTCTTCTATCACTGTTTGAGTCTCTGATTTTGAGCTAAATTTAAAAATGATGTTGTCATTTTCTGTAAACATTACCTTTTGAATGCCTCTTCCTTTCCAATTTCTTTGAACCCATGCTTGTATTACAAGAAAAGGCAAGTGTTTATCTATGAAGAAGCTAATGATCACTGCTTCCTAAGTTTTTGCTCCGTCCTGCGAGATGTCACTGATTGGGCCCACCATCAACTTCCCATCAACTTCCACCAAGGGGCTGTAGCAAAGAGAGGATTCATAGCTTTCCCCTACAACCTATTTCTAGGTTCTCCTAGTTCCCTCAATGTTCTGGTAAGCTATTGTGGCTAGTGTAGGTGGGTTTAGATAAGTAACTGAGGTGGATGCTTGCTTCCAGATATTGGGAGCAACAGTCGTGGGGTTCTGGAAAGCAGGGGACTTAATAGAGGATGAGGATGAAGGGGAATGGATATTAGGTTTTGTGTTAGTAAGTGGCAGATCTGGGGGTGATTCAGTAGAGGAGGATGGTGAGTTGCACAAGGGTAAAAGGGGAAAATCAAGGTTGGGAGGTGTGAGGTCAGATATTGTGAGGAATAAGCCTGATTTTGGTAAGGAAACAACAGTGCAAAGAATAGAGCAGGAAATGTTGGTCTACAAACGATAATATGAAGAGGGTGGGAAAAGGTTTTGAGAAGGAAGGACAACACTATTGGTCTAAAGTAGGTGCTATAAGGAGGCTGGAGGAAAGAGAAAGGCTGATTTGTAAATGAACAAGGCTGAAGAAGAAGAAAAGAGAGCTTCAATTGGAGGAGCAAAGATGGGAGAAGAATGAAGGTGAGAACTTAATCTGAGCTCTACATGGTGTAGTGTTGCTAGCCTTCTCTCAGTGAATCAAAGTTATAAGTTTTGCTATACCAGTATTTGTATTAGTCATGAACCCTAAAAGGTCTGTGTGGCAGATCTCTTTAGTTTAATTCAAAACTTTCTTTCACTAGTCATGCTTATTATATTTGAATAATGAAGATAATTTCAAGTCCTTATGAAAAAGGTTGGATTATCAAGGTCAAGCTAAGCAATCCATCAAAATTAGAATCCTTGATGGGTCCAAAGGAGTACACCAAATTTTATCAGGAAGAAGACGCGGTTCACTAGATTTCCAATATTGTTAAAAGCACTTTCTATTCAAAATGATGCAAGATGTAATGTTATCTTAGTCCTTCGTTAATGGTTATACATCAAATTCCAAATTTCTCCACTCTTTTATAGTTTGTAATGTTCACTTTTCTTACTTCCATTGTTACCATTTTAACATTTCATCCCTATAATTAGGAAACATTTCCTTGTTAATAATATGTAGGTTTAATAATAGATTGAGTCAAGTTGAGTTCGAACTGCTTATACTCAAACTTGATTTGAAAATTTTAATGTTAGTTTGAATTTAGTTCGAAGTTTGATTGAATTCTTGTGCTTTGAAATCTTTAATGTTAGTTTGAATTTAGTTCGAAGTTTGATTGAATTCTGGTGCTTCAAAATTTATTTAGACTTAATAATTTAGTTTCTAAACTCAAGTTTAAAGTTTGATTGAATTGCGTAAGTCCATAAATTTTTTAAAATTCTTGCGTAGACAATAATTCAAAAAAATTATTATGTAAACAATAAGACGAATTATGATAAATTATTATATAGAATCTTACTGAAGGCCCTTTCATAGGCGCATGGAAAGTGTTAACAATATTATTAATATAATCCCTTCAAACATATATATATGGTGTTAATGGAAACAATCATCTTTCTTGCATATTAAGTAAATATAACCCGATGAACTTGAGACACACGCCCATGCAGGCAAGGATCTGAAGGAAGAAAGAAAAGATTTAAAGAACAAAATTATATTAAAAAAATTCCAGTAAGTATCATTGATTGTTTGTTCTATTTGTAAGGAGCTCACGTTGGAAATTTTCACTTCACTGATTTATGACCTTAGGAATAACAAGGAATTATGGTTTAGGTTAAGAGGAAGAGCTTATGAATTGATTGTAAAAATCATATGCGATATATGTCCCTGAATCCTCCATCATCGATCAGCATGATGATTTTCATCCCTCTTAATATTGGAATAAACTTATTAGAATAGAGCAATTTCATGCCAAGAATGCCCATAACAAAATAATATGGTCCCACGAACACTTGTTGATGCACAAATTCATGTGTCAGCTGATTTTTGACAAAACATAAACCAACAAGTGTTTAATAAAGGAACTCTTTATGTTGTGGTGTATGGACCACAGTATTCTAGTGTGCACATCCGTACATATGCTAAATGCTATTGTTGCGACTTCACATAAGAAGAGCAACAATTTAGGAATGGGGTACTTAGTATCTACAATTGTTGAATATTATGACGTGGACCGTAGTGGGTTAACTGTCCACTTACCTGACTTCCTAAACCATCACCACTTATGGCAAGCTGAAATCCTTAAGTCCCATAACATGGAACTTAGGGATATCAGCCAGAAGACACATGTCAAAATTAAGACTAGTCAGGCGAGCTCAAGTTCAGCCTCGCTGCAGCAAGCAGAGGAGGACTTTACCAATGAAGAGTCCGAGGAAGAGGAAGAATAAGATCAAGGCTAGAAGAAGGTCATGGAGGCAATCTACGAAACCAACAAGACACTGGTGGAGAACACCATAATTTTGCGGCTCAGGGCGTTCAATTGCCGCTTCTGACACCATCACCACCTCCCTCTCCATGAGATTTTGGCTAACCCATTTGTCTTTCTTTGTCAAATTAATCTTCATTTTTATTGTTAGTTATTTTCTGTTTACCTTAATTTTATATTTCTTCTTGTCTTAATTTTATTCTTCTTGTTTATTCCCTTCTCACATTGAGGACAATGCGTTGTTTAAGTGTGGGGAGGGTTATATGTTCTGTTTTGTATGTGATTTTTCATATTGTATGATAGTTATTAGGTTGCATTTTGTGAACTTTGGAATGTGTCAATGGCTTAGATAGATTGAAATTTATTTAATTTTGAACATAATCTATTAGGTTGTAAATAATCGTTAGGTAGCAAAATTAGTGAATGAGGAGTCTTTAGATAAAAATACTGCTTAATTAGGATTTAGTGTAAGTTTAGCACCCTCTAAATTGTCACATTCATTCATAATTTGAAACCTTTCAACTTAAGTAGCTTTACTAGTTTTTTTCATGAAACGAGTAGCTAAAATAATAAGGTAGCCAATAAAAAATGTGTTTGTTAAATAAATACCTATTCTGCTGACCTTTGGGTTATAAATAAAGCTAGTAGCTAGTTAAAAATATGATATAGTTGAGTAATCGAATTTACACGCAACATAAATGTGTGCCTTTGTGTCAAAAAGCTATAATGATGTTTCAACCAAGCCGTTTAATAAAAATAACTTAGTCAAGCAACCAGATGGACATTCATCACCAATATTTGCCTCCGAGTAAAAAACTAAGTCCTTGTTTAAATAAATAAACAAAAAAAGTGTTCTTAATAAAAACCTACCGGGCTTGTAATAAGCTTGACTTTTCATGAAAATATATCTAGGAACAGTTACAGAGTCTGAAGGGCCAAGGAATTATTAATGTGTGCGTGCAATTGAATAGGGTAAATAAATTAACACTTGGATCTGGATTAATTTGTATACTTAGTTTAAAGTCCCTAGACATAGATTTTGCATGATAATGGTTTGATATAACTTGTATGATTATGTTTAAGATTAAATTTATTTCATAAAGTTGAAGCCATTGCCTCATTACTGCATTATGTGTTGTGTATTTGTTATTTTGTTTGCTTAAGGATAAGTAAACGTTTAAGTGTGGGGATGTTGATAGTTATGATTTGCATCATGTTTTAGGGTTTAATTTGTTATGTATTAAGTGTTAAATTGAGTGTTTAGTGTGTGTTTAGGTTAGAATTGTGTTAGTTTGTATGTTTAAGTGTTTTTATAGGTTAGTATGAGTCTTCGATCTTAAATGTTATGTTTTTAAGGTACCTTGATGTGTTTGTTAGTGTTTTAGGTTCAACGGCAAAGAACGGAGAAGTTTCGGAGACTTTCGGGCCGAAACCACGGCCCAATAGGCCACGATTGTGATAGAGAGATATGAGCCACCATGCCCCAGGCCACGATTGTGACACTTTGGTCACGATCATGACAGAGAGGTTTGATCCAAGTGCCACGATTGTGATAGAAAGGTTAGATGCTGGCCATGATCGTGGCATGCATCAGGTAGACACAAAAACAGGTGAAAAGGTCAAATTTTTAGGAACTTTTCAAACTATTTCGACCCCGAATGAACCCTAAGGTTACTAAGGTATTTAAGGAACATAAAGAACAGAGAAGAGATCTTTTTACATCAGCCAAATTCTGAACCCTAGAGAGAGCTTATTGAGAGATTAAAAAAGGATTGAAGGAAGAGAGACAAGGAGAAGAAGCCACACGAAGTACTTCCTGGAACAGGAGGTTTCCCACCATTACTGCCTCTGTCATTATGTTCCAATCGTATTTTCCAATATTTTTCAATTTTATTGATGTATAGAATTGAGATAATTGCTAAGAATAGGATTTGTTGAATATTGAGTTATGTCTATACTTAACTTCGTGATTTTGTCTTTGATATTAATGAAAGTTGATTGTTTGTGTTTTTATTGAGTTATTGTGATTCAATTTCTATTCTTAATAATTC
>JANZXP010000005.1:13973222-14014939 GCA_027576715.1 Erythroxylum flavicans
ATAATAGTGAAGGCTATTATTTTGAATAAAATAGTGGGAGTAATCAAATAATTTTAAAGTCCTTATTTTATTTGATTATTGGATATAAACTAATATATGTTCCTTTTATGTTTTTCGGTTATTGAATTTGAAGATGAGTACCAACCTGACATTGAGGAGCATCATAGATGTTAACAAGCTGACTGGACCTAACTTTTCGGACTGGCTATGAAACTTAAGAATAGTTCTTAGGCAAGAAAAGAAGTTGTACGTTCTTGATACTCCTACTCCATCGAAACCTTGTTTAGATGCAACTGATGAAGATTGGGAGAAATATCAGTGTTATATTGATGACGTTGAATAAGCTACATGTGTGATGTTAGCTTGTATGTCTCCTGAACTTCAGAGGCAACATGAGAACATGGATGCACCTACTATGATATTGCATCTTAAGGAATTATTTGGTGCATAAAGTAGGGTGGAGAGATATCAAATCTCCTAGGCACTGTTTCAATGCAAGATGACAGAAGGATCTTCATTCAACCTTTATGTGCTAAAGATGATTAGGTATATTGAAAAATTGGTCCAATTAGGTTTTGTTTTGGACCACGAGTTAAGCGTTATCTGGTACTGTACTCTTTTAGTTCGAGCTTTTCATAGTTCTTCATAAACTGCAACATAAACTAGAAGGACAAGAAATTGCCCAAACTGTTGGACATGCTTATGACTGCAGAAGGGTCCCTTAAGAAGGAACTCAGTTCTGTACTTGTTTTCGGTTCTTCTAAAAGCAAGAAAAAGGGCTTTAAGAAGAATGATAACAAGAAACAGAAGGCTACTACTAATGTAGTAAAAGCCAAAGGAGGTATCAAGAAGAAGAGCAATGACAAGGGCACATGTTTTCATTGTAGAGTTAACGTGTTGGACCCCATTTTCGAGTCTAACTCATGAGTCAAACATGAGCACATCACTCTGTAGGGTTCTTGTAATGGAATCTCATTAGCCATCATAGGTTCATCTTCATTCTCATAGCATCCCACAATTCCATAATTGAGAACATGACATACGACAATCCATTTTTATGTTTATATCCTCAATCATCACCCTAAATATATCACTCATTTTATCTCTTATTTTTCACATCAAACTAAGGACATTTCAAGCTCCATTCAAGCCTAAATGTATCATAGGAAAGCATTGATAAGCCTACAACGTATAAATGTACATAATTTGGGACAAAAAGCATAACTTTCATTATGGATGTCAGATCAAGGTCATTCAAGTACGATTTCAAAGAGGACTTCAAGTTTTACAACTTCTGTGAAGACCCTGAAGAGAGATTTTGCCGTCTAGAGGGTAAAAAATTTCACAATTATATAACTATCTCGAGAATGTCTGGTTAGCGGACATATGTCCCTCCAAACGAACATGAAATGAGCTGGAACGCTAGAATTCCCGAGAAGGTCTGCCAGACAAATGTCAAGTCCACCCAACAGACATTTATGGGTCAATTTCCAAATTTCTAACTCTTACAAGTTACCTATGACCCCTCTTATGCATATCTATCATTTCTAACTTATTTTCCTCATCATTTCCCTTCATTCTCACTTCTATTTCAGCTCAATATCATTTACAACCAAATCATAATCTATGTTTGGTCATCAATCCAAAAACATAATTTTCAAACTTATACAAATTCATTATAAATTTCTGCACATGTTCAACTCCCTTTATCACCTTCATTTCATCTCTAACTTATCATACTAATTCTTCACATTTCAAGACACCATAGTGCTCTTTTTCTATTAACTTAAGTAAAGAAAAAGGCTATAAAGTGTCCAGCATAGACCCTGTGCAGTATCACTAACTTGTAAAAAGCATATCTCTCAAATTTCGATATCTAAAAGTTACAAACTTTATATCAGTGGAAAGTTAAGAGAATAAACTAAAACCGAATGGCATCACCAAAACTTCATAGTGTCCATGCCTTGTTCGGAAAGCAGTCTTGTGCACATCACTATAGCAATCTTTAACTGATGATACCTAGACCTCAAATCTATCTTTGAGAATACTGTAGCTCCTCTTAACTGATCAAACAAGTCATTAATCTTGGGAAGTGGATATTTATTTTTAATGGTAACCCTGTTTAACTACCAATAGTTAACACATAAATGGAGGTCCCATACTTCTTCTTCACAAATAATACTAACACTCCCCACGGTGAATGACTTGGTCTGATGAAGCCCTTGTCCACTAACTCTTGCAATTAAGCCTTCAGCTCTTTCAATTCTACTGGTGCCATTCGATACAATGGTATAGATATCGGTGTTGTCCCTAGGACCAAGTCAATAGCAAAATCAAACCCCTGATTAGGTGGCAATCTAGGTAACTCCTTTGGGAAGACATCGAGGTACTCATATACAATAGGAACATCTTCAAGTTCGACCCTTTGTGTTGAAGTGTCAGTCATATATGTGAGGTATGCCTGACATCTTCGACGAATCAACCTCTTAACCTTGACCATCGATATCGGGAACACTTGTTGGTCACTAGTAAATTTAATCAAGACTCCACCCTGAGTGTTAAACTCCGCCTTTTTCTTAAAACAATCAACCCTGGTGCGATGCCTCTCTAACTAGTCAATCCCTAATATCACCTTAAAATCCTGGAGATCGAGGAGAATAAGATCTGCCTTTATCACAACGTCACCAACTTGTATCTCACAAGTTGTATATGCTTCATCATAAGCCACTTGCTCTCCAAGAGGAGTGACTATAATGAGAGGGGGATCTAATGGCTTCAGGGGACAACTAATGTCCTTGGCGAAGGTCACACTAACAAAAAACCTTTACGCACTAGTGTCGATCAAAACTCTAGCATCTCTATTGAGAGCACACATAATACCTAATAACACTACGCGTTAGTAACTCATACTATTTACAAGTTTACCGGTACTACATAGAACATGCATTATAATATAGCAAGATAACAACATAAAAATATTCATTCTGAAAATACCTATAATTGTATCCGGATTGGCTCAAACATCCTCCTCTGTCACTAAATAAACTCATGCTTAAGCTCGCTGAGCTGCGAGCTACTAAAGGCGTACTACTACCCACACCAGTCCTCTATGTGGATCCAAAAGACTGAATACTTTCCCTAGCAGTCTCCCCTCGATGTCTCATTATTTGCTTTCAGCTATCTCCCTCTCGAGTCGAAGTCAAAGCTAGCTGTGGACAATCTCTCCTTAAATGCCCTATCCCTCCACATTGAAAACAATTTCTCGACTTCGTACACTTGCCTGAATGTATCTTTCTATAGTTTCTACACTGGTCGGACCGAGATTTTTGAGCTCAAGAAACAGACTGGTAGTAGGGGCTTGCTTCTTTAATATACCTCAAGATTTCAAGCATCGGATGTTGCTCTAGCACAGGACTAGGTACCACTACTAGCTGCTAAGGTGGCAGTACCAGTGATGTCATCTGTGGCACTCCAGCCCCAGGCTACTGCTGCATAGTGTACTGTGCCTACCATATCATCACCTGCTGCAGAGCCTCCCTCGGAACCAGTGCAAACCCAGTTGCGCTACCTCTACGGTACTTCGGCATGAGGCTGCCTATGAGCCAAAGAACTAGCAACAGTAGGTTCTGGCTCGATTTGTAAAGGTCCAACCTTGTGACATCTTCCCCTTCCTCGTACAACCATGCTATCACTATAAAATCAAAGAAAAAAATGTTATTTAATAAAATAGATCGGACTACGCCTAGTTTATTTGATGTCCCTTACACCCTAAGGAATTTCGACAAGTACTCTCACCGAGGTTGAAATCATCCAACTGTTAAAGACGTCAACTTAACGATTCGAGACTCAACTTCTTGTCCAAAGACTGTCGACACTTAGACTCAACTCCTAAGGCTCATAAATCTTTTGAAAACAGTAATAACACTTTTGAAAACATAAAAACCTTGCTCTGATACCAATTTAATTGTTATGACTAGGAACTACATCGGGCACATGACAACCACTGCATACCTAGGCTAAAGATACTCGCGATACCTTTAACCCAACTATAGAAAGCTAACCGGATATCTTTAAAAACATTTCGGCAGTGCAACGACTGTATTTTGAAAATCCCAAAATGAGAAACACAGATAAATTAGTTTCAAATGCACTTCTATATCCACATTAAACTCTACCATAAGTTCTGGACTTTGAAGTCCACTAAAGAGCAATCTCAACAACAGTTCAAAATGTTCATACATAAGGTCATTTACGAACCACAAGATTGACAAGAGTTACTTTACCAAATTATAAAGCATATCAACATAATCATGAGCCACTACATAACAAAAGTACAAAATAGAGACTACCCACATGTGGTAATACCCCAAAATGTCAAAAGACAATAAGAACCACTCAGAGCTTCAAGCTCACCAAATTAACCTACATGGTTGGAAAGTGGAGGGGATGAGTACACTATGTACTCAGTGAGCAGATAAAACATATATCGCAAATAGAACCTGGTACACACCAAAATAACCCAGGGACGGTTTTACACATGTAACATTCAAATAACCACCTATGAAGTGAATATCCATGACATAGAAATACATAGACCTAGTCTATGTCTCATCTCATACTAGTTAGGAACCACATAGGCTAACCTATTAATCACTCATTTAGTGAACATAGGTTCTAGTTCCAGTATACAAGAGCAGAAAAGCATCACATGTAAAAAAATCAAATCTCATCAGGAAGTCAAATCTCAGAATAAGCCAAAATAGTTATGTGTGTTGTCACTAGTCGACCAAACCAGCGTGCACACCCACCAATCCTAGGTTGGATCAACTTTGATCTGTGGTAAGACTAGACTACAGTCGACAAGAGCATCATAACCCTAAGTGATGACCTTGTCAGTGACCAGACCTCTAAGTATGCAATCACCCGCACATTTCGTAGAAAGGTGTCATTACAAGGACTCAATTTTTATGTACCAACGTCAAGGGTAAAGAGGTCGCTTAATCTGTTGTGCCTAACACACGATTGGTCAATTGTTACCTCACCAATTACAAAAAAAAATCATATACAAATATTAAGCACTAAATTCAAGTAAGGTACCATGCCTTTATTTATCAGTCCAACCGATAAAATGAAAACTTGCCATGGCTCTAAACTAAAAGAGAACACATACATGCAGCATATAAGACTCAGTTATGCATATGTATGTTCCCAACATTATTTCATGCAGTAAAAGTCATCTTTTGCACTCTGAGTGCAAAGTTATTCAAAACAATGTCGTTTATTAAATATATAATTATACCTGTATATTACCTAGGTTAAAAATTTACATACAAGTCATTATGCATCTCTTGGGTTGTCCTAGTCCTATTTGACAGATATGTTTTCCCCAACTCACCTCAAAAGAAGGTATATACTCCTTTGACTTCAACAATCCTCGGTATGAGCTCCTTGATCTACAGTTCTCTAGCCCTTATACATACAAAAGCAATGTATTTGCTATTTAAACTTATATCTCATATTTATACACCATCACATAAGTGTATAAAACATAATATCACAATTTTTAAGCTATAGGATTCGACCATGAAGCTTCTCACATGGTCACTTCCCTTATTATTCACATAAGCTTTCTTTTGCATTTTCCAAGGCATTTAATGCCTTTGATCCAATATTTACACATTTCAAAGCATAATTAAGCACATTTTTTCCAAGCACATGTATTAGGCCACTAATAATCAATCTAAGCAAAAATTCAAGTTTACTCTAAGTAAACATGAAAGCCTCTTTCCAATGTACACCATAAAATCCTTAAATCCTAAGCCAAGTTCACTTAGGCATTTTATCAAACACCTAAAGGCATGAACTTGTAAACCTCCTTCCAATGTACATCTTCCTCATTTTTCATCATCAATTCACATTATACATACACAATTAACATCATATAATTCGTTTAACCCATCAATTTCAAAAGATATTTAAAATTTCACAAACTTTCACCAAAGAGAGGGCATTTTAGGTTTGACTTAAAAAAGCTTCTCATGACTCATTTCATTCATCTAAACCATGTTTCATGCTTATTGAAGCATTAAGAACAACATATCTTAACACCAACTCAAAATCATAATGTAGAGAGAGAAGAGACAAAATTTAACTAAACTTTCTTTTGGTGATATCTTAAAATCCTTTGGTAATTTCTCAAATCTATTGATAGATTTGAGTTCCTTGATCCCAAATTAACTTAGAACACCTTGGTTTGGGTTGGAGAATCAAAAAATTGTTGGAGATTAAGTGATGGCCGAAACTTCCTCCTCTTTTCCTCTCTTCTCCTTTCTTTTAATTAAAACAAAATGTTTTAATGCCAAATAACGGGGTGTGGGCACGGCCACACAGAAGAAGAAGGGTCTAGAATTTGACTCTTCTTTGACCAAACATGGTGAATTTACCTTTTTACTCTTAGTTTATGTGAAATCACTAATATACCTTTCTAACTTTTCCTAAATTTGCAATTAAGCCCTTATGTACATCATCTTTTCCAATTAAGCTTTCTAAGTGTCCAATAAGTCTATAAATCATGTCTAATCATCTCTAAGACATTAGAACACATTTAGCTTGGCCACCATGGCCATATCCGTACAATGGACTCGATTTTACAAACTTAGAAGCTTATATGTCATAAATCTCCCACATACCGATGAACTCTAAGTTCACGTAAGGGCGTATATATCGAAAGGATTCAGTTACATTTTTGAACTCATATACAACCATATATATATATATATATCATTATAATATAATATCTCCAAGTATAGACCAATACAAAAGGGCTTAAGAGTCTAGCATTACACGATCACTTTATTGAAAGTTTGTAATTTCCTTGATTATCTTTGTGGTTTTTGTGAGGGGGAAGTATTTATCTAAGAATGCTCACACTAATTGTTCCCAAGTTGTAACATTCGTGGGGCTTAATAAGTGATACCATACCTTAGCTCTATCCCTTAGTGTGAAAGAAAAGAGCCTCATCTTAACAACATCTTCCGACATCCCATGATATCGGAAAGTATTGCATATTTATAAGAAATTGACTATATGAGTTTTAGGATCCTCATTAGTCAGTTGTAAAATTGAACATTAGTTTGCAGCATGTTTAATAAAATAATAAAGCTAGTTTTATTTCAAACAAAGGTGCTTGAATAGGGGCTCTAGCAACACCTTGATTGGCTGGATTGAACCCCTGTCTCATGAAATCCATGAGGGTTCGTAGTTGGTTCCCTTAGTTTCCTCCTTGCTAAAACTTTTGATGAAATTCCTCAGCCGTGGTTGCTTCGGTATTATCTTCTTCTTTACATCTAGCTCTTCGGATTGCTCACTTTAATCAGGCGATGTCAAGTTTTAAATTTTCAACTATTTGACTCAAACTCTTAGTAACTCTTGTGTTCATGCAATTGCACAGACATAAGTGACTAAAACTCCTTAGACCAAAAGAATTAAACTAATCCTACTAACTCTCCAGCAATGGTGCCAAAAACTCAACTAAAAGAATTAAACTAATCCTACTCAACTAAAAGAATTAAACTAATCCTACTAACTCCCTGACAATGGTGCCAAAAAATAAGTTTTTGGCACCATTACTGTGGAATTGTTAGGTTGGCACCATTGTCGGGGAGTTAGTAGGATTAGTTTAATTCTTTTAGTCTCAGGAGTTTTAGTCACTTGTGTTTAAGCAAGTTTTAATCTTATAAAACCCTCAATATACTGCGTGAATTTAGTATATGAGGTGTCGATCTCTAAGGAGTTGGTGAACTAATCTAATTCTAAGTTATCTAAGGCCTAAAAGGATTATTAAAATGAAAATAAAAACTCAACAGAAAATTAAATCTGTGAATATAGATTGATTGAAAATTAAATTATAAAAATAACACATAAGATATCAAAATTGCTCACCACCAATTGACAATTGAAATTAAACTAAGGAAGATTAAAAAATTATAGGAGAGGGGATTTATTCTATCATTAATGCTAATTTAGTCTCTTTTGTGTTAATGTGGTGTCAGTTCTAGACTATTGTAGGGTGGATTACTCTATCTCCAATTATAATCAATAAGCCCGCCCACAACCTAATTAGATCTTAAGCATTATATTAAACAGCTAGGTCCTCATATGAGATCTCTCTCCATATAATTACCGATTTCATTATTTGCATGGCCTATTAGATTGTTTAATTCTTATTAACCAACCTAATCATTTTGCATTTGGTTTAGTCTCTCGATTTATTACCGAAACATGCAATTACAATAAATAATCACAACACCCAGATGCATCAACACAAAACAACTAGATTAACATTAAATTAAGAACAAATCCCTAAAGAAAAGTTAGAACATCCTTAACCCAAAATTCATCATCATCAATCCCATCTCATAATACATTAATTAAAGATGGAAAGAAAGAAGTAACTTGGAGGATTGGAGGTTGAAGCAGCTCAAGCTCCACCTTCTTCTTTCTCTTCTTCTCTCTCTTGCTTCTTCCTCTTCCTTGGTTCTTTTCCAACGTAGCAAAATGGAGGCACGAAAATTAGAGTTTTTTTCCTGTCCTCTGTAGTCTTTTCTATTAAGGGTAAAAATAGGTTTTACCCGGGCCTAAAAAGTGTGAAATAACCTCGCAAAGTTGAGTTTTAAAAGTTGGTCTGTGTCTGCTGTCGCACAAGCCACAATCGTGGCCTGTCTATTTTGCTTCTATCACGTGGGCCTGGATCTTTCGTTGGTCTTCCTCCAAATCATTTCCGTTATTCGGAAGTTGATCTCAAATACTAATAAACACATCAAGACACCTCAAATACACAAAATTAAAGCTCAATAGTATGCTCTAACCCATATAACATTCAAAGCATACATATCTAACCAATTAACACAATTCTGAACCTAAACATACGTGAATCAATTAATTAACCACAAAAACATACTAAAATGCCTATTAAAACATCATGCAACCTACAACTATCTTCAATCAAAAAAGTTTAATTAAATAAATGAATTAAAAAATGTTATAGCATACACATAAGGTTCATCTTACCAAGATACTAAAGAAATTTAGTTACACATGATTGAAAATGAAATCAAACATAAATAAAAAGAAGAACAGATAAAAAATCGTAATTCTAAATGTCCCTATTTATCCCTTATCAAATGTTCTTTCAAGGTAGAGGTTTGATATTGTATTCTCTTAAATCTTTCAATGATTTCTTTGTGTTTCTCGTTTCTCTAGATCAAAATTGCCCTTTGACTCACCTCTCAAAATCTCTTAATGTCTCTCTATATATGCTCTTCTATTTTGCCTCTAAACACATCTTTTTATAGTAAATTTTAAGGTTCTGGGAGATATATGGTCTGATACATGGGTGTGTAGTAGACCATGTATAACCTAAAATACCGAAAATTTATAACTGTGCACAGCCTAAGAAAAGTACACAAGCTGATGCATGACTGTGTATCCGTTCTTTGCTTCAAATCTTCATTTTATGTCATGTTTTCATCTGAATTCTTCTTATTTAAATATGTGAAGGCAATTATAACCTATAAACACACTTGGAGAGAATTAAGTACCAAATATGTAATAAAAGTATAAAATACCAAGCAAAAATACATCAAATATGGGATATAAATATGGTCAATTATGCATCTATCAAACATCTTCACACTTAAGCTTTTGCTTGTCCTCAAGCAAACCATAATAAAAATTATAAATCCTACATCATCAATCTTTCATTAATTTTGATCTGTCCATTCATACTATAAATCATCATATATTATTAAATCAAATTAACATACAATTAGAGTCAAGTTATCCTAAAATTAACTTCCTGAGTAATATTAATAGTAATCACATCAATAATTGCATTAAAATCAAGAGCATAAACCTTTACACCCTCACAAAGTTTTCATTCAATGCACTAAAGTGTTTAGGGTGAAAAGTTTCAAAATCTCAGTGAATGAATAGTAACAATCTTACCATAGGCTTGCAATATTATCACATCTCTACCACTTATGCAAATTATAGACAAAAATCAAAAGCTCTTTACATGTGTAATACCCGGTTTCCAAAACATACTAAGGGTTAGACCATTGCACATGAGTAATAGCATTGAGAATTTATCAAATTCATTTCATTCATATGCATATCATTAGCATATACATATGAAATATGAAATTGTACATATTGCAAAGATAGTATATGCACTCAATTGATATATTTTGGGGTATGAAAGATTTAAAATGAACATGATGTGAATTGTGAATTATTATGTATTGAATTTTGGTTTGATTGGATTCCACTTAGCAATTTGGAATTAATTGTTATAAATTAGGAGAGTGATGAAATAATATGTACATTTGGACTAGGAAAAATGCCAAGTGGTAAGACAAATTGACACATGAAAAATTAGGATGACTAGGCCTATAAATTGAGTGACATTTGACATAAATAAATGAGGGACAAATGGACTAGTAATTAATTGACAAATGGATCAATTATCGAGTGACATATGGACTAAATAACTAGGAGAAAAATGGCAGTATATTAAATGGGCAAATGGCTTACATGCCTTATGACATATGTCATTGAAAGAGGACGACCTCTTACACCTAGTTAAATTAAGCTAATGCAGCAAATGTTCACCATCTTCATTCTTCCTCTCCACCGAAACTTGCATTAATCTCATCTCTCTGCATGTTGGTTTAAACCTAGTTAAATTTCTACACCAAAACCATACTTTTATCGTTCACAAAATAGCCAAAGAACCAACTCATAGTTGTCTACATATTATTACTGAAAATCAACTTATGTTCACCTCCAAATTGTGATATTCTTGCTTGCATGGAGGACTGGTTAACTTGATATATTGAGGTGGAATTAGATCTTAACAATTAGAAACCTAATCTTTATGGTATGGTTATTAGAATGATAATGATGATTGAATTGTAATGAAATGTATATGATGAAATGTGATCGAATATGTTGAATGAACTTGGATGTTTTTATGCCTATTCCTTAATGTATTAAAATCGTGGGTTATAGGATATAATATGGATGAATTAGATTGAGATTTCAAGTAGAATGAAGGTGAATTTATGCTAACAAAAAATGCTAATGGAGTGTTCTTGAAATGAGAAAGAACTAGGACTATATGCATAATAATGAATGGATACTTTTTCGGTCTATTTTTACATATACGAAAATAGTAGTTTTTGGATTGTTGTATGGATGATTTAAGTTGGGAATTGAAGTACAATTGATGAGGAATTCATGCTAAAGATAGTTGTTATTAAGGTGTTTTCAAATCTGGAAAATTTGAGCTCTAGGTGTGCTCTAAAAGAATGAATGTTAATGACATAAGTAAGAAGAATTTTGTAAGCTTTAATGTAACCAATTTGGAAGTTTAGTTAACCTGAAATGAAGTAACCTTAAGGGACATGAAATCTGGAAAATTTCAGATGTTAGTGATGTCTTTAAACTTGCTAAATTCTTGAGGTATTGAAGGTAGAAAAGTTACACACATTAGTGACGTTGATGACAAATTCTGGAATTTTAATTTCAGCCTTGTGTACATGTTGAACCAGCTAGGAAATTTCACTCTAAATTGGTATATTTGAACTTGATTAAGGATAGGAATGAGCCTAGATTTTTCTGGATTAATTGAATAAGATCTTGATAACTTTATGTAGTTAATTGATGTCATAATCTAAAGAATGGACTGTCTTGATATGTTGAGTTCAAATCTGGAAATTTTGATTTGTTAAAGGAATAAATGAGTTCTTTTAATGCAAACATGATCTTTAGGATACGAATAATGTGTAAGGTATGGATGAAGGAGTATTGAAGGACATAGGGTATTTACGAATGAGCATTGGGTGAATGTATGAGTATATGTTGTTGGAAAATTTTTGGTGAATGTATAGATTTAGCTTGCTAAAATTTTAGATTTAAAATACCAATTGTGTGTATATTACAAGAAGCTTTTGGATCATGGAAATGATCAAGGATAAGTGTAAAGTATGATTGATGAATTTGGAGTAAATCAAGCTAATTTAAGGGTATAAACTTGATTGCAAAATGGTAGTATACAGAGTATGATGTTGAATGGTCAAAATTTATGAATAGTTACATACCTAGAAAGGTCAATTGAGCATGCATTAAATAAATAAATAAATAAATATATATATATATATATATATACGCGTATGATTGAATATTCATATGATTGATCAACTTAGTAATGAGTAAAATATGTGTATTGCATGATTAAAGAAGTATAAGTTGAACGTCAACATCCAAACATTGCCAGATCATCGAGGCAATAACTAATCTAAAGCATATTGTGAGTTAACATAGATGTTTTCTCGCCATGATTGATTTGTTTCTATTTAAATTTCAGTTATTGAATTGTTACTAATATTATTGTGATAATTTCGAACATTGATGGTACGAGGAGTTTGATATTTTTGAATGTATTAGAAGTGTATTTCCTAATTGAATGTGAATATGGAAAATGTATACTCAACGAAATGTTGAGTGCTAAACTTAGATCTGATTAATATGATACATGACTGTGTGTAATGAATGAAAGTTATTGATTGCATTTAATGAGAATTGGTGCATTTCATCACATTGCTATGCATGATCAGATAAAGGAGTTATGATCGGAGTGACCAGTGAAAAAGAGCTTAAAACTCATAAATGAGCACAAAAAGCCACAGGCTCAGTTATTAATGAGCTCGGTATCCACAATAGGTCTGGGACAGAATCTGAAATGAGCCCGATATCCACAATGGATACGAGAGAATAAATAGGTGCTCGATCACAACAAAATAAAAAATAAAAGTGGAGTCACATTTACATTTATATACATACATGTATCATGTGAAAGATTGCAATGAATTACTGATTTGTGATGATATAGTGATTTGCAATATTTGTGTACATATTGATGATATGAATGATTGAGATAAATGATCGGTTTATTCTGAAATGAGTATATGAAATGTGTGAAGTTCATGATGTATTATTGAGATGAGGAATATTGTGAATTTGATTTATATTTGTGATGTTTGTGTTCTGACATGAGTGAGCATATCAATGATGGTTTACTTACTAAGTTCACAAAGTCATCAAACTGCAATGTTGATTTTCAGGTATGAGGGAGACCTAGTTTCTAAGACAACTAATAGTGTCAATTTTGGGAAACAAGAATGGCTCAAAGGTCTGGTTAGCTGATCTCTGAGAAGTTGTAGATTGTGTTTATGTAGTTTCTCATGTCATGTAGAACATTATGTAAAAGAGTAGTAAACACTCAGATGCTTTTGATGATGTAAATATATGGGTTATGAAATGTAATGCCATAATGCAAATTATGTTTATGAATGAAATGGGAATAGTTGACCTTTTGACTACTTATGTTCTGTATGATGCCATAATAAGTGAATGTATTTGCTCTAACATGTCATTTTCATAGGGTATGTTCTTGAATGTTCTTTGGATATTCAGGCATATGCTCTATAGTCGTTACGTGTTACAATTTTTGGTATCAAACAATGGTTTAGCCTCCATAGGGACAGATATAAGCATTTAAACCTGATATATAATGAGAGACTCGTATAGTGATAACACTTATTGTTTATTGTAGGTCATCCACTATAGGAGATCGAGTCATAGAGTCAGCTGACTTTGAGTTCATAGGAGCCAATAAAGAGTCTCCAGTACCTTAGTTTGAACAAATGTCTCCGAGAATTCCTGAGAGGAGAGAGAGAAGGTATGATAAACTTCGAAAGCAGGGGACCTAAACTTCTATAAAAGTACAGACCTTGCAGAGGCAGAATGTTGGTCCAAAAGAATAAAGGGTGTTTGATCAGATGGACTGCGAGTTTGAAGAGAGGTTTGACTACGCACTCTTGCTACTGCAAGGTCCAGCACATCAGTGGCAGAAAACTGTTCTGACTAAGGAAGATAAATGTAGGCAGCTTGAGGATAGACTGAATATGGAAATCAGGACAAGATTGGCTACTACCAATCTGAGTAATTTTATTGAACTGCGAGTTGCCTCAATCCAATTTGAATAATTATTGAAAGATGGACAAGGAAAGTATAGGCAAGAGTTTAGAATGAAGAGACAGAGTGAGTCTCAAGCTGATTCTGGTAGGAGATTCAGTAAACTCTAGAATAGATCGTTTCAATCACAGACTAGATCGAGACAGTCAAGGTTTAGACCAAGAGGTAGTTTTGTACAGGCTGGTGATGGTAGAGGTCAAATATTAGGAGGGTAGACACAACAGATGCCTAGTTATGAGTACTGTGGAAAGAAAATTGGTGGGGAATGTTGGCAGATATCGGGAGCTTCTTTTCGTTGTGGCTCTTTTGAGCACCAGATTTGAGATTATCCCTCGACTTTGGGATCACAGTTTAGAGTGAGAGGGGGATCAGTGACTGAGATGACTATCCAGCAAAATGGAGTTAATGGAGCAGGATAGAGAGGTAGAACAAATTCAGTAGGGCCTAGTGTTAGGACTGAGGTACAGAGTAATTAACTGCAGTCTCAGGCCAAAATCTTTTCCTTCACCAGACAGGAGGCCCAAAACTCCCCAGATGTTATTGTAGGTGTTACATGTCTTTAATTTTGAGGCATTTGCATTGTTAGATCTAAGATCTACACATTCATTTATCATACCACATCTGACATCTACACTTCATTGTGTAAGAGAGATGTTAAAATGTGACTTAAAGGTGAGTACATTGATGGTGCATTAGAAGCTAATTTGATAGGATTATAGTTAAAGGAGATAGATCTCATTTTAGGTACAGACTGGCTTGCTGCACATAGGGATGTGATGAACTATTACATGAACGAGGTGATTATTGAGTCTCCCACTCAGTCAAGAGTAATCTTTCAAGGTGTTAGTCAAGCAGTACCAGCCAGATTGATTACCTCAATGAGTGCTTTCAAACTAATTCGAAGTAGATGTGAGGTTTATTATATGAAAAGATAAGAAAAGCTCAAAGCAAGGATCCAGAAGTAGTGAAGCTTATTGAGAAGTTGAAACAGAATTTGAATTCTGAGTTTGAATTGAGGGATGATACATTGTGGTTGAATTGAATGATCCCATTAGTTAAAGTCCTTTGGAGGAATCATTTGTGAGAAGAAGTCACATGGAAAATTGAGGAGAATATGAGGAAATAATACCCCCATCTATTTGATCAATTAGGTAAGAATTTCGAGGACGAAATTTCTTAAGGGGCAGAAATTGTAATAGCCGATTTCCAAAACATACTAAGGGTTAGAACCTTAGACCATTGCACATGAATAATAGCATCGAGAATTTAGGAAATACATTTCATTCACATGCATGTCATTAGCATACACACATGAAATATGACTTTGTATAGTATTGCAAACATAGTATATGCACTCAATTGTTATATTTTAGGGTATGAATAAAATGAACATAATGTGAATTGTGAATTGTTATGTCTTAAATTTTGGTTTGATTGGATTCCACTTAGTAATTTGGAATTAATTGTTATAAATTGGTAGAGTGATGAATTAATATGCACATTTGGACTAGGAAAAATGCCAAGTGGTAAGACAAATTAATATATTAAAAATTAGGATGACTAGGCCTATAAATTGAGTGACATTTGGCATAAATAAATGAGTGACAAATGGAATAGTAATTAATTGACAAATGGATCAATTATTGAGTGACATATAAACTAAATAACTAGGAGACAAATAGCAGTATATTAAATAGGCAAATGGCTTATATGCCTTATGACATACGTCATTGAAAGAGGATGACATCTTACACCTAGTCGAATTAAGCTAGTACAACAAACGTTCACCATTTTCATTCTTCCTCTCCAATGAAACTTGCATTAATCTCATCTCTCTACATTTTGGTTTAAGCCTAGTTAACTTTCTACACCAAAACCATATTTTTATCCTTCACAAAACAGTTAAAGAACTAGCTCATAGTTGTCTACATCTTGTTGCAGAAAATCAACTTAGTTTTACCTCCAATTTGTGATAATCTTGCTTGCATGGAGGACTGGTTAACTTGATATATTGAGGTTGAATTAGAGCTTAACAATTAAGTAGATATCAGATCTTTATGGGATAGTTTAATAGAATGATAATGATGATTGAATTGGAATGAAATGTATATGATGTTGTTGATGAAATGTGCTAGAATATGTTGAATGAACTTCGATGTTTTTATGCTTATTCCTTGATGTATAAAAATCGTGGGTTATAGAATATGATATGGATGAATTGGAATGAGATTTGAAGTAGAATGAAGGTAAATTTATGCTAAAGAAAAATGCTAATGAAGTGTTCTTCAAATGAGAAAGAACTGGCATTATATGCATGATAATGAATGGATACTTTTTTGGTCTGCTTTTACATATACGAAAATGGTAGTTTTTGGACTGTTGTATGGATGATTTAAGTTAGTAATTGAAGTATAATTGATGAGAAATTCATGCTAAAGACAAGTGTTATTAGGGTGTTTTCAAATCTGGAAAATTTGAGCTGTAGGTGTGTTGTAAAAGAATGAATGTTAATGACATAAGTGAGCAGAAGTTTGTAAGCCTTAGTGTAACCAATTTGGAAGTTTAATTAACTTAAAATGAAGTAACCTTAAGGGACATGAAATCTGGAAAATTTCAGATGTTAGTGATGTCTTTAAGCTTGTTAAATTCGTGAGGTATTGAAGGTAGAAAAGTTACACACATTAGTGAGGTTGATGAAAAATTCTGGAATTTTAATTTCAACCTTGTGTACATGTTGAACCAGCTGGGAAATTTCACTAGAAATTGGTATATATAGACTTGATTAAGGTTAGGAATGAGCCTAGATTGTTTCATGATTAATTGGTTAAGATCTTGATAAGTTTATGTAGTTAATTGATGTCATAATCTAAAGAATGGATTGTTTTGATGTGTTGAGCTCAAATCTGGAAATTCTGATTTGTTAAAGGAATAAATGAGTTATTTTAATGCAAACATTATCTTTAGGACATGAATAATGTGTATAAGGTATGGATGCATGAGTATTGAAGAACATAGGGTATTTATGAATGAGAATTGGTTGAATGTCTGAGTATATGTTGCTGGATAAATTTTGGTGAATGTATAGATTTAGCTTGATGAAATTTCAGATTTAAAGTACCAATTGTGTATGTGTATTATAAGAAGCTTTTGGATTATGGAAATGTTCAGGCATAAGTATAAAAAGTATGATGTTGATTGTTTAAGAAATTTGAATAAGGGTGCATACCCGGGAAAGGTTAATTGGGCATGCATTGAACATGGCACATATATGTATGTGCATAAGTGAATATGTATTTTATTGATCGACTTTGTAATGTGAATTTTTTGCGTATTATATGATGTATAGACGCTTAAATCGAACACCATCATCAAGACATTGCCGGTCTATCCAGGAAATAGCATATACTGGAGCGTACTGTGAGTAACCTAGATATTCTCACATGGATTGATTTATCTTTATTTAATTCCATTATATTGAACTATTAATTACTTAATTGTGATAATTCTGGACTTAAATGGTCCAAGGAGTTTAATATTTGAGAATGTATTGGAACTGTTATGTTTGCTTCTGAATTCTGAAAGATATCTGAATACTCAACATAATTATTAAATGCCGGACTTAGGTCTGATGAACATAAGATTCTGTTTGTGCATCATAAGAAAATGTTATTCATGGCATATTCTGTGATTTGATGCATTACATTAAATGCATGATTAGGTAAAGGCGTTGTGACCGGAGTAGCCAGTCAGAAGGAGTTCTAAGCTCAGAAATCTGTAATCTGCATGTAGAGCTTGGCTCCGTAATTTCTGTATCTAAATGAGCCCTATATGGGACAGTATCTGTATCTGTATCTAAAAGGCGGTCGGTCACAACAAATAATAACGAATGTGGAGTCTTATATGCATCAGCATTTGTACATTTGTGATTGTGAGATATATGATTATGAATCCATTTTTGAAGTTGTGATGATAAAGTTATATACTATATTTGAGTATTTGTTGATAATATGTTTGATTGGGATATACATGATCTGAAAGAGTATATGTGATGTGTGACATTCATTATGTCTTATTCAGATGAGAAATGTTGTGAATGTGACTGGATGTGGGATATTTGTGTATTTTCCATGAGTGAGATTATCGATGATGGTTAGCTTACTGAGTTCGTAAAACTCGTCAAAATTATAATGTGACTTTTTAGGTACGAGAGAAGAGACCTAGTTCCTAATTTGTTTTAGAAGAACAATTTTGGATTAAGAAATGGCTTAAAGGTCTGTCAGCTAACGTCTAAGGAATAGTAAACTATTTTATGTAGTTTTCGTATGTCATATAGAACTTTTGTATAAAAGCTTGTAAACTTTCAAATGTTTTGGTAATGTAAATATTTGTTTTAATGACTGCAATGTAAATCATGTTTGTAATGAAATGAAGAGTAGTAGTTATTTTTAAGTATTATGTTATTTTTATAATGCTATATAAGAGAACATGACTGATCTAACATGCCATTATCATAGGATATGTACTTGAATGTCCTCTAGATGTTCTGGTATATACTCTATGGTAGTGGGGTGTTACAACTACACTATGTTATGTCGACTCTAATGCTGCCTTTATCATCTCTAACTCATCCTTCAAAATCAAATTTAGAATATGAGCAAAACAAGACATATGTAACAACCTCCCATCAATCAACAAGCTCCTAACTTGTAACTTGTTCTTCACCTTTTTAGTCATTTGTTCTTTACCTTTTTAATCATCACATCATTCGTGCTACAATTATTTACTGTTATGGTAAATTGCTTAGTGTCTATATTCCAATCTATTAAACACTCGACTAATATGGTTGCTAACCTTTAGCTTGTATGCCGTGCTAACATATAAATGAACCTACCATTTAAAAATATGAACAAATATCAATTATTACATAATCAAAAAATAAATGATAAAAATATTAAAGATATAATTTACCTTAGTATTTTATTGAATAGAGTTTAGTTGTTGTCAATATAGTGTGTTGTCACTACTATATAATCCTTTTTTTGTCATCGATTGTCCATATGTTTATTAAGATGGCAACTTGTCCTTTAATACTCGACAGTTTTTTTAAATTTCCTTTTCTAATCCTTGTATGTCTTTAAAATGTCTTTCTTCAAGGTACTCTGAGTTGGGATCTTAAAGCTTAGTTGGAGTGAGGCGAGCAACATCCTAAGTCTTTTATTATCAACTATAGAGAGTGAATGTTCATCACAAATAACCATACTAGTTATAAAAAACTTGATATGTTGCTGCCATAAGCTTTAGAAGTCATGCCATTCTTCCTTCTCATTAGGTTAATGGAAAAAATATTTAACCTCTTGATACAATCTTCTTTCTATTACACAAACTCATAGGTCTCTTTAAATAAGAAGCTTTACTTTTTGAACTCCCATCCAAAATCTTGTGACAATATTTACATTCGACCTTTTCAACTTTGCCCATTGATCTAGCCTAGTTGAAGTGATTCCAAACATCATTTTTCAACGAATCTAGTGCACTTTTATCTTCACTTGATATCGAATTAGAAGTCCTGTTGGTATACTCTCTCGTACTGGATTAGAACACTCCACTGAAGGAAGCTCATCTATATGAAAAAATCAATAATACAACTAATAAGTTATTTGTAGAAATTTAAATGTATATGTACGATTTGATAAGCATCTAACAATCAAATTGATGATGATGTTGATAAAATAATAATCAAAATATAGCAATATGCATATGTATATCGTGCATATGATCTTAAAGTTTCCAAAATTTATGACATAATATCATAGTTTTCACAACAACTTGTGGACAAGACCTTATGATGCAAATTTTTATAACATATATCATAATTTTTACAATTTATGGATAGAACCTCTCAAGAAATGACATATCATGGTTTATGTCTAGATTCTTTCATATATGCAATGTAAGATTGTTTAATATAAGAGAAAAGGATGTAGCATATGACATGACACTAAGATCAATCTTAAATTCTAAAAAAACAAATCCTCTATTTGGATCCATCGATTCAATGTAGATACAAATGTTGAAATGGTTTAGCTAAAAATCCCTTAATTATATGATAACTATATTTTAGTATTATACAATCAATTAAAGATAATTTTACACTATTTGAAAAGATCACCAAAAAAATAATTGTCAATAGATGTAAAATATCTAAAACCAAAATCTATTATAAATACTAAAATATGTTTTTCAAGATTTTAATAAACTATTGACTATGTTTAACTTTTACTATATGAATATTCTTTAATATCTTATTGGGGGTTTCCAATCCAGGTTTGAATTTTATAGAATCTTCTTAATAATATACAATAAAAGAAGAGTTATAGAAAAATAATTACAAATTTGGAACCATGAGATAGTTTATAAAAAGTGGCCAAAGTGTAAGGCACATATTATATTTGATGCATTTAAAAGTAATACACGTCGAACTTTATGCCCTAAACAATTAACATTTAACTTGAACTATTATATGAATAAAAAATTAATTACTCATCCATTTAACAACAATATCTCTTTGTAGATATTATATATTAACTACTTAGAATGCAACACTTTTATTCAAATAAAAATATAAATAATTAATTAATAAATATAGACAAATGTTATGATATAATTTTTGTTACATTCTTTGCATATTTGATACCTATCAATGCCTCCCTCAATCATATTTAAGAGCATCCATATATGGCAGCACCCTAAACTAAAGAACATCACTCTCAACTTCAGATTTTAGGAAGAGAAACAAAATTGTAACAAAGTAAAATCTCAAAACTAGGAAAAGGGTATTGTTAAGTACATAATTTTTTTGACAAATGAATGATAATTAATTCATAAATGAAACTAAAACAAAATTACAATGAGTTCTAGCCCATCTACCTATTCATTTAATGGGAACTAACTACAAGAAGCAAAGTTAAAGAAATAACCAAAGGAAAATACATATGCCTGAGTGAAATTGCAAATGAAATTATAAGCTCCACATTCTCTTCATGTCTATAAATAGAGAGTGCTACACATTTTTAACACATATGCATACTTTGATGAGGTTCACAACTCTATCTGTAAGCTGGTATTTCTCTTTCTTCTTATATGTAAATCTGTGACTATTATGCTCTCTCGATATGATATATATGTTGATTATGAACACTGCTTTGTAGAGAGTAGCATTAGGTAAAATGATCCAATTTATTGTTTACTCCCTGTTGTAACCACAAAAATTATAAGGTAACATGTGTAAAATTCTACTACAAATAGCTTTGGAATAAGGACATTGAAAGAACAAGTAATCCCTATCTTCAATAGTAATGCTACAAAGTAAACAAGTAGTATTGGTATATGTGTTTAGCAGTAAAATGTTAGATTATTGTTAATAATCTTTAGTTGCCCATGTAATTTTTTAGGTTATCTCTAATAAAAATGATGGTTATTAGATTTAAAAATATTAGATTCAGATTGGTTTTTAAGAAAAATCCCTCTCCTTTCTTTTGTTTTAAAAATTTTTATGGTGGTTATAAAAGATGAGATATGGAGAAATACAGTGTCTTAAAAACTAGATCGAACATCGAAACGGTCAAAGGAAAGGTTTAAGGTTTAAATGTTACCAGTATTAAACTATTATAAAACTGATATATAATAAATAAAAAGTGAAAATTATAAGAGTAAGTAAAAATAAATATTTTATTGAAATAAAAATACACCACAAACATTCCTATGTCAGACATTGCTGCTGAAACTTGCATCCACCATCTCAACCAAACTCCCCATATTATTTTAGCAATTTTCAATAAGTATCCATCGGCCCAGGATTCACAGTCTAATGGAACAGCTCCAATACCAATTAGGATCGGGAAAAAAAATAATTGGTCACAACGAAGATAAAAGTATACCATAATGCTTGAGGAAGATTTGTCTTTAGGTTCTCTACTTTTCCTCTAAGTGTACTTATCAAATCCCATTAATTTAGATTCTAGAAAAGAGTATTCAAATGCAAATTCCAATCCACCTATCCAAAATCCACCATAAGCCGTCTTTAAGGCTCCAACTTTGGGATTGCAACAATTCCCATGACCACAAAAGGAAGTAATGACAAGATGCCTAAAAGAATCTAAGCTACCCTATGATTGTTAGAACTCTATAGTTCATATACGTGAGCTCGAGTATCAAAGCTAAAGTTGCCAAAACTCTAGCCCATCCACCAGCTAAAGTTGGAACTCCTGAGTTCAAATAATTAAGAAAAAGAAATGGTATAAAGCATTATCAATCACTCCATTCAGCCATTTCATCCATCATTGTTGAAAACCCTAATAAGGACCAAGTGCAGATGGAACCCATATAACCTAAACCCTATTTTTTGGGATCATTGTACACATCTCAGCTGTAATCAAGGCCTCAGATATGCTCCATATAAATGGGAAGACTAAGAATCCAACAAGAGCCAAAAGAAGACTAGGCTCTTAAACACTGCCCTCAAAAATAATAGGGCCTTTAGAGACCTCATAAAAGATCAGGAAGATGAGGGGTAAAACTGATACTTTCTTTAAGTTAGCTGCTCTAGGTGACCCACATTTATTGACATTGATATCCATACACTCAGAACTATTATGCTCTCCTATTGCAATTGAAACTAGCTTATTTACTTTGTTCCTCAACTTCTATAGTCAACTGAAGTTACCAACTTTGATCAAAGCCTAAGTTCTTTTCAATCATTAGAAAATCAACATTGAAATGTTTTAGATTCAGAAATAATCCCAAAAAATCAAAACACCAAAGTAGAGTAATGCTTCAGTAAGAGAAAAAAACAATAATCATGGATGTGTACCGCACATACAACTAATCATAAACTAAATTAAAAACCACGAAGATATGGAAATAAAGAACACCACTCAAACAACAAACATATTTTAATGTTAAGAAGAAAAATATACTTAATCAGATGCAGGAATCTATTAAAAAACTGACACAACCCATGTAAAAGATGTTGACATAAGTTTTGAAGAACAAGTAAAAATTGAAAGCGGTAGAACAGAACACAAAAAGTAAAGGAGTAAGATATGTAAAGAGTGAGCTAAAAGGAAAGAGGTGAAAAGGGAAGAAGAGAAGGAAGAAGAAGCAGAAGAAGAAGAAAAAGATATGGGTTTGTAGAGTAAAAAGTAAAGGTGAGGAGACTTTTTAAGTTTTCATTATTGAAGTTTAGGTATATAGATTGACCACTTCTAACCAATTGATTGATAAATCAACCGATTTTTATATATACAGGTTTTCAAATAAAATCAAACTGTAAAAAATATTAACATAAGTATGATTACTTGTTTATTAAAGCATGTTTATGTTAAAACTATGTATTTAAGTACCACCTAAAGGTGAACTTTAATATATAATCAAAGTTTATTTTTTGTTTGAAACTATTAAACTTACTGAAAGAATTCATGTATGAGCTTGCGTAATGTTTGCAGCTTCTGCCAAAATGTTTGCTTTGGGCAATGAACTGGCCAAGTTCAATAAGTTAAATTATGTGGATTGGTCCAAACAAATCCAATTTCAACTAGGTATTATGGATTTGGACTTATTAATACTTTCAGATGAAAAACCTGTAACCATTACTAAAACCAGCACAAGAGTTGACAAGTCTTTTCACAATGCTTGGGAGCAGTCAAGAGAGTTAAGCTTAAACTTAATGTGGAAGACAATGGTTAAAAATGTTAAGCCATTAATGCCCAAAATGAACAATGTAAGGGAATTTATGATAAAGTTAAAGGAGTGCTCCCAATAGGACATAAATGAAAATCCATTATAAAGAACTTGATGAGTGAGTTGATGATTGAGAAATTTGAGTGGTTATGGAAAATCTAGTAGTTAAGCTAAAATTGATGGGTATGGATGTAAGTGAATCCTTTTTAGTTCAGTTTATTTCATTTCCTCTCAAGTTTTGCTATTCCTAGTGAATTACAATATGCTTAAGGAAAAATGGAACTTTCAAGAAATTAAAGCCATATTGGTTCAAGAGGAAAAGAGGTTAAACAAGATGAAGGAGCACTCTATCCATCTCATATTTCATCACAGAGCTACTGGCAGCAAAAATATTGAATATATCTAAACCTATTGCACTTATAATGGAATTCTTAAGATATTGAATATATAAGGAAATTAAGCTGATATAATTGATAATTTTCTCAACCATTCATAACCAATTCCATTCTAGAGCTAGCTCACAACTTTAAATTACAATAGTAGTAGCGATCGATGATGTGAGGGCCAAACTCTAGCAAGCAGCAAAACGCATAACAAAAGAAGAAGAAGAAAAAGAACCTCAGTGGCTTGTGGAGGGCATAACGAAAAAAGAAGAAGAATGTAGTAGAGTGAAGATGTGACTAGCAATTAAAACAAAACCTAGAATCAGTAAAGTCAAGATGTGATGTAAAACTTTGAACATTTCCTTTTATTGAACATAAATTTTTAGTTAAGTGAATAGTATTTTTAGATGAATAGTAATTTTTAAGGGACTCAACCATGAAACACTGAAAATTATCTGGAATAAGTATTAGAGTCCAATGATAATGAAACATATAGAAAATAAGTCCGATAGGATGGATTTCAGGAGTTTCAAAAGTTTAGGGCTAAAATGCTCTTTTTGGAAAGTCACGGGTATTAATGATTTTAAACCCATTCGAAACTTTTAAAGCCAATCAATAAGTATTGACCCTAATTCAAGTATTTCATGGTCAATTTGATGATAAGACAGTTTTGGAATATTTTTTGGATTTAACTCAGTTAGTTGGCAAATTAAATGCATGAAAAGGGCAATTTGGTCTTTTTGGAATTCATTGAAGGGCAATTTGGTCATTTTACATGGTGTTGATGGAAGAATGAGTCATTCAAAGAGAACTAATAGGAAGGTGACATGTGGAATCCATTAAATGAGTATAAAAGAGCATAAAATAAGACACTTAACTTCATTCCTTAACATAACCGGGAGTGTTTGAGAGAGAATAAGAGAGACCAAAAAAAAGTGAAAAGAAGAGAAATAAGTGTGAAGGTCAAACAAGGAGAGAGGAAGAAGAGGATTTCCATTGTTGATGAGTTTCGATGGAGATTTAAAGAGGTCTTGATCAAGTAAAGGTGTTCAACAAATACCCAAAATATTGGAGGAAAAAATGGTAAGTTTTCCTAGCTTAAATTCCTAATTTTTGTAGGTTTTTAGTACGGGATGGCCGTGTTTAAGATCAATGGTTCCTTGTTATTACTTTGGTGTTTATTTGCATGGAATTGGTTGAATATGACAAGAGAGTAATGTGTAGTAGAATTCTATCTTAAGTTTGTTTCAAATAGTCCCATTGTTTTGGCTATAAATCCACTTAAAGACATCCAAATTGGGTGATTCTAACTTGAAATGAAAACTAAGACATAGTAATAAAAATTACTAGAAGAGATCCTGACCTAATTCTGGTCGAACCATATTGGAATTTGAGATTGAAAATGATGATCTGATGCTGCCCTTATGTTAGAGCAGCTTGTGATATTTGTTGTATGTTTCTTGATTTAGAACTTCAAGTGGCCTGATTTTTAATGATATGAGAACTAGAGACATAGGGGAACAAATGTCTAGAAGACCTCAAAACCTAATATGAATGTATACTATGTGAAAATTTAGGAACAAGTGGAGGTATGAATTCTATACAGGGGTCATAACTGTGACTCATTATGCATAATAGTGATATGGTAAATTAATTGGACGAGATAGTGTGATATTTAAGTGAATTTCGAAGTTACATTTGGAAATGGAGAACAATAGGTTAGCTTATGGAAGTAAGCAAAAATACGATTAGTGTATATGTTAGGCGATTAAATACTAATCTCAAATTCGGTTAAACTGAATTTATATTTTTAATGTCTTATTTCTGAATTTGGAAATAAATGCCTAAGCGAAATGCATTTTGTGTAGGTAAAGGAGAGGCATCGAATGCATGAGTGTGATTGGTGATAAGGTTGCAAAATACCAAGTGTTCTTTAAATTGATTTTATGAAAATGATTTCTATTCTATTGTGAAGTGAATATTGATTATGAATTTTATGTTGAATATTGCTAGTATAAGTTTATGTTTTAGCAATATTTGAATTGAAGTTTGAAAGTTAAATCCTATATGATTTGAGTTTACATTGGGATGACGTTATTGGTTGATAAAAAGGAAATGGTTTCTAGCCTATGTTATACCGATAGATTTTATACAAGTTATTATACAGGTGTATAACGGTTAACCTAGTATAGGTAAGCAATGTAGAACTAGCTTTGTAACTGGTGGTTAATCAATTATAGGTACTCATGTAGAACTAGCTCTGTAATTACTAGTATATAGTGATTAACCTAGTACAGGTAAAAGATGTAGAACCAACTCCATAACTAATGGTTAACCAGTTGCGGGTAAACGATGCAGAACCAGTTCCACAACTATTGATGTATAGCCGTTATCCTAGTGCAGGTAAGTGATATAGAACCAGCTTCGTAACTAGTAGTTAACCAGTTTCGAGTAAGCAATGTAGAGCCAGCTCCGTGCCTGAGGGTTCCATATGGCAAAGAAGTTAGTGATAGGCTATGTCGTGTAAGAAATTCATGACATTTTTTATGCCGCCACTATTTATTTGAAAAGTGATTTGAGAAACTTGATTTTGGGAAGCACATATATTTCATATTAGTATTGAATTATACGAATTGTGATGAATTTGTTTTAGGGAGGTTTAAATTGTTAATTATGATTTGAATAGAAAATCTACTACTCACTAAGCTCATTTAGCTCACACTCTCTTTTTTGTTTTTAAATGAAACCTCCCAGGTGCTCGCTCAGCGGCTTTAGTAGTAGGGACTCCACCTCACAAGTAGTTAACTTCTTCACGTGCTGCTATGTAGGCATTTTTGCCTTGTAAATGTTTTTAGGAACATTTGTATTATGAATATGTTTTGGACTATATTTTGTGTAAAGAATGCATGCATATGAATGCTTTAAAGATAAATGCATGAATATGTCTGATCTTTTTTCTTTAAGATTATTGAAGTGATTGTTGAGATTGGGAGATTTTGAGATGATTATATAAGTGTTTTAAAACTTTTACAGAGACGTGAAAATTTTTGGAATGTCAAAATACAGTCGTTGTACTATTAAATTTTTAATAAGATGGTTAAAAAAACTGATAAGTCAAGGAGACTTCACTTCTTCTATTGATTTTGATGAAAGTCAAATAATAATAATAATAGAAGAATGTGTGAACTGTTTTGATGAGTTTTTTAAGTGTGCAGATAAATGTAAGAGACACAAATCATCAAGTCAAGATGATATTCAAGCGAAATCATCTGACGAAGTGAAATCATCAGAGGAAGCGAAGTCATCAGACGAAGCGAAGTCATCAGATGAAGCACATACATAAGACAAATTATACAAAACAAATCAAGACGTTATAATTGAAGTACAACATACAACGTCAGTTAGTTAGTTAGTTGGAGTTGGTTACAGGACTCAACTAATAACTGATCTTTGAAGATTCTACAAGCAGTTATCAAGAAGACCGTTGAAGATTTAGACTATAAATATCACTTATAGTCATAAACAAAAATATATACAAAAATACACAAGACACAACCTTACAACTTTGAACCTTCAACTCTTAATTCTTTACTTACGATACTGTATAAAATAGCTTGAGTGAAAAGAAGAAAGAAGAGAGATCAAGTCAACTTGTAACGTGAGTTTAGAAAACTCAAAATCTTTTTAGTGAAAGGGAAGGCTACAGCCTGAAGAGGCTAATATAGTAGATAAAGAATACTTTGTGAAAGAGACCTGAAGAGGCTCCGGAAGTGTAAAATAATACTTGTAAAAGTTGAAAGAGATAGTGAAATCTCAACTATACTCTGAGGACTAGACCTAACCCTAAGGTTAAGGGTGAACCAGTATAAATCGTGGTGTCATATTCTCTAACCCTTATCTCTTTAATTTCATGTTGTTAGAATAATAGATACTATTTCCGTTGTTGCATTACTCAAACAAATTAAGTGCGTTGTTTTGTAAATTGTTTGAATCTTTCAAGAAAATCAAGAAGTTTTTTAAAGATTTCAATCTTAGACGATTTATCACAATTCAACCCCACTTCTTGTGTACTCTTACATATTACGTGATTTCTATAATAACAAGTGATTTACTTTAATTATGTGATTGTATGAATTGTTGCGTTATATGATCTGAGTGAACCATCAATGATGGTTAACTTACTGATCACCGAATTCGCAAAGCTCACCAAAAATACAACGTTGACTTTTCAGGTTCGAGAGAGACGATATAGCTTGTAAGATAGTTTAGAAGAGATCTAGTATTGGTTTTAGATAGAAGACATGGCTCAAAGGTCGATCAGCTAGGACTGAAGGAATTAGATAAACTTTTTGTATAATTCCTCATTTATGTAGTATGTTTTGTAGACAAAGCTGTAGACTCTGATAGGTCATTGATCTTGTATATACATGGATGTTTTACGTAATGCTACACTGTATATCATAGTTTATGAAATGAGATGAGGAAATTTGGGTTTAGACATTGTGATAATTATGTTTTTTATTTATGATGCCATGAGTTAAGTGAAAGTGATATAGTTAGTACGTCGCTTCCATCGGGCTTGTGCTCGAATGTCTAATGGACCTACGGGCACAAATGTCTGATAGGAGTGGGGTGCTTTAGTGGTTGGTATCAGAGCATGGTTGGCATCCATAAGAATACATAGGAACGTTAGGCATGAAATATTGTGAGAAATGCGGATAGTACTTGAAGTTATTGTTTATTATAGGTCATCCACCATAGGTGATCAAGTTGGAAGGTCAGCTAACATAAATGACCTAGAGTCAGTAGGAGCCAGTAGGGAGTCTTCAATATCTCGACTTGAGAGAATGCCTCAAAGAATTCCCGAGAAAAGGGAAAGGAGGTATGATAAACTGTGAAAGCAGGGGGCTGTGGACTTCTACAAAAGTACAGACCCTACAGAGGCCGAGGGATGGCTAGAGAGGATGGAGAGAGTCTTTGATCAGATGGACTACGAGTTGGACGAGAAGTTCGACTATGTAATTTCCTTACTGCAAGGCCTAGTCTACTGATGGTGGAAAACTATTCCGGGCAGTACCACCAGGCCTTGTAGCTTGAGGTGGGAAGACCTTTTTAGAGTCTTTAAAGAGAATTACATGCCCAAAATCTACCTAGACAGAAAGATGAACAAATTTTTGGATTTAAAGTAGGGCAGTTTATCGACGGCAAAGTATGGGATTAAGTTTAATGAGCTGATGGGTTATGCTACTGCCTGGATTCCTACTGAGGAAGATAAGTGTAGGAGATTCGAAGAAGGGCTGAATATAGAGATTCGGATGAGGTTAGCCATTTCTAATCTGGTTAGTTTTACAAAACTATGGGCTGACTCGATCCAAATCGAGCAATTGTTAAGTGACAATCAAACAGAATATAGATCAGAGTCTAGACTGAAGAGGCCCAGTGAGTCTCAGAGTGGTTCTGGCAGAAGGTTTAGCAAGTGCCAGAATAGATTTTCTCGACCACCGACTAGATCAAAACAGTCGGGGTTCATACAAAGGGGTAGTTTCAAACAGTCAAGCAGTGGAAGAGGTGCAGTATCGGGCCAGTTGCCAAATTGTGGCCACTGTGGGAAGAAGCATGGTGGTAAATGCTGGAAACTATCTGGAGCTTGCCTTCGATGCTTCTCATTTGAGCATCAGATATGAGATTGTTCTGTTGTATTTAGAGCATCGTTTAGAAGGAGAGGAGGAGGAGTAACTAAAACCACTGTCCAGCAGAACCGAGCTAGTGTGTCTAGACAGAGAGGTTGTGGTAGAGGCAGAATGAGCTATGGGAGTCCTACTATCAGAAAACTGAGGTGTGGAGCAACCAACCACAATCTCAAGCCTGAGTGTATCTAATGACCAGATAGGAGGCTCAAATTTCTCCAGATGTTGTTGCGGGTATATTCCTTATTTTTACTTATGAGGCTTTTGCATTACTAGATCTTGGATCTAAGCATTCTTTTATTACACCGCATCTGGCATCTAGGTTGCATTGTGATAGAGAACTGTTGAAAAATGGACTAGAGGTGAGTACACTAATAGGTAGTACTACAATAATAGGAGAAGTTTGTAAGAGGTGTTTGATCCGAATTAATCAGGAAAAATTGAAGGCAGATTTAATTGTACTATAGTTAAAGAGATGTTATTCTAGGCATGGATTGGCTCACTACTCATAGGGCTATTATGAACTACTATACTAAGGAGGTAATACTAGAATCTCCTAATCAGCTGAGAGAAATATTCCGAGGTATTAGTCAAACATTGCCAACTTGACTGATCTCATTCTTGAGTGCATTGAAATTGATCAGAGGTAGATGTGAGGCTTATCTAGCCCACGTCATTGGCACTCGAACTGAGAAGAATGTGCAAGACATTCCTATTATTAGGAAATTCCTAAATGTGTCTCCCGCAGAATTGTCTAGTTTACCTTTAGATAAGGAAACAGAGTTTACGATGGACTTAGTTCCAGGTGCAACACCTATATCTATTCCTCCATATAGGATGGCACCTATGAAACTAAAAGAATTGAAGGCTCAGTTGCAAGAGTTATTGGAAAAGTGTTTCATTAGACCCAGTGTATCACCATGGGGAGCTCCAATCTTATTTGAGAAGAAGAAAGATGGAACGTTGAGACTATGTATTGATTATAGGCAACTGAATCGGGTACTAATGAAAAACAAGTACCTGTTGCCTAGAATTGATGATTTGCTTGATCAGTTACAGGGAGCTTAAGTGTTCACGAAGTTGGATTTGAGATTAGGGTACTATCAGTTAAAGATAGCAGAGGCTGATGTATCAAAAATGCTTTTATAAGCAGGTACGGGCATTATGAATTTTTAGTAATGCCATTTGGGTTGATTAATGCCCCAATTGCATTTATGGCATTGATGAATAAGGTGTTTTAGCCCTACTTGGATTGTTTTGTAATTGTGTTCATAGATGACATTTTGGTGTATTCAAAGAGTAGAGAAGAGCATGCTGAACATCTGAGGGTAATATTACAAATTATGAGGGAGAAACAACTGTATGCTAAATTTAGTAAATGTGAGTTTTGACTAAATCAAGTAGTGTTTCTGGGTCACATAGTAACTGGGCCAGGCAAACAAGTAGATTCAAAAGCATAGAGGTAGTAATGAAGTGGGAGGCTCTAAAGAATGTGTCTAAGATTCGGAGTTTTCTAGAATTAGTCGAATATTATCGGAGGTTCATCAAGGGGTTCTCATTGATCTCATCCCCTCTACTAAACTTTTGAGGAAGAATGTGGTTTTCAGATGGAATAACAGATGTCAAAGAAGTTTTGAGGAACTGAAACATTGGTTGACTACGACACCGGTGTTGACTATTCCATCGAGAATTGGAGGATATGTAGTATACAGTGATGCTTCACATCAAGGATTGGGATCTATATTGATTCAATATGGCAAGGTAATAGCCTATGCATCGAGACAATTAAGGCCTCATGAGAGTAATTATCCAGTAGATGATTTAGAGCTTGCTGCAGTTGTTTTTGCTCTAATGATATAGAGACACTACTTATATAGGGAGACATTCCAGATTTATACTGATCATAAGAGCTTGAGGTATCTGTTAAGTCAAAAGGAGTTAAATATAAGACAAAGGAGATGGATAGAACTATTGAAAGATTTTGACTGTACAATTGAGTATCATCCGGGAAAAGCTAATGTGGTGGCAGATGCACTGAGTAGAAAATCAAATAGCAATATAGCTCAGATTCAGTTATCGACGTTACTACGCTTAATTTAATTAAGAGCTCTAAATATGGAGTTGAATTTAGAGCAGGGCATTGATAGCCACACTAAGACTAAGGCCAATGTTGCATGACAAAATCGAAAAGGTACAGAGTAAAGATCCCAAAATGGTCAAACTTATAGAGAAGTTAAAAATGAACCCAGATTCTGAGTTTAACCTGAGAGACGAAACATTGTGGTTAAAGTAGAGGTTATATGTGCCTGATATTGATAATTTAAGAAAGGAGATTTTGGAGGAGGCATATGTAGCAACTTATGCTATGTATCCTAGTACCACAAAGATATATAATACGCTGAAGTAGCATTTTTGGTGGCCAGGGATGAAGAAGTAAGTGGCTGATTATGTAGCTAAGTGCTTAACATACAAATAGATTAAAGCTGAGCATCAAGCTCTAGTTGGGAAGCTTCATTCGTTACCTATTCCGGAGTGGAAATGAGAATAAAGTACCATGGATTTCATAATGGGATTACCAAAGACTCCAAGGAAAAATGATGCTATATGGGTGGTTGTGGTGGACCGATTGACTAAGTCGGCCCATTTCTTACCAGTGAGACAGAATAACTTGCTAGATCAGTTGGCTCAGAGATATGTAAATGAGATAGTTAGACTGCATGGAGTTCCGGTGTCCATTTTATCGAACAGAGATCTCAGATTTACTTCGAGATTATAGAAAAGCTTACAGTCAGCTATGGGTACAAAGTTGAACTTCAGTATTATATTTCATCCTTAGATAGATGGACAAAGTGAGAGGACAATTAAGACTATTGAGGATATGCTCAGAGCATGTGTATTGGAGTTTCAAGGAACAAGGGATCAGTATATAGCTCTGATCAAATTTGCATATAATAACCATTATCGTAGTAGTATCAGAATGTCACCATATGAGGCATTGTATGGCAGAAAATATCGATCGCCTCTATATTAGGATAAAGAGGGATTGAGAATGATAGAAGGCCTAGAACTGATACAAGATACCGTAGATAAAGTGAAACTGATCCGAAGTAGAATTAAAGCAGCTCAAGATAGATAGAAGAGTTATGTGGATCAATACCAAAGGGATATAGAGTATAATGTGGGAGAAAAAGTGTTTTTGAGAGTATCGCCTTGGCGAGGAGTGTTGAGGTTCAGTAAAAAGGGTAAGTTGAGCCTTAGATACATTAGTCCTTATGAGATACTAGAGAGGATTGGACCATTGGCATACAAATTGGCCTTACAGAACGAGATGTCTCAAATACATAATGTATTTTATGTGAGTATGCTCAAAAAATATCGATCTGATCCAATGCATGTGTTACTGATTCGGGAGATCAAAATAGTTAGTAATATGAGTTATATTAAGGAGCATATCAAGATAGTGGGATATCAAACAAAACAGTTGAGAGACCGAGTAATTCCATTGGTGAAAGTCTTTTGGAAGAATCACCAAGTGAAGAAGCAACTTCAGAAACGGAGGAACATATGAAGAGACAATATCCCCACCTGTTCGAACAATCAAGTAAGAATTTCGATAACGAAATTTCTTAAGGGGGGAGATTTGTAACATCCCGTTATTTCATGTTAGGGGTTAGAACTCTAGAATACTGTATGATAGGTGTGCATTAGGATATATTTTTATAGGTAATTGGCATGTGTTTTCTAGCATAATTGTTGATTATTATTCTATTTTAGGATTCATTTTGTATGTTTTCGGTAAGTTTGATTTTCATTGTTGTTCTTGTGTGTTTGATGTTAACTGAGGGCAAAAAGTGGCTATTTTTATGTAGGAAGAAGGAAGGAGCAACTTGGAGGGTGAACAAAGATCAAAGAAGAGAAGAAATGAGGAGTTCATCTGTGACAAATTCCCACGTTCGTGGGAATCATGTAAATTCTCGCGTCAAGTGGGAATTACAGAAGAAAATGAGAGATGAGTCTGTGACAAATTCCCACACTTGTGGGAATCACGCAAATTCCCACGAACGTGGGAATTACAATCCGAGGCAATCTATGAAGCTTCATTAAACTTAGGATTTTTTGACTACAAAAAGAGAATTAAGCCTCCATCTTTAAGAGAGACGATAAGCACCTGTGGAAACACCATCCTTGAGTGAAGAGCACATGTTTGGAGCATTGAGGAAGGATTGAAGACAAGGATCATCATCAAGGTTGGGCAAAATAGCACATCAACTCCAAAATTCTAGATTTTGGCAAAGAAGAGAAGGAGTCTTTCTATTCAATTTTCTATCATTTTAATCTCTTCTATTCTTTGTAAAAATGGTTTATTTGATTGTTAATGATGTTATGGAGATCATGTTAGGCTGATTTCATTTTAGGGATTGCTTTTGAATTATTTTGTCAAAACTCCTATTTTTATTGAATTAAATATAATTGTCTTTATTGATTGTTGTTCTTAATTGTTATCTTGCAACAAATTGAGAGAGTGAATGAGATGAAATTCATGTAGGATTGTACAATGAGAGTTAGCGACTTATAAACTAGCAATTATCACGTTAATTGAATAGTTAGAATAGAGATCTCGATTAGTCAATTGATCACCCATATGATAGTTTAATAACTAGTTGAATCGGTAGAGTGATTGGGTAGGTTGAGAGATCGTTCAATCGATTCTCGTCAATTCGATTAGGGACAAATAGTTACACTTTGAGAGAGGGTAATTAGTGTATTCAGAAATCTAGGCTGAGATACAATTCAATCAATAAAATAGGAGGGAGACAAAACAAGGAAAAGGTAATCTCTAGCATTAAGATTCTTGAATTCAGATTTTCTGCAATTACGGTATTGTCCACTATTTACATTAGTCTTTTAATTTTAATTTAATTTTCTAGATTATTTGCATTTAACAATTTTGTTTCTTAACCAAAGTTGTGTCTAAATTAAGCGGTGCCTAGGCATCAATCCCTGTGAGATCGATATCTGCTCTTTTTAACTACAAGTCACGACCCGTTCACTTGTAATTTCTGAGCGTAAAACAAGTAGATAGGTTTTACCTTCAACACACTTCACACTAGACTACACTCCCTGGTCCACGATAGCGACTGGCACTTTTCTCTTCAGTTACGACATCTTCAACCTGCTCAACCCCTAACCAGAGCGCGCATGATACATTCTACTGGAAGGACAAATCTGTTCACAATATCATCACCTAGGAGATTCAACAACTGTTAAGAAATTGCAGCTTAGAGTTGACGGGTTTCAAATCTTGTGGAGTGAAGGGCATACGATCTGTGGTACTTAGTTTGTTTTTAATAGTATGCCCTTCATGCAAGTTGATAAATCTTGTCTGATGTGCTTGCTATATGACGAAATACAGAACCATCTCTTTTTCGAATGCTCCTTCAATAGTGATGTTTGGAAATATATCACCATGAAATGTCAATGGCTCACTTCGGTGGAGACTCTTCTCTTTATCCTCTCACATCTATCCAATCAAAACGCGTATACGAAAACTGACCAGATGATCCACCATGTTATTTTGGGTATTCTTGTCTACCGCTTATGACAGGAAAGAAATCTCAAACATTTTACCACCATGAGTTCATCTAAAGAAGTTTTGAAAGCTATGCTTCTTGCTAAGGTTCAGAAGCATCTCATTATGCACAATCTACACCAACATAGTAGTCCGACCATCCTAGCTTCACTACGACTCTAGCGTCCATACTATAACCACTTTCAGCTATGGCTTTGCTTATCTTCTTTATTTTCTTTACTTTGTTTTGAAACGATACCACAGATAATCCCCTATCATGTCCAACTCTTTTGTAGACTTTTATCTTATATTTGTTAATTTAATTTCCCTTTTGTCATTAAAAAAACTTATCTTAGATTTCAAAAAAAAAAAACTTATCTTAAGTCACATTTACGTAGGTCCTTACCTTTGTGAGGTTAACCAAGTTCCAAGTACTTTCTCGCGGACTAAGATACGAAATATACCCAACTCCATTTATGTTCTCTTAATGTTTCCCCAGGTCTTACCCTCGATTATCATGAAAGTGCCCCTAAATTAGAGCTTAGTTATGTACTGCCAAAGAAATAGCCCCAAACATCTTTAATCTACTCCCAAGTTCACATTACCTTTTATCATTACAATTTTTGCTTTTATTTTCCTCCTAAAAGCACATCAAGACCAATATATACAAAGTGTAAGGAAACTTGCGTTGTATTCCAAAGGATCAAGAAAACTTACTACTTTTGAAAGATATTGGTTCGGCCACTTAAGTATCAATTATCAATTTTCTTTGTTTTAATATATAATGAGGAACCTTGCGTGAGATCTTCATTCAGCTTTTTTATTAGTTATCGCAATTTCCGGAATAAATGTGAACAAGAAATATAATACAGGCGTGATTTGTGGTTGAAATGAACATTAACAAACACAAAATGTCTGGAATAGCAAGTGATACAACACAACAGAGGAGTCCAGTATTCTTACAAAATAGTTTTGGCTACCCATCGTGATGGTGGCTAGGCAACGGGGGTGGTGAGATGGAAGCATCCATCTCAGAAATAGATAGCAATTGAGATATATATATGTCAGTTTCACCATCATTTATAACTGGAAAACTATTAACATCATGATTAGCGGTCTCAGTTATCTCATCCTTATCTGGGAGAGAATAGGATATTGATATAAGTGACTCCCTCACCAGCTCCTCAAATGCCTCTGTGCCCGATGCTTTACTATCCATGCAATGGCTCTGTCATCCCACAAAAAGTATATCATTAGATGATTGAGAAATAAATTTAAGCACATCAAATCATTCATTCTGGAATAGCTGCTCAATGATTTCGCTTTCAACAAGGTCTTAAATTAAACGCGTCAAACTTAAATGTAAGAGCCTCACCAAATTTATGCCATATGTTGACCTCATATGAGCGGTCGACTATGGATGGTCTCTAATTAACATCTTATCATTTTTACTCAGCATTCCACCAATTGTAAACAATGCAGGGCCATAAACATAGAATGAATTCAAGAAGACCAATATGAAAAATCCTCACTGTTATTTTGCTAACTACAGTTCCACAACCTAGCTGTTTTGACGGCTGATCAATCCATCCAATTTTCAGTTTCACTACATACCACAAAAGCTTGCAACGAGATTTAACAATTTACAGCCCAAGTAGCCAAAACCCAAGTTACTCGTAAGCTGCATTCTACCTGAGAAACCTCACCTCACCCTGTTTCTTAACTCCCAAACTAGCATACATATATTCCGGCCAAGATTATTGCTAAAAGCTGCATACAAACGAATCAACAAAGTATGACTCGATTCCGGATCAATCTCTTCCCAACAGAACTGGGCCTTAACTGAATTTCGAAAGTAGCCAAGCGCATCACGTCTTTTGTTATGAGATTTATCTATGTCAAAACGATCTATAACCCCAATACGGGCAATTCAATTTTTGACTTCTTTAATCATAAAATTTATGAACCTAAGAACCATATATCCTTTCCATCCACACAACTCTTAATCATAAACAAAATTATAAATTTCAGAAAGTCAAACAAGAAACATCATCTAGAAAACCAAAATCATAAATTAAATAAAAAAAGTAACTCAAACAAGGAACGGCATCTAAAACACGATATTCATAATTCTCGAAACGGAAAACCGCGGACAATAATAAGTGCGATCTTCCATTTCTAATTGGTTTTTGATGGAGTTAAGATTTAGACTACTTATCCGAACAGTAAGAAAAGTTGAAATCATCGATGATTTTCTCTGACTTTGTTATTTTTCCTAGAGTTTCTCGAGAAGCAAACAATTCGGATAGATCGTCGTACAATTAAGAGATAGAAATTTAATTTCAAGGACACGAAAAGAGCGAAATCAAAAAATAAGGGACAAAAGTAAGCAAAGCTTACCTACCCGTATGTGTATTCTGATTGAAGAGTAATGAATCTGTTTGACCGACTAACCCCAGTGTCGCCTGATTCCTCCTTGCTTATGCTCCATTTTCCGTGAAATTACAACGTCACCCCTCCTATCCTAAACTTATGCTTTTCTTTTATTTTCTTAACTTGTTTTTTCAATGGTTTGAGTGATTGATCCAGAGTTTTCTTATTTATTGCCTCAAATTAGTTATCTTTCGATGATTTTGGGTATGGGTTGCCAATCTTTTGTTCCTACAACGCTTTTTCAGTCTCGTGGTGAAAGACATATTTTAGTGAAAAAGAAAATTCAACTGTTTTACAAAGACAAACAAAAAAACTCGTACCCAAAATCAAAAAAGGAATTGCGAGAAATTGTATTATAAATGATATTTACGTCACTTGTATTATTAAAATTATTGTTTAGATTTTCCAAATGCAATTCTTCAATTTTGTTAAGTTAGTCAATCAACCAAGAGACTAATGTTAATTAATTATTAAAAAGAAACAATGGGAAGTATTAATGAAGTGGCAGAGTCGTCGATAGTAGCTTAGGGTTTTCTTAAAAAAACGGATTAAAAACTTAATAGGTTTAACTGATTCAACTGTAAATATCTTAGACGGTTAAACTTTTAAGTTCAATTTTTAACTTTTCATATTGATTTTCAATTTTTTGGTTTGATTTACTTTAATAACTCTTGTTATTAAAAACTAGTCAGTTTGTTAATTAACTGATCAATTTTCGTAAATTAATAAGTTCTTATAAACTAAAAGAAATTAATTACTTTTTTATTTAACAATCTCTTTTTTCAATTAAAATTCAAATTTTTCTATAGATAATGACAATATCTTTCAATCACATTTTAAATTCTTTAGTTTTATTCAATCTTTAATCAGTTTTAGGAAGGTCGAATGCCACTTAAACCTTTTAAACCAAACATTTTGTCTTATCAGTTGAACTTCTAATCTGATTTTTAAAACATTGCTTCTCCGTCCACACCATAATGTCCAACATCAAGCTTCAAGAATCAACAACAACAATATTTAGTAAAAGATCTGGAAGGGTTTAATAGTATGCAAAATTACTCCTAACTAGTAGAGAGGCTCACTATAACAGAAGGATCTTTTAGCTAAAAGTCCTTCATTCGTTGTTGATAATATTTAGAGATGATATTAAAACATCACAAAATTTCGGTAGCATAATTCTATAGCTAACTTTTTAAACAAATTGTTGGTAATTATTTTTTGTTACGAGCTACATAAGTGGTGAAAAGAGAGTTGCGACAAATTTCTAATCGTCGCCCAAAATTATTGACAATAATATAGTAGACATAGCAAAAAATTTCTTGTTGTATTTTTGGAAATGCAGTCAAAAGTTATTCGCAATGTTTTTCAAAACGTAGCTAAAAAATTTTGGCGACAATTTTACAAGCATAGGCAAATCTTTTTAGCTACGTTTTTAAGTTTTTAATAAACATTATTAGTAAAAATTTTATCATATTAATTATAATTATTGGTGAAATTTTTAATTCATGTTATTGTATGTAATATTTAGATTTTTTATAATTTATTATATGAAAATATAATTAAAAATAATTAGAAATTATAAACATTTTATATAAACAATAAAATATTATTAAATGTTAAATACAAACGTTAACAAAAATAGTTATGTACAAACTAATAATTGTTTTCATCGTCACTACTACTTACATAATTCAGGTCAAGTATTTATTTGACCATCTTTTCAAGCTTGACCAACTTTTGTTCATTACGTTCTAACTTTTATTCATTACAATCTAATTTAGCCTTAAGCGATAGCTCTCTTGTTCAAGACGATTAACATATGCTGATCTTGATGAGGATTAAGTAGTTGGCCTAGGGCCAAACTCAAGACTTTTGATGTAGCCAGATCTTGTAACAATTACGTTGTTGCGAATCTCATCTACATTTGGTTCATTTCCGTTAAACAATGATCTTTGCAACAACTCTTGTATCTTATTTTAAAATTCAAAAAACAAAATCAATATTGAATTCAAATATTATTTGTTAGTAATATATAAATAAATAAACTTAAAATTTAAATAAATTTCTATACTTATATAGTTATTTTTTGCTTCTTCTGATAGCTACCCTTGACTTTCCTTATAGTGAGTGAGTTTGTATAGTGTGATCCTATCACACTCTTGTCTATATAGCTCCTTCTCACTCTATTTTATGAAAAATTAATTGAAAACAAAATAAATAATATTGTATTTACTAATATAATTACAACTTCTAAACAAAGTATTAAGTCAGGAGGACTTTACGATAATTAATTTTGATGACAAACAAATAATAATAATGTTAGAAATAAATAAACTAGTTTGATGAGTATGTTAAGTGTATAGAAGAAGCGAAAGACAGAAGAAGAAAAACACAGAAGAAGCAAAACGCAGAGGAAGTGAAACACAGAAGAAGTCGAAACACAGAAGAAGAAAAATACAAACGAAGCAAAACACAGAGGAAGTGAAACACAGAAGAAGTCGAAACACAGAAGAAGAAAAGCACAGATGAAGCAAAACACAGAGGAAGTGAAACACAGAAGAAGAAAAACACAGATGAAGCAAAACACAGAGGAAGTGAAACACAGAAGAAGTCGAAACACAGATGAAGTAAAACACAGAGGAAGTGAAACACAGAAGAAGTCGAAACACAAAAGAAGAAAAACACAGACATACAAAGCAGAAGATACGCGAGTACGTCTAGCGGTTAGTTAGTTGGAGTTAGTTACAGAACTCAACTAAACAGCGGTTATCAAGAATCAAGAAGCAGTTGTCAAGATTCAAAGAAGCGATTGGAGACTTAGACTATAAATATTGGTCACAGTCGAAGACTAAATAATTTTTTAGAGAGATCTTTGATCTACAACTTTTTGAGTGTTCAAGTGTATATGTAAAAATACTGGAGAGCTAAACTATTGTAACAATAGCTCACAATATCTTTCTAGAGAGAGAAAGAAAAGACTGAGAGCCTGAAAAGGCTAAGATTGCTTAAAAGAATACTTGAATACTTAATATACAAGACATGAAGAGGCTCAAGAAGAAAGAAAGAATACTTGTACATTTGTTGAAGTATAGTGAATACTCAGAAGGAATCTGAGGACTGGGCGTAGCCCACGGTTTGGGGTGAACCAGTATAAAATCGCTGTGTCTACTTTCTATCTCTAATCGTATTCTATTGTGTTCTTAAACAAGTATATAGAAGTTATTTGCAATTTATCTTATAATAGTTTTCGTTAATGATATTCTTTTAACAAGTCAAAGAAGTTCTTATAAAAAATACAAAGAATTTGTATTCGCAAAAAGAATACACAATTCAACCCCCTTCTTGTGTATTTCATCTATTATAAGTAATTTCTATATTAACGTATGATTTACTTTAATTGGTATTAGAGCCAGGTTTCCAAGAACCATCGTTATAAAGTGAGGACAAAGATCTATGGTTGAATCACATGTTTTTATAGCTGAAGGTGTCTCCGTTATAAGACCTCCTACGTTCAATGGTGAAGATTATCATTATTAGAAGGACAGGATACGGCTCTTCATAGAATCCACACACATTGATCTTTGGGATATCATCGAAAATGGACCGTACATACCAGTAGATGATGAAGGAAATACCATTCCTCGTAACAGATGGTCAGCCGATCATAAAGCCAGATTTCAACTAAATTCAAAGGCTAAATTCTTTTTGAGTTGTGCTTTAAGCAGAAGTGAGGATGATAAAGTTCATGGATGCGAAACTGCGAAGGAGATGTGGGACACTCTATCCATCGCACATGAAGGCACAAACCAG
>JANZXP010000005.1:14021597-14052892 GCA_027576715.1 Erythroxylum flavicans
AAGCCGGTGGTCCGGGCTGTTACAAATGGTATCAGAGCCAGTACCCGGACCGATGTACAAGCAAGGACGTTGGGCCTCCAAGGGAGTGAATCCAAGCCTATGTGCCAGCAAGGACGTTGGGCCTTCAAGGGGTAGATCTAGGCCTGTGGGCCAGCGAGGACGTTGAGCCTCTAAGGAGGTGGAATGTTAGATTTCCATATTGATTAGAGAGGGGAACGAAGTAGGCTTTATAAGGCTATAGTAACCTCTCCCTCAAAGACGCATTTTTCCAAGGGATGGAAAGAGCAAAACCATGAGGGCTTGGCTGGGCCAAGGCCTAAAGCGGACAATATCTGTGAGCGAGTGGTCCGGGTTGTTACACTTAATAAAGTGTTTGTTAATGAAAAAATCTTTTCCTCTTCAAATCTGATGTTGTATCACAAGTACAAAAAAAAACCATTGCACATCAATCACAAGAAACTTTTCTTACAAAAATGGAAGCCAAAGATCTAGCTCTATGAACTTAAGCAAAAATAGGTCCTTTTTTGGATCAAAATTCACAATAATCCTCTAGAATATCATATTATAGAGGGACTAAGCTACTTAGCAAGCTTTATAGGCAAATCCCTTTATGTCTTGATTTGGCTACAATAAGCTTGAAGAGAGTAAATTATACCAACCTCTCTATATTAGTTGATGTCTAATAAATACTTTATGATGAAATACCTCATAAGAATAGATGAAAAAGATAATCTTTTTAAAATGTTGTTTCTATCTCTTACTCATAGAAACTTAAATTAAACCACCAGAAAGGTGCTTGGAAGACAGTAAGGAAAATTTTCCTAACTGAAAATTGTCAAAAGTTGATGAAGAATGTTTTAAAGGAGGTGGTTTAGAGTAAAGAGGGAATTAATCAAGAAAATAACAACCAGAAAGGTGCTTTGAAGCCATACAGAAAAATTTTCTTAAGTGGAAATTGTCAAAAGTTAATGAAGAATGATTTAAAAGAGGTGGTCTATATTGAAGAGAGAATTAATCAAGAACATAATAACCAAAATGATGCTTGGAAGTCAATAAGGAAAATTTTCCTAATTGGAAATTGTTAAAGGTCGATGAAGAATGATTTAAAGGAGGTGGTCTATAGTAAAGGGAAAATTAATCCAAAAAAATAACAAATTCAACAATGATCAAGGAGATGAATTAGTTATAAAATTTGGTGTAAGGGATCACAGTCCCTCAATACAAGGAACTGTAAATTTCAACATTTATGATGGAGTTATGGATATGTTTTAATAGAACTTGGACTTCATATCTAAGGATGTCTTAGAAGACATCACTAAACGACCTCAAATGGTGAGTGGGTAGGGCAGGTAAACATGATATAGCTCTTATGATCACATCTACATCACCAAAGAAGGAACTTATCAATAATAAAAATATGCAATTTATGGCTCCATAATTCAAAAGGGATACTAGAAGAAGATCCAATAGGAAGAAGAAGAGCTTATCATCTCCTTCCTAATGTCCCTTCAACCAAATAGCAAGTCTTACTGGATTATTTTCATTTTACTGAACCTTATTTATTTTGTTAGTTAAAAACTAAGTTAGTGGAGAACAAAGTAAGAATTTTCTCTTTTTAGGGAATCATTGATAGGTTATTATGAATCATCAATGTTACCATAATGGTAGATTAAAAATATCATATGATCTATATCAATTGAGGGTCTTTCATGCTATTATTTATGATTAACTAATTCACTTTGTTGTTAAGATGAAGCAAGGGAATTGTTTCTTCTAGGTCACTTACATTTATGCTTATAATCTTGTCTTTCAAAGAGCTTCCTTAAGGAACTGCTTAAAAGATATTGGCTCTACTATAAGTTCCTGTTGCATCATCCTTAGAAACTTTAATAGTGTAATTCATCAGGAAATACTAGTCATAGGAATTACACAAAGGATTTAAATAATTATGCTAGTCAGATTGAACAAACCTTAAAAGAGAGGGAAAATTTTCACTTGGAGTACTAAGTAAAAGAAAAAATGGTTCATGAGGAAAATTTTAGATAGAGACTTAATCGATTCTCAATGGATTTCAAAATTTTGTGAAAGCAAGGCTTTTGTACAAAATCCTTTATTCTTTGATCAGTCACTAATTTTGACATAAAATATAAGTAACACTCAAAGAGTACATTATTTTTTTTAATTCAACAACTATTTGACAAGTATAGAGGGATTTGATAAGACTATTATAAAAGAGATAACTATGAATTTTAGAGCAACAAGATGTATGTTTGCATTAGAATATTTATTAACACACTTAAAGCTATATCTACAATTAGAGAGGTGTTAGATAAGTTACAATCCCTCCTATACATAAACCCTAATAATATAGTGCTGCAAGATAAGAAGAAAGTTGCTCTAAACAACTATAACCAAGCTTTTGATTTGCATAACTCCCTATTAGAACAAAGATCCAATATTCAACGGCTGAAATATGGTGACAGAAATATAAGTTCCTTTCATAGTTATGTGTTGTCTAAAAGGAATACTAATTGGAATGCGTCTCTAAATATTAGATTATGGCTCTATAATTGACCCCTAAGCTAAGATATATTAAAAAGATTTTACTTACTTCTCCAATGCTTATGGTTCCACCAATAATAGTTTTCCTCTATCTAAATACTTCAGTCGTTCATTAAAGATAAAATTTCCTGTTACAAAGGTAGCATATTAATTAGTCCATTTAATGAGCCATATTTTCTCTCAATCTAGATGAAACATCAAGAATTGATGGACTAAAGGTGTTTTTATTTTAAAGAACGTAGCCTAATAACAAGAATATTGTTGCATAAGCAGTCCAAGATTTCATCCAATATAGAAAAAATGTTGAAGGAGATCAATAAGATGTCTATTTGTCTGATCCCTAAGGTACACTGCTTAAGACTCTTAAGGAAATTAAGCTTATCTCTTATTGTAATACAATTTAGAAGATTATATCTAAGTTCATTGTTGAAAGGCTTGAGTAAGTTCTCATTTAGTACTTAGATTAATCTCAATGAGCATTCGTTCAGGGAAGGTATATTAAGGATAATATTATCCTTCCTCTATATCTTTTTAAGAATTATAAGAGAAAGCATGCCATCGAGGATTTTAATATTAAAATTGACTTTTATAAGGCATTTTATTCAATAGAATGGAGGTTCATTCAAAACAACTTAAAGATATTTGACTTCCTAGCTTTGTTTGTGAATTAGATTAAGTAATGTATATCTATTGTTTCCCTTAGCATTTTAGTTAATAGGGAGCCTACTAATCTTATTAAGGGTGCTAGAGAATTAAGGCAATGAAACCTTTCTTTCTCCTTAATTTTACCTTAATCATTGAAGTCCTAACCTGACTTATTAAACATGTCATTAACTAAGAGAAAAAAATTTAGATTTCATTATAAATAGAAGAAGTTGAGGATTTATGGCTTGTCATTTGTTGATGATCTCATTCTTTTCTCCAAAGCCTTTGCTTTGTTATTATCTTAATATCAATATCAAATTATTTTAAATAACTTTCAAGTCTCTCCACTAATTAGATTAAGAGCCAAATTCTCATATCTTTTAATGCTCACAACATTTCCAATTGCCTCACTGCTATTTTTAGTTTGAAAGCTCCTAAACCTCCCATTATTTACTTGGGCATCCCTATTTAATATCCAAAGAAGAATTTTTTGTTAGTGTAATAAGAAATTTTTAATTATTGGAAGAGCACATATGATTAATTCAATTGTGAATAATCTTTATGTTTATTAGTCTTCACAAGTGATACTTTCCCAAAATGTTTTAAAAACAATTGAATAGATAATAAGGAATTTTCTCTGGTTTAGAGAAAGCATAAGGCCAACTTTTGCTAAGGTTAAACGAGGTGAAGTTTGTTTACTAAAGGAAGAAGGGGACTAAGCATAATACCCATTAAAGTTACAAATAGAGTCCTCATGATTAAGAGGAATTGAAGAATCCATTTTCGTAAGCAATCCCTATGGACTAGATGGATTTATGCTAATTACTTAGGTAAGGAAAGTTTTTGACGTATCCAACCAAAGAATATTTCTTCATAAAAAATGGTGAGTATTCTCATATTAAGGGAGAAAGTAAAATTGGAGTTTTATTTTGAAAAATAAGTTGGAGTTTTTTTTAACAAGATAGGTAATGGCAATCATACATCCTTGTGGCATGAAATCTGGACAAGTTTAAAGCCATTAACCAGAGTTCCAGAGCTCAATCTTACTAACAGATCCATACCAGACAATGTAATAAGAACTTGATCCTTAGCCTTCATCTTCACAATTGTGAGGACATTTTATAATGGATAAATACTCATTAGGGATCTTTAAAAATGAATCGTGCATAGATCTATTGAGGAATCACTCCTCTAAAATGGTCTAACATAGTCTTGTATGGATAAAGTAGACTATTCCTCAAGTATCATCCTCTATTGTTAGCTTATAAAGGAAAATTGAGTATTACAGACATATTAAGGAGTTCTTTAAATATTCCCCTTATAAGTTTTATGTGTAAAAGAAGAATAAACAGAATCAATTGCAGATGTCTTCATCAAATGCAAATTTTTAATATGCATTTGAAATCAAATTCAATTTCTTTGCAACTTGCCTACTTCTGCCTCCTCTTTACATAATATGGCTACCATCAGATAAGGAAAATGGACTTAATGATAAGTAAAATTACATTTGAAATATAGGTTATTTAATATAAAGGCTAAGGAATATGATGTTATTTCAAAGATAAATGGTCATAGAGAATGTATTCTTTCATAAGCTAATCAATGGCTAAAAGTGTATTTTAAACCCTAACGTTTACATCAGACTATAAGTTGAATCTCAACGTTTTAGATCATTTAATCAATGTTAACAAAATGTTTGAAATAGACCTTATGAGGATGAAAAATCTAACGAGGGCTACTATTCATTAGTTAAATGCCACGTCATATACATAGTGGCTTTATTTTAAAAATTTTTGTACATCAATAGGATCCAACACTTGTTGATGTGGTACTCTTTTATTGAAATGAAAGTGGGTTCTAGAACTTCAATACTCACCATTTTATCCTTTAGAAAATCCTTCAATACTCATCATTTTATCCTTCACCAAAATCTATAATTCACAACACTAATAATCCCTAAATCACAAAATCTGTAATTCTTTAAATGATTGCAGAAACAATCCTTAACTCTCCCATACTTCTTTTGTAGAAATATAACATGCACTTCCGCTAGTTTAGTTGCACAACAGTAGGCCCAATCGCAACAGCACGTTCAATTACCTCCTACAAACCTCTGTCGGATTTCTGAGAAATAAGATAATTGTAGCAGTACATAAGTAAATAATTACACCACAACATCTATCCATCTATATATAAAAGTGATTGGATCTATCCGTCCATGTACAAAAGTGACTGAATCCAATAACTAAAGTTCCAACAACACATAGACAACATTAATGTATAGTCTGGGAACCAACCACATTGCTTTTCTCATTTGCACTTGACTAAGAAGGTTGATCATTTACTAGTTGATTCAATGGTGCTCTCCTCCTCATTGTTTTGGTTTGTAACTATTGGGAAGTGATGTTAGGTTGTCCTTTGAACCTTAGACCTCTTGGTTTAAAAGACGGCTTTAATGAATGTAGATCAACTTCTCCATACTTCTTTTCACTACTATGCAAAGATATAGTAACCTACAAACACACATGTTGTTAACTGTATTGACTTGTGAAAGTTATCAATAATGTGATGAATGCTTGTATACTCACAATATTGCTATGTTGACTCAATACAAAAATATGTCAACTTGTAAAGAGACCTTGGAGATGACTTAATAAATATGACACAAATATCAATATTAGTTTGATAATCAAATAACGTCATAAATATCACCTGATTTATGAACTAATACATAGTAATCAAAATAAGGTTTGATAATCAAAGAATGTTTAATACCTATGGAGATTGCTAAACAGGTTGAGTTGAACCTTCATTTTTATATTTTCTAGCATTGTGGGTAGAATTGCCACATTCCTACTATTTTGTACTTGACCCTTTCGAGTCAATTTGTTTGGATTTTTTAACTTATTAGGCTCATTTACTCCTCTCCTTCTAGATGTTTTAGGTCTTCTTGGCATAAGTCTTTTGGGTGGGGGGGTTATTACTTTTGCATCAATAGTAGGCCAAAAGATTACACCTCTAATAGGTTGGAACAAATGGTCATAAATGTGAGAAATTTGCACTTCTTGTAGCAATAATTTACAAATGCATCTGTCAGTTGAATGGCGAACATCACTTATAGTATGCTTACAAGGATATCCATAAAGCTCCTATGCTTGACAACTACACAATTGGTGTCTACGAATCCTTACAATATGCTTGTCGTCACCCTTAGATACTTTATATGCTCTATCACCATTTTAAACTATTCTCCACTGCAGTGCCTCTTTCTTATTCTTCTCCAATTTCTTCATAATCCTTGGTGCAACATCAGGCTTCCAACCATACACAAATTCTCTCTTATTTGCATTCCTCTTCATCATTATGATTCTAATGGGTTCAAGCATGCTAATATCTGGCCTATCTCTTACCAATAAGACCCATCCATTAAAAGTTTTACTCATATTGTTGTTGATGATCAGATATTTCGATTTAAAAGATTGGTCGCATCTTACCCACCTCTCTTTAGGATATTTAATCAATGATGATGCACATCCATGTTTTATTTTATCTAGTCTTTTCAATTGCTCATTGTAATCTTCAACATAAGTCGATCATGCACAATTTGAAAACTACTTCCATAAATCCTTTCCTTTCCAATTCATATACCAATTATAGTATATGTGTCTAACACACATCTTATGAGTGGCATATGGTAACGTCTCTTTCATAACCCTAATTAATCCCTTTAGTAATAGAAAAGATTAAGTAAATATAAAATTTGTACAAAAAAACTATAAATAAATGAAGAATAAAATATCTTTTATATATCAAATATAATTGCAAGCCCCTCACTACTATCCAATTCGAAGTTAAAAGTTAGCAGAGCCATAATCCACGTCCATCGATCAGTATTTTCTACCTCTGTAGTGATTCAAGCCAATGGATACATCCCTCTATCACCATTCCTCCCAACTGCACTTAATAATTGGCCTTAGAATTTTGTCTTTTGAAAGCAGCCTTTAATACCAAAAATTATGTTTAAATGCCTCCATACTCTTGTCATGGCATTAAAGCAAATATTACCTCCATACTCTTGTCATAGCATTAAAGCAAATATACAATCATTTGAACCAGAAAAAACAAAGAAAGAAGTATAAATAAATATAGTCATCAATGATATGTATAAATATAATTTTGCATACCTGGAACAAGTTTTTTCATTCCTGGCTAGTTGTAACTCTACTGTTGATCCTGGATTACTAATCCTTAACTCATGTATGTATCCTTATAGCTTGGCATATTTTATTCATATAATCAGTTTCCCTCTCTTTTCTCAATCTCCTCTTTTCTGATCTACACATACTTGAGTTAACAAATATATTAAGTTTTTCTCTGTATTCTTCAACCATCTTCACCGTCAAGATATTATGCTTCTCAGGTATTCTTTCCCAAATTTTCTTATAAGGAACTTAGCTGAAACTAATTTTGGTTTGTTGATAGTAAAATAACTATGTTTATGATTGTATGTCTTGACTTTGAAGTATCGTTCATTCTTGTCACAACCAACATATAACTCCCATGGGCATCCTTCGATTTATCTAACTCTGATCCTATAAATTTCATTTTTTAAAACTTAACATTATATCATATTTGTACTGTGTAATCTACAACAAAATCTCTAAATTTTTTAGCTGATCCAAACTCCATCCCTAATCTCCAATATGCTACTGCATAAGATGGATTATGCCTAATACTAGTACTAAGTCTTAGTAATTGTTCACCAGGCTCCTCTTTTCTTGGATATTTATCACTATCAATAAGACTACCATAATCAGTAGATTCAATTTCAATTGGTTGGTTATCGTAAGGAATGTCAACTTGTATAAAACTCTTGTCCTAGTCTCTATCATGATCATCCCACTCCTACACCAAATCCTACATCAACTCCTTCACCCACTCTTACACCAAATCCTTCCTTAACTGTTTCACCAACTCCTTTACTAACTACTACACCAACTCCTTCGTTAACTATTTCATCAACACTCCTACACTAACCCCTTCGTCTACTCCTTCACTAACTCCTTCAACAGCTCCACAACTTCCCTTGTCACCTTTGCTATCTCCATTCTCTCTTCTAGTTTAGGCAATATCTCAGGTGTAAGGATTAGGGTGTCTAACAAATTAGTTACATAAACATCAATCATTTCATATATTTTCATAAGGTTAATGGGCCTTAGGCAACTTTGATTTGATTTAATCAATCTTAAAGATTCACTAAATTAAAATTTGGGTACACTGTTATAGGCCTTATGCACTTGTAGATATCCTAACTCATTTCTCATCACACATATTTGCCCGTAGCTAATATAATCAAGCTCTACTTTATTAAAAAACGCTCTTTTACTTGTCAACATATTCCAAATCCAATTCTACTACTAACTTTCCACTGTAAAATAACTTTATGCTACCAAATTGGGCCTTTATACACTTGTTCACAATAACGGAAAATAATTATAGCCAAATCAAAAGGAATATTCACTTGAATATAGCCAAATCATTAACACCATAGATTAAACTTAAAAGAAAGTAAATTGCTTAGCTATTATCAACTTTTGATAATTCTCGCATCTAAAATTACATATAAACATAAACACGTTAAGCTATATACAAATGAATTAATCAAGTTCATGTTAAATGATTAAATAAGCTTCTCATTAGATCCAATAGGTTAAAAAAATACTCACAACTGAACCTTTTATTCTAGAGATATTATGATAAAATAATCATAACTGAACCTCTCATTATGGATTGAATTGATGAGATATGTAGGTCTAATTCATACATATTACTATAAGACATCTAAAACATGTACAAGTGACATACTTCTAAAAAATAAAGTCCCTTGAAAACTAAATCCAGTGTCACATTGCATTGAAAAGAATACATAAGCAAGCAACTTATAACTTTTATGGCCAACTTATAACTTTTACAGTAAAGGTTTTAGTTTTTGTTATTTTCTTAAACAAGGGAAAACTTTGTAGTACAAGTTTTTCCTATAAAAAACTAAAATTTTCCATACTAATGTTAAGGTTGTGTTTTAAATTGTTATCCTTTTAAAGAACATGTATATGTAACTCATATAAAAGAAATTTTGAGAATGACAATTATAAAATTTAATAGGCTACAAATGGAGGTATGTTTTGACTAGATGAAGATCGATACCACAAAAGTACTAAACAGAGAGCAATAAATTGATTTCTCCTTACGTAGTGGAATCCTAAATCATATGTAATTACTGTAAGACATCCAACATGCAACAATATTAAATGTAATACAGGCATAATTAACTTTGAAAATTAGTGTTTAATAATTAGTTAGTTTGTTCTTAATTTAATAATCAAAGGAAATTCAATTTACTATAACTCTGTTATCTTTATCTTTAACAACACATTCATTGCCATCAAGAAATCTTCAAAACTAAATGATGGAATAGGGGACCACAACATATAACAAACATAAACTAGAAGCCAAACAAAATAATGGACCTACCACAGAGTATTGTCCCCATCTTGTTTTTTTTTTCCCAAATTTCGACAAAGGTGTGCAGAAGGTGATTGAATGTGCTACTGCAATTGGACAAATTGTTGGTATAATTGAACTAATGGAAGAGCATACGAGATTTCTATAAATGCTTGAATGAAGTGGGAGAGTTAGGAAATTAGGTTTGCAATTATTTGAAGAATTAAGGATTTTATTATTTAAGGATTTTGAATGTTGTGAATTAAGGATTTGTGGAAGGATAAAATGGTGAGTATTGAAGAGATTTTCTTAAAGATAAAATAGTGAGCATTAAAGGGATTTTGTGAAGGATAAAATAGTGAGTATTGAAGATAATTTGCGAAGGATAAAATAGTGAGTGTTAAAGGATGTTCTGAAGGATAAAACAATGAGTATCATATCAGCAAGTGTTGGGTCCCATTGATGTGCAAAATTTTTTTAAAAAAGTAACATCGTATATGACGTGGCATTTAATTGATGAAGTGTAACCTCGTTATATTTTCCGTCCTCATAAGATGTGTTTCAAACGTTTTGTAAATATTAGGTTTCAAATTGAATGCTCCAAAATGTTAGAGTTAAACTTATATCTAATGTAAACATTATATTTAAAATAAACTTTTGGCCAATAATCATTCTTACAAGAGTACAAAGTCTAGCTCACCAAATTCATATGGAATGTTGTGCTACAATGCTGATTAAATGGAATATGAAGATTATCAACTAATGATATTCAATGTAGAAGAATGTATGGATGGATTTCTTTTAGTGATTAAACAGATGACAGGTTAGAATTATAGAGACAATGTTCCCTGACTAGTTAATAAATAGCAATTTTTGTATTTTTATCCCATTATATAAATTTCAATGAGATCCTTTACTTTCTCAAAAAAAAACCAACATTACATGCTCACTCTTGAGTCCTTTTTCAAAGAATTAATTAATATTTTTATATAATTCACAATTTGACAATTTTTATTTTTATTAATAAAAAGATTATGTGGTAGTAAAGATTCTTGTATTAATTAGTTTCAAAAATTCTCTTTTCTTATTACGAAGGGATGGACATTTTGACACTGTATAAAATATAATTATCTAAGAGAACAATATTTTTCTATTATATTACCATAATCATAGTCTAATATTTGTTGAATAATCCTAAATTTTATGTAATACAATTAAAACATCCATAATTTACTTGTTTATTTTATGGTCATTGCCATTTTCATTTAAATAATTTGTTATATGTTAATTTATATTTGTGCATGTGTTTATTTCATGTGATAACTTTTATAAATGCAGGCTATGCTTCATAATTTTTATGAATAATCATTAAAATTAACTTAAATTTTGAGTAATTTAAATATTAGAAATAAAATTAATTCACATCAAATAATTAAAAAATATCAGCTTAAAGGCCAGATTTGATTTATGGTTAACAATCATATATAGATTATAAACTAACTGAATATATATATATATATATATATATATATATATATATATATATCTTTTATATATATATAGTATTAAGTATAATCAGTTGTAAGGATTTAGGCCATCCCTTTTTTTTTTTCTGGGAAGATACTTTGGAGTGGAGTTAGACCTATTTTATCATAACATCAGATCCAGATTTAGGTCACTTCCAAATATTTAGTCCCATACATGACCTTAAAAATACAACCGTAAATTCTCATCTTAGAAATTTCATGCATTAGATGTAGTGGTGCCTTAGGTGATGCTATTATCACATATCAATCTAGGTGAACTTGACGAGTCTTATGAGATTTGGGCAGGCTTCCCACTTTAAAATGCCTTTTGAAATAGAATTGGACTAATGGCATCACTATTAGCATGACAGAATCCGACAATCACATGCATCATCATAGCAAGGATTTAAATTTGATAATATATCGCCAAACATAAACTATTCCAGACCCATTTCGCCCGACTAAGTAATAGAACTCCCAGCATATTGAATAGAGAGATAAGAGGGCCCTATACCATCCCTATTCACGGAACTGTAAAAGAAAATGATAACATGTATTGTTTTTAGTTTCATGGAATGTGTATAGACGTATGATTACTTAATATGAGTGGCGTAATTTAATATTTCTTTTCGCAGGAGATAGGGTAGGTGCGTCCCAAAGGATACTCGACCTATACTCCACTGTTTGTCCAAGACAAGAACCGAATTTAGAGCCCATAATAACAAATCCAGAAGAAAGAAAAGAGAGAGAGAGAGAGCTCAAAGGCTTTGGAAAGAAGGAAATAATTACCACTAAAATTCTGATTATCAAACAAGTCAATTAGATCTTAGAGTTTCCTTCATAATATAAATATATTATATTAGTTATGGTGATCAGTAGTTTTATTTGATCTTTGTGATGGTCATAAAGCATAAGGCCGTTGGATGTTTAAAGAAAATATTATAATCAAATCTTAGTAGAAATACACAATGAAAGAATATTTTTAGTATAATATAGAAAAATATTGCAAAAAACGAAAGTTTTTTTAACTATATAAATGAGAGTTGGTCGTCCTATTCTTAAATTTGTAGAAAAAGAGTTTTAGTAAATGAATTAAAGGCGAAAGAATTTTACTTGACTTTTTCGTTACACAATTCAATGTTTATGAAATAAAATTAGTTTAATTGTAAACTGACTTATTTGAAAAAAAAATTGTACCTAACCATTTACTTGAAAACTAGTGGATATAAATTATAGAAAAAAAATAAAGGATTAATCTTTTAAAACTTATATATATCGGATCAAAATGTTATTTTTAATGAAGTGAAATGTTTACTAAATATCACGTAGATGTTCATCTATTAATCACATAAGCAAAAATTAATGTTTTGAATTGAATCATTAAGATTTTAAAAGGTTGATCACTCAATTGAAAATTTTAAAAACTTAGACATTGAATTGAAAAAATCTTAAAAAAGTTGAGTAATTTAAAATTGATTATTCCTAATATATACATTATAATGTTATTCTATAGGAGAAAGTTGTTCCACCAAAGCTTGATTTTCCATATACCTAAAGAACAGACGACTGATAATGTTTAAAGTCGTGTTAGTGTGACAAGTACACACGCAATTGGGGAAACTGAAAACAAAACTTTCTTTTGTTCTTGCTGTTACCGTTTTTGTGCTAATTACATTCATCTTTAGCTGCCAGATTAAACTTCTTATTTTCTGTCTTACTTTACTTCTTAAATAAAGGAAGCAGGCAAATGCAAAATAGTAATGTTCAATGTGTTATCATCGACAGTCCAATAGGAAAATAATAAAGTCTAATTATTGTATATATAGAGCATGTACCTAATTTCTATATTAAGGAAAAACAAGAGGAACAAAAGGACTCTCTTTTGGATACACCAAGATTAATAACAGTTGCTACATTTAAAGTAACATCCCTGTTCATTTTTAAAATCTCATCACACTGCTTGCTTGTACTACATAAAGTTTTAAAAAAATAGTTTTGCCTACATTGCTTTCTTTTTGTTATAGTTTTGGCATTGTTATGAGCGATACTACCATTACATAGGGTCATTCTCAAACTCCACTCATTCGACAATTTGGCACTAGGAAGATTTATATTATACCATAAAGAAGTATTCATTGGAGAAGTTCATGATATACTAGTTTTGTTTTGTCAAAAAACAAGGAAAAAAAAAGATGTTTAACTGACATAAATTTATAGATTCCCTTATTCAAACACATTTAAGATATGGAGGATCAATTTAATCTCTTTGCTTCTTTCCTTCCTAAACAATCATCAAACTTCAAATTTAATTCATAATTTTGCCCTGACTACATGACATAGAGACGTACACCAGAGCAATTCATTAAACGAGAAATGATTGTTGAAGCTAGCCTTCTGATCTACCTCTGGAATAAGGAGGCCTGCCATAGGTGTTGACGAGTAAAATATCTGGCCATGAATGATTCATACGAGGTAACCATACAATACAATACAAAACGCGTATCATTAGATAACTGTGGATCGTTGTACGGTTTATAACATTTAACTAGTGTCCGATTCCCGGCCAGATATGAGATCTTGTTGACCAAAAATAAAATCTGGGTCAACAAGCACACGATCATATAATAATCGAAAATGGTACAATCACGACCTAAATTCTTGTTATTATCAAATGACGTCTGCTTCGCTTTTCTACTGACATAATGAAAGCTGATCTGCAGCTATGAGATATTTGCTCTATCTGATCCAGGTGCCAAGCAAGTTCATTATGTTGGAAGGAATGCAAGTCTTTTTTTTTTCTCATCTAAATAACAAGTTTTTGCATTTACCTGTTTTCTACTATATTCAGCCATGAATGAAGTTCAGCCTTTAGAATCCTAGAAAAGCCAAGTCGGCTTCCTACTGCTATCTATATATATTTGTAGATCACTATCAGAGGAAGCTGATAATTGTTTGTTACTTTGTGGGATGACCGAACGAAAAGATGGCTCACTGGCAATTAATGTACAACTAGAATGTGGTTTCTCAATTTAAGTGGCTAAAGTGATTCAGGTCCTTGTCTTCCATTAGAAGGTACGAGAATATTTTTTAATTATTAATCACAATAGTATTGCATCATATATTAAATAGTGTACGCTCATGAAGCATGATGTTGGTTTCATTGTCCACGGTGAATGCCAAAGTGTATTTTGCTAACCTAATAAAAGCATGCGCCGATTAGTGCACAAGATCAAAATTTCTTTACACGTGGGAGAACATGGACGACCTAATATTTTCTCTTGGACTTACATTAATTTTAGCAATTAAATAATAGTTAATATTCTTGTAGATGAACTTCATCACTTGAAGACTCAAAATGTGGTGCTAGATTCATAAGGAATACACGTAGGAATTAATTCATGGGGTTAGGCCCCATTTTATTTTAGTGGCTAGAATTCATGCACTTGCGAGAGAGTTACAAACAATGGAGGTCGCTGTCCGCTATTATAACCACTATCAAGTCCTTTCGTATAAGAGTGATATGATACTTTTACAATGGTGTCATAATTTATCACCATGGATATGATCAGTAGAGTTCAACTATGCCCTCCATGACAGGAGGTGATAAACAGTTGGCGAGGAATTAGTTCCGATGGATCGAATGATAATTAAATAATTCTGAAAGAAGAAAGCTGTTAATTGGTTTAAAATCGAGATATGCTTATAGTAAAAGCAAACAAATACCAAAATCCATCATGTAAGGTAACATATGAAGAAAAATAACAGGAATTGCTTCCTTAGGTGGGGCACCAGCAACCCAAATTCTAGAAGTGTGCTTCTTAACATTGATCAAAAGCAAAATTGGTTGAGAATCACCAAAAACCCTATTGCACCAGGTAGGATTTTCCAATTTAATTTGGTATGGATGTTGACGCAAAGTGGAATCTGACATTGTTGATGAGGACCTTTGAACAGAACTTAATAAATTGAAAGGAGTAGTAGCAACTGGGGCAGATATATATATACTCATGACACGACTTATTTTCATTCTTAAACTAAACACCACTTTAGGACTTGGGAAGAATAATGCATCGTTAGTGAATGCGTGCGTAAGAAAATCCCATTCAACCACATGGTGGATAAGTCATTAGGCAGACAGAAATAGGAGCAATCGCATCTCATATTTACCACTTATTTAAAAGAGTGAAATGAAGGATCCGATTTTTGACGCAAAGTTTCAGCAATCAATTCACCTTTTTCTGTCATTAGAATGTATTGATTGGCTTATAATTCCATTTGAGAGATCAAAATATGGTTAAATCACAGAGTAGGCAGGCCCAAATCTTGTTTACAATGACTTTCTCTGTGACCAACATCACAACTTAGCTCTTGTCATTTAGTTGTGTAAATGCCTCAGTGTTCCACCAAAACGAAGAAACATTTGGAGATAGGCTTGCCTTTTCTTTAGGTTCTTGTTTCTTTTCCCTTTTAGTGCTTGATTTGGCCAGAAAAGAAGGTGCTGTTCATGTCAGATAATGACTAACAGTTGTAATCCTTATTATAAGTCGTCAACTTTCTTGCAAAAAACTCGACTTTTATATCACATACTTGTTTGGTGAAATTCATTTATAATCTTCATTTACTCGCCCTTGTCCTTAAGTTGGTTTTGTTGAATTAAAAACAAAGATAGTAGACATGGCATATTTACATACCTAAGTTGTTGATAAAGATTTCTCTTTATGCTAAGCGATTAATTATTTTGACATCAATGAGTAATAGATTTCTATAGTTTATTAGCTAGAAAAACGACGGTAAAGAAATGGTCGAATTGTGTGAAAATTATTAGGTCAACATAATGCATCTATGTTGGCTCCGATTTAGAAGAAATCATGTTCAATTTTACCAAGATTTTCTCCAACTTATTATCATTTCGCCTTATTCATAAGTGTTCACCGATTTAAAATTGTGTTTGGTGGGGAAAATATGTTATCTATTCAGTGGAGGTTTCATATATTTGACCAACAATTAATTAAATAATTAAGAACATAATGTTATATATTATTAGATTGGTACTTATTAGACCTATTATAAGAATAAAAATATTATCTTATGTTGAGGTGCTACTTTAATCATACATAACAATATTTGGGTTCTACTTAACAATATCTCGAATTTGTACCTAACACTCAACAGGTTTAAGGTTAAGGAAGGTGAGACAAAGCTAAGACAATCTACGAAGTAAAAAATGCGTATATATTACATTAATAATCATCGTTGGAACTCCAAGGAATTTGATTTTAGGTCTTAAAACTGTTCTATGATTAAATTATTACGTCCCAACTGTCCAGTAGTAAAAGAAAAGAATATATATTTGTGTGTGTGTGTTATAGGGCCTTTGCAAATTTTAATTTGAGATAGATAACTTTTAAAATTTTAGATATAAATATATGTATACCAAACACGGCCACTAATTACTATTTACATATTGATAATCGTCCATCACAATCTATTCCTTCCTCTAATTTTCTTTTCAGATTGATTAACGAGTAACTACCTTTTCAAGACTACCAAAAATTTGTCAGTCTCTTAACCAATAATTGTATAAAGTATCGACATGCTACTACTCAATTACGATTAAAAAACACGAGAGCAATTCAGAAACGAGACAACCGACATTCAAGGGCCACCGATTTGACATGGCGTGGACTATGTTATCAGAGCAGACCAAAATCCAAGTCATTTTGACGCGTCAATCTCATATGGAAAAATACTCTGGCAACATTAACACGATGGTAAAATATAAGATTTTTAACATTTATCTACCCCACTTTATTCAATATTAATCTGAAGCATATGGTTAAATATAATCATCAGAACAATCTATCATCCAAATAGCTTTCTTCGTTCCATGTTTTATAAATCTAATATTAATATGTAATACATAATCAATCACAAAATAGTATCAATTTTGAGATTAATGATACTCGTATTTAAATATTTTATAACATTAATGAAAGTTTGTAAATCAGTACTCAATTTCTAAAAGAACTCCTAAATTAATATAGGGTCAACTAAATATTAAAAAAACAAAAGTATGAGTATATATGTAGTAAAAAAACATGTAATTCCTATTGATAAAAAAATATGAAAGGCATATGTAACGTTTATATACACGTGGATATATAGTTAAGTGGTAAGATTGAATTATCTTATAATTGCTTATATATTTCAATGTCTTTTCAATCATATTTTTGTGTTTAACTACTCAATTTGTGTTTACATACAAATTAAAGGATTGAACACAAATATATCCTAAAAGGAAGAAGTTTGACAAAGTTTGTCAATATGAGATGTTGTAAAGAGTTTGTTAATGTTTCAGGGCATTCAGATGAGTTTCGAAAGAGTCCAAATCAAAACATAGGTCCACGTTCATGGCTACAGAAGCTCGAGCACAAGACTACGATCGTGGGGAGTCAACCACAGGCATGACAATAGACTGGGCCGGGCTCGGGCCGCCCTCCACTCGACCCAGCCAGGTCACTGTCATGGAGAGCAGGCCCGGGCCGGGTTAGCCTACAGCCCGCCCGCGGGTCACGGTCTGCCCGTTTTGGCCCGGGCTAGGCTAAAATTGTCATCCCTAGTCAGCCACAATCGTGACAAAGAGCAGACAAACATGATCATGGCCTGCGTACAAATAGATGCAGGGTAACTTCCAGGTTTAAGTTTTCGAGGGACTTTTTGGACTTTTTAGGCACGAAAAAACCATAGGGTCTATCCTAAATGGAAAATACTATATAAAGAAAGAGAAATGACCTAAAAAGCTCTCTCTCCATTATGCCACTTTTGGGAAAACTCCAAGAAGAGAGAAGTGGAAGCAGAGAAATTATTGTGATTGCTTCAACACTTTCTTTATTTTTTAGCTATAGTCTTTTGTTCATTCATTACTTTTCATAAGCTTAGCTATTTTCTTTCAGTTTCAATGTTTTATTCTCATAGGTCCAAATCAAATAACATTCATTCCATTAGTTTAAAGCTTTCTTAGTGCTAATAATAGTTTTATATGTTCTAGAATATTTAGAATGAATGTTTAATGGATTTTATAGTTGAAATTTATGGATTTGTAAGGAATCTTTTTTTTTTTTACAATGGATGTTTATTCCTTCATGTTTTTCAGCTTTAATCTTAATTGTTTGAGCTTATTTATGTGCTTTTTTAGGTCTGAATTTATAGGGTATTTGAATGTTTAATGGTTTATGTTATAGGTTTTTGCTTATTTATGATGCTTTTGATTAATTTGTGCTTAATAGTTAGGAGTTATGCATGTTCTTAGGTTCATGATTAATTAATTTGGGTTTTGTACAAGTTATGTGTGCTGGAATTTTTATTTTGATGCAATTAGTTTAGATTTTGTAATTTGGGTTAAGATTATTTATTTGTTAGCATAAAGAGTTTTGATTTCTATTAAGTTAGTGTTAAATTTTGGTTTTTATTAATTCGTTTATAATTTCCAACATTGGTTTTATTTAATTAAAGTATGAGTTTTGTTTATTTAATGTTTATTTTGCTTAATATGAACATGTGTGGCTAGACTACTTAGGGGTTTGAAAATATTATAAGGATGAAGGGATGGAAATTCTAAGAATGAAGTTGAACTTATCTTGAATTGGTGCTTGTAGGTCTAGGTTGGTTTGGGATTCAGGATAACTGTCATGAATTATGAGTTGCTTATAGGCTTGATCACCATTTAGGTAACTTTCTAATCCGAAAGCCACGGTTGAGCGTGTGAAATGTAATAGTCCATAGTGATTCCCAGAAGTAGCAATAGGTTAGTTGAATTTGTCAGGATACTTAATCAATTAATCTAGGATTTCATACTTTTAGGTTACACCTTTTGAGTTTATGAGTAGGTGGCCAAAGTTAGTACTTTCTTAGTACCTAATGCATCTTTGCTATTGAACTTAGAGAGCCTATTCTATGTTATAGTGGAGATTAGGGCATTTCTAAAGCTTATTAGTTTTGCCTATTTTAAAGAAATTAAGGGTTTGAGAACTTAATCAAGTTCATAGGCTAACACCATGATGAGAGTACCTTTTATTTAGTTTCAAGGATCAATGAACATCTTGGAATCCTGAAGATATTTCCAACCCACTTCTTTATCATTGTTATTAGTCTTTTCTGAATTTGCTTTGTGTTTGTCTTTTTGTTACATCTTAGTTGTTTCATTCTCATCATTTCAGGGTGTTTTGTTTTCTTTTATTTGCAACATTTGAAGTAGCATTTGCATCACAGCTCTCTGTGGTTCAACCTTAGCTCGCCACTTATTGCATAGTTTGGTAGCTAGGAATTTATTATTTAGTAGCTAGCGACATGCTATTATTAAGATACAACAGATATGATAAGATGAAAACTATCTTTATAATATGTAATATATAAAAATATATAATAATATGTTACTATCTTTATCACTAGTATATAAGAAAGTATAGTTAAGATTTTGTGAAAATTTTCATTTGTTATTAGCTCCTTGAATTAGTGAGTTTGCTTTCATGTCGATAAAAGGTAAATGCTAAGGTTTTAGTCATGCCATCAACAATTTAATCAGAAGAAATATATTTGGTGAAGAGAGTCTCTTTATTGATCAAGTCTAGAATAAAATGAATATCAATTTCACTATGTTTTGTGTGAGCATGAAAAACTACTTATGTAGTAAGAAAGGAGCACGAAGATTATCATACCATGGAATATGTTTGATGTAAGACAAACCTATTTCACCAAGAAGAAAAGTAATCTGACATATTTCAATGGCAATAAAAGTAATATTCACGCTTTGGCGCTAAACTTGATAAAAGTTAGTTGTTTTTTGGTACTTCAAGAAATAATACTATGATCAAGGAAGATACAGTAACCATAAACAAAAAGATGATCATCAAGACAAACAATCTAATCAGTTTCATAGTAGGCCTATATTATAAGTGAGATGCCCTTGATTAAGTGAGTGTCATAGGAGAGAGTGGATCTAAGGTATCGTAGAATCTGTTTAATCGTAGAATATGTTTATTCACGGCCCAATAAATATTAACAAGGTAACATAAAAATCAAGAGAATTTATTTATTGTGAATTGGATATTAAGGCAAGTAAGGCAAAGGCATTAAAAAGTAGCATGATGATGGCTATGATTTTAAAGAGATAGAATGAAGTTATGAGTCTATTAAAGGTGTGGAGTTGTTAAGGCACGGGTAATAAAGTTCCTTAGTATATTAGGTTTAGGTTAGTAAAAGGCTATTAAATGTGTGTATAACTTTGATGCCAAAGAAAATAGTGAATGAGACCTCAGGCTTTAATAGAGTTTATGGATAAGGGAGACATAGAAGGTGAGTGAAGATTTTGCCATACAAAATAATTAGTTGATCCAAAAATGTAATTAAAAAATTGATAATTTGATTAAATAGTAAAGTAGGAGAATTATTGTCTACCATTAAATTTATTAATGTGGAGGTAAATTCCATAATGTTTATGTTGTTAGTGTTTGTGTTATTAATGACTAAACTACTTGTATTGGTTTTTTATATATTTTGATAATGTACGAGAAAATTTTTTGCTAGATGTTTATAGATAAACATAGGCTACAACATCGTGAGAAAATATATGTTTAATAAGTCAAGTATAATTCTCATTCTTAAAAATAAAAGACATATATTGTTGTTAAATAACTAAAATATATAAAAAAGGATTGGATAGAAAATAAAGATAATATCTAATAATCTATTATTCTCTTTTTCACTAAATTATAAGAAAATATATTTAAGATTTTATAAAAAATTTCACATTATCAAAAAAAACTAAAAATAGAAAAATTCAAAAGCTACTACATATACACTAAATCAAATGTCTAATTTGTTGTATAAGTGCCTTTTAGTATTAATCTTCTGAATTTTTATATCTTTTAATTAGTGTATAATTACAACCTAGGCTAATCAATATAAAAAGTTATAAAATTAAGTTTTTTTTTTTGAAGTCTACTTTGAAGCATTTATGCTTAATTTATATTCTAACATTTTCTTGTTACGTAGAATAACATCTTGGTTAATATGTTAAGATTAAGAAACTTAAAAATATCTCCAGTTATAAAATAGCATCTAAATGCTATTATTTAATTTAATTAAAGTAAATAATAAATGTCATTTAATCTAAAATTAAATTAAATTAGACTAGTCACCACTCAACCACACTTAAAGAAAATGACATTAGCCTTTTTGCCATAAAAGTTTAGACTGAAGGTCTCTTGGTGATAATTTAAAAGGACTAGGGCTCCATTCAAGTAAGACCATAAAAATCTGTTAGACATAATTTTATTAATTAATTATAGGATTTTAATCGTCAAAATACTTATTGTCTCCCTAAAATTATACAAAGTAGGACAAAATTTAAAAGAAGTCACATTCAATTGTATGCTTAAGGTTTCAAAAAAACATTAAAGGAAATAAATTTATCATGTTGTTTTTGCATTAATATAGAAGAAAACAAGATAACATAATTATACAGCTACTAAAGTACTTCATAATTTTTTTTGTTTTAAAATTTAATTAATCACACCATTCACATTGAGGATATATCTTATAATAGTGAATAAAAATATTAATTTTTTATTTCAGATATAAAAGCTTACAAATTGTTTTATTAATAATTTAATGAGTTGCAAGTTTGGCAATAAGGTTTTTATTTCATATATTTATTTAAAAGTAAGACGATATACTCAGGGAGTATAATTTATGGTATGAAAAAAGTTTTAAAATTTAAACTCTTTTACATTTATCTTTTTTATGAATAAACCATTATCTTTATCATATATTAATTTTAATTTCTTTACTAAATTTTACTTATAAAAATTGTTTATATTAATATTAATGGCCAATTTATAAAAGTTAAAATCTTAATTTTTTTTGAAAACTTTGGTGTTTTAAATAATTTTATAAAATATTAAGAATTTAATAATAACTAAATATAATAAAATAAATAATAAAAATCTCAAGAATAAAATTAAAAATAAATATTCAATTTTATTTTTAATTTAAAGAAAACAATTTTTAAAGTATGAACTGACATTCCAATATAAATGTTTTGAAAGTATAAATAGAATATAAAATTTTATGCTTCAAAGCATTCTAGATAAATTGTTAGATCTATAACAAGGGTTTTTTTTTATTGAAAACTTTTTTATAAAATAATAACACGCTTTCTATCATACGTGCAGATGTTCCAGGATACTTAAGAAAACGTGAAAGGATGAGTAGGGAAAAGATGCTTCCTGGTGCTACCACGTACACCCCAAAGATACTCGTGCAAAAGAGTCACTAAACTTTGTTTGCCTTTTCAATGTCAATATAGAATTGCTATTTTAGAAGCAGAAGCAAAATATTTCATTTCATGCATCTATGTGGGCTCTTTATTGTTTTCATGTCCAGGTAGAATTTTGATGAATATCCAAGTTAGTAGCAAGGATAATAAAATCTTTAGCATAGATACTCGAGTATTACAAAATGTTGGAAATGTGGTACTGCTAGGGTATGAATAACATGACACTCGTTCTCATTAAGAACTAGTCAATAAAAGTTGATAATCACTGATCAAACTCGTTAAGAAGAGGTACAGGTACTTAATCTAAATATTAGTATTGTGACCTATTATTAGGTAAATTATTTTCTTTCATGAATTATATTTGTTATCTCTTAAATCATAATATGGTTTCAGCAAGCTCTTCCATTGTTCTAACAAAACAAGCTGAAATATTTTTCTCTTCAGTGTACAAGACAGAATTGTTAGGACTGTTGGTGAGAATTTCGTAGCAAGTTGAAGCATTATACGAAGCATTAAAAGTGAAAGAGATGAATTATCTTGAACATGCATTTTAGATTTAAAAAGTAGTGTTAAAATAATGTGAAACAGAAGTGATGGTACAGAGGCCCAATGAAGAAAGAAATTTTGTGGCACCGTGAAGATGGGGAAGATGAATTGGCATCATATCGTTGACAATAATACAGCAGTAAGGTACTTCTTTTTGACGAATAAATGAAGAAGTTGAGAGTTTAGATGCGAATAAGACATAAAATAATGTTATTTATTTCAAGGATAGTTTCAATTATTACCAGAAATATCTGCTTCAGAAAATGATCCTACCTGTTTGAAAACTCTAGCTGTTGAAGTCATCTCTGGTGCGGCATTAACTTAATAACAATATGTACTAAATATAATCGAAAGCCTGAGGCTAGAAGACTTTTGATATTGAGGAAGAGTAGAACTCTATCAATTATTTTGTTTTCCGCGAAGCGTATATGATTGAAGTATATAGTTTGGCTTTCTACTCATTTGCATTTTGAAGTCCTATACTGATTTACTAGAAAAATATAAGGGGATGATGAGGTTGAAGGAACACATAGCACAGTAGTTGATAATTCTGTCTCAACAAGGGAAGAGATTGAAAATGAGAGTGTTTACCTAATAATTGCTTTAATTAGTAGTGAGTACTTGAGAGAATTGTGAATACAGAATTCCAGGTAAAGTTTTTGACTTCGTTGACTCAAGCATGTCAATATCAAACCAATCAAAGGAAAGACATTTTGGATACCCCATTAGAACTTGACTATGACAGACAACAGATAGAGAGTGAAGAATGGAACAAAATAAACCACACATGGTCCGATCAAATCCTTTGCCCTATTTACTCTGTTCTAACTTTATTCTATTAAATTTTATCCATACATTTAAGTAAGATCCTTATGTAAATGTGTGGATGAAATTTAATGGAATATAATAAAAACATCATAATCAGTAGAGAAGATCTGATCCCACACACTGACACATCAAGAGAGGAGGCTAAAATGAAATGAAAATATTATATATTTTTTTTTTGGTTACAGAAATGAAAATATTATATAACCACCAAATAAAAATGTCCCCTTTTTTTCATAGTCCGAATCTCCATCGTCCATATCATGCTTCCATCCTCTATTTATACCCTCCTCCCTTCTCTAGTTCATGTACCAACTTCCTTCTCTTGTGTTTTTTTCCCTTTCCCACCACTAATAAACAATCCAGCACAACTCCGCCTCTTGTGCATTACAAGAGAGAGCTCTTTGTCCGATACCAAGTTCATCAATGGCTTGTTTGGAAGTGTCCAATGAGGTTGGTAAAAGCTTCTATCTACCAATCTAACTATACATCTTCATTTCTGCTTTTTCTCTATCTACTCCAGGTGAAGTCGTGCCACCCCATGTAGCTATTTTGCTCATCATAAAAAGAGGCATTCAGACTAACAAAATCAACAAAACAGCGACCAGTTACTTGTTTTTGGATGATTAAATTATTCAATTCCTGTGAAACAACTGATTGATCATAGACTGACTGGTATAAGCAGGGAAGGTTGATTGGAGCCTCCTTCTCTTCCTGTTTCCGATGTACATTGTGGAATCAACGAAAGTTGAAAAGAGGAAAAAAAAAGAAAAGAAAAGAAAAGAAAAGAAGACTTTTATGATTTAAGAGCACTAAATTAACTTGAAGAAATGTTTTGTTTTTTCAGTTTCACATGATCGTGATGGTTCTTTACTGGATTGTAGTAATTCCTATAATCTAAAAATCCAAACTTTCAGGTTAACTTGAAAGAGGAGAAAGAAGAATATACTCTTGATGGAACTGTTGATTGGCAAGGTGGCCCTGCTGTCAGAGCAAGATCTGGAAAATGGATAGCTGGAATTATCATACTATGTAAGCTCTGATTCCAAATACATAAGAACTAACATAACGTTCGTATTTGTTTGCATGTTCTCTATCTTGTGTTCTTGGTCGTGTTCCTTGTGTTTGATTAAACAATTATGTTGTTGCAAAAAGCATAGAATTGTGAATTCAAGAGATACACTAGCTCTTGGTAAAGGCTCTCTAATAATTCTCTCTCTCTCTCTCTTTTTTTTTTAATTTCTTAGTTCCAACGCACTTTAGAATATATGCACACATACAAAACGCAGATATCAACATCGTAACTGAGGAAGATTTTTACAGTAGGGAAAAGGAAGATGGGTTATGATGATAAGAGGAGGACCTTCTCTCTTTTTGTCAATGTTCTTGAGGAAGAGGACAGGAGCTTTGAGATAACGTGTAACACTGATCAGTGAAGTTGTAAACAAGTGTTGAAGCTTCCTTGTTACATGATGAGCTGTTAAAACCAGCAAAGACAATAGCCTAACTCAACTAATAAAGAGAGAGAGACAGAGTCGAAGAGGGTTTTGTTGGGGTGGGGAGTGGGGAGTGGGGAGTGGGGACTCCATAGGCCTTAGTTCCTCTTACTGGGTCTGGTTGGGTGCATTAGGGGTAAGACGTCCTTGACACGTAATATAATGTGTCTTTACTTGCATGTTGTGGGTTTTCCCACGTGTCTTTTCTTCAAAAACCTGGATTACTATGTGTTAAAAAAATTGCAAGTTCTCACGCTTCTACCGTGTTAATTTTGACTTCAAAGCTGCTTCCAATTTTCCTAGTTTGTTTGCTGTTGCTTGCAATTTGTCCTTTACTCTTTAAGGATTTTTCACAAAGCTAGTAATGTTCCCATTTTGGATGTTTGAGGCAAGATCATTTAGGTTATGAGATTGGTGCCTGTCTAGTTTTCACTATATCAGCACATGAACATAAATAGTTGTAATTTTACTGGAAAAGCAATATGATAAGTACAGAGCCTTGTTTTGCATGTGTCATTTTAGTGGTCATATTTTATAAGACGAATGATATGTCGTATTTATTCATTTTTAATTATTCTTTAACATAAAAATTAATTAGCAAACTAGAATGATCATCTGATTAAATCTAACTTGACGAGACTTCTATTGTGAATAATTCTAAAAGCTTGTCCAAATTTAAACCTCCAGTTACACGTTTAATAATTGTCTTCTTTGTGAGATCTACTATCTGTTGTCACCCTCAATATAATCAATCATGCCAAATTGTTCTGAATATGATATCTTCTGTGGTGTATTGACACTGATTTTAATAACTCCCTTGAAGAGCTGAAAAGGTTCCTCTAGTTATTCATATTACCGTAGTAAAAGGAAATTTGGAAAAGGCCACAGCACATGAAACTCTAGACATAGCAAGATACTAAGAAACCTTATTACTACGGCCACGGGAAACATGAAACGTGTGTTTCCAAGTCCCTCTTCTTTTCTATTCTCAACAGAACACATGAAACTACTTAACTTTGCTCGCAGCTCGCAAGCGCTCATTTTCTTGGTATCTTTGACATCTCTCTTTCTTAAAAGGAGTTTCATATAACGCCTGTCAACTTGCTATATATATGGTCTACTGAAACATGACAAAGAAAAGATGATTGTTAATCGTAGGCTAATGCAGAAAATGACCGATTGTATTGAATTTAGCAACAGGCCTGCACGTGAAACAGTATCCATATCGTTTATCTGATTGGAAAGGGACATCTTTTCTTTACCGCTTCTTGTTAGTAGTTAGGTTGAAGTCATCAAATGTTGTTCAACGTTTCTTTAATGCTGTAGGCATATGATTGCTTAATCTGATTGGATTGCCACTAAGCCCACCATCTTTCTGCTTTTCATAGTAATGGATAGCGAACATAGCTTCTATATGCATTTCAAGCAATCGAAGAACAGTCATGTAACGAGTCCCCTTTGTTGTTTCCTTTATTGTTGTAAATTTACTGACGACAAACCAAACTCTGCAAGTTACATCATTACTCCATGAAATGCTTTGGTAGAAACTTGATATGTTTTTATCAGTGATGCAAGTATAATGATCCCGTAGTTCCCTAAATCAAAATCTAAAAAAAATGCTGATCCAAATGAATGGGAACGTGATGCCCCTTGGTTTATTGTTTTCGTAGAAAACATAACATCTAATTGACCATGTTTTTTGTGCTTCTGTGAATCAACCAGTGAACCAAGGTCTGGCAACTCTAGCATTCTTTGGGGTTGGAGTGAACTTAGTTCTGTTCCTGACAAGAGTATTACAACAAAACAATGCTGATGCTGCAAACAATGTTAGCAAATGGACTGGAACTGTCTACATATTCTCACTTGTAGGTGCTTTCCTTAGCGATTCCTACTGGGGAAGATACAAAACCTGTGCCATTTTCCAGGGCATCTTCGTCATTGTATGTTACCGGATGTCTAAAGCTTTCTTCTATTAACGCATGAAAGCGAAACTTCAAATTAGTCAGAAAGACACAAGAAAATTGCTTCGTGTATGATACAGCTCATTGCTTCTTGTATGCTTCCAATTGCAGGGTTTGATATCATTATCATTGTCCTCGTACCTTTTCTTGATTAGACCAAAAGGATGTGGAGATGAACTGACTATATGTGGATCGCATTCCAACTTGGAAGTGGGGTTATTTTACCTCTCCATCTACCTAGTAGCTCTTGGGAATGGAGGCTATCAACCTAACATAGCCACATTTGGGGCTGATCAGTTCGACGAAGAGGACCCTAAGGAAGGGTACTCAAAAGTAGCATTTTTTAGCTACTTCTACCTAGCTTTGAACCTTGGTTCCCTGTTCTCCAACACCATATTGGGTTACTTTGAAGACGAAGGAATGTGGGCGCTTGGGTTCTGGGCATCTGCAGGCTCTGCCATTGCAGCATTGGTTCTGTTTCTAGGAGGAACAACAAGGTACAGGCACTTCAAGCCACGTGGTAACCCTCTCTTCCGCTTTTGCCAAGTCATAGTTGCTGCATCCAATAAATGGAAAGTAGAGATGCCAGTAGATGGAGAAGACTTGTACGATACGGATGGAGGAGAGTGCTGTGATGGTGGAAACAGGAAGATGCTCCATACTCATGGATTCAAGTAAGTAGCTGAAGCGTGATCACGGTCCTAAATTATATTTGGAAATGGAACAAGTTCGTTCCTGAGGTTCTTTTTTTATTTTTATTTTAGGTTCTTGGATAGAGCAGCTGTTATTACAACAAGAGATTTAGATGAGCACAAGCAGGGTCTTCACAGCCCATGGCGCCTTTGTCCCATCGCCCAAGTGGAAGAAGTTAAATGCATATTAAGGTTACTTCCAATCTGGCTCTGCACCATTTTGTACTCAGTGGTTTTTACACAAATGGCTTCCCTGTTCGTGGAGCAAGGAGCTGCAATGAAAACTACCATCTCAAGCTTCAAAATCCCCCCCGCTAGCATGTCTAGTTTCGACATTCTGAGCGTTGCACTGTTTGTGTTCCTATATCGGCAAGTTCTAGACCCACTCGTGGGAAGAATCAAGAAGACCAAGTCTAAGGGACTGACTGAGCTTCAAAGGATGGGTGTTGGTCTAGTGATAGCAATAATGGCGATGGTTGCAGCTGGGATAGTGGAGTGCTATCGACTCAAGTATGCGAGAGGAGGCTGCAGAAATTGCAAAAGCTCAAGCTCCTTGAGCATCTTCTGGCAAGTTCCACAATATGGACTTATTGGAGCATCTGAAGTGTTCATGTATGTTGGCCAATTGGAGTTCTTCAATTCACAAGCACCAGATGGATTGAAAAGCTTTGGAAGTGCATTATGCATGACATCCATCTCTCTAGGAAACTATGTCAGTGACTTGCTGGTGACCATGGTCATGAAGATTTCCACCGAGCATCACACGCCTGGTTGGATTCCAGGAAATCTCAACAAGGGTCACTTGGATAGATTTTACTTCCTTTTGGCTGCCTTGACAACCATAGACCTGGTATTGTATATTGTATGTGCTAGGTGGTACAAGTCCATAAAGCTGCAAGGCAATAAAGAGCAAGGCAAGTCCAACGTCTGAATGATCGTCTGTCAATACACTACCGCCTATAAAAGTACAAAGTATAGATGAATAACTAACTCTCCTGCGGATTCTGTTATCTTAGAGTTATGTGTCCGTTGAGGTTGATAGCTTTTGGCTTAAGCCATTTTATTTTTTTGGTTCTCTTATAGAAATTATAGGTCAAATTGCTGCAGAATCTTTTTTTTTTTTTTTTCTGTTTATTGTTATTGTTGTTGTTGTATACGAAGCTGCTCTTTTGAAAAATAATGGAGAAAAATGTGATCCTTTTCCCTCAACCAATTTTCTAAACTCGCTTATTACTTCATTAGCACCCAACATTCTTTTGATGTTGATGTATGAGATCAAATCAATGAATTAAGTGGAAATTTGCCTTAGAATACAACGTCTGAAAAGTGAGCAAGTATTTCTAAGAATTTTGGATAACGTATATATTTAATACACTTATATATTAATTATAAAGCATATTCTTTTGCATCTTTTTATGTAAATTTATATAAAAATATCTCTTTAATAATTTTATACACACAAAAATACAAAGCTTTCTTTACTTCTTACATGGTATCAGAGCTCTCTTTGTTATTTAAGTAGTATTTGGTATATACCAAACTTTTCTACCCTTCTTGACAATCACAATGGTGCAAACCCTATTCCAAAGGTTAAAGGCAACCCAAAATAACGTCGTTTTGAATATTTCACAGCTAAAACGACGTCGTTTAAGCTAAAGCAATAGAAACACCTAGTTGGCATAGGTGACACATGCTAGTCTCCAAGCGATCCATGTTGCTAGACACCACCTCCACATCATTGCTATGTTACAATGCCACATCATAGCTCGCCATCCGTATCACTGCCACGTCATCACGCCACATCATTTATGGCTCTTGCTTCTTTGCCACATCATACAATGCCACATTAGCATTTTGTCCCATATGGCTTCTATGTCATCATTATGTGTCATCACTAGCTTAGTCGATTCGATTCAAATCTATTAACTAAAATTTGACTAGTTAATTCAATTATTTTTTTTGCCCATTTTTTACTAGTTAGACTAGTTTCCAAGGCTTTTGGGTGTTCTAGACTCAATTTTGGGGTCAAAGATTTCAATTCTAGCTCTAAAGACAAGTTCCTCAATTTTTGTTTTTTTAAACTTTATTACTAAGGATTTTTTATCTTACATGTACCATAGATACTTCCAAGCTTTATCAATACATTCCTCAACCAATTTTTGTCATCTTTGATGGATCTAACCATGATTTGTAGGCTGAAGAAATGTGTAGCTTTCTCAAAGGAAGACTTCTTTAACATATAATTGCTGGTAAGATACCCAAACTTACTCAAAGACCAGATGAAGTAGAAGATATATTTGTAAAATGTCTAGTATCTTGAGATGGTACAAGAACGTGGTCAAATCATCCATAGTTATATATTTGAATTACAAGAACTTGGAAGTTGGAGATCTTACTTAGCCTAATACCTAAGTCGCCATAATCTATGTCAATCTTCATGATCGAAAGCATATTTGGCATCACCTAATAACTCTCAAAGACGAGTTCTAACTCATCCGTAACTCTCTTCATTATTGAGAATCTCTACTAAATTTTGATACAGTAATCAAAGAATTGATTATGGAAGAAACCCATTTAAACTCCTTTTGAATGGAGAAATCTATTCCATTTATAGATGTTGTTATTGCGACTCATACCTTCTCTTATTAGTGTTATTAAAACACAACTACAAAGAATTTATTTTGTAATTATTATAAAAGGAGTGGTCATTATATATGATATGTTAGGAATCTCTTATAATAATCATCCGCGGATAAAACGTATATCTTAAATTCTCCTTAAAAGATCTTCAAGCTCATCTTTAGTAAATTCAAGTAGATTTCAATACTGTTTCCTCCGTTATTTTTTCTGTTACACCTAGTACTTCTTCTTTATGGAACCTTGATTTTGCATGTTGTAATCATATGACCTCCAACTCTTCAATATTTGACTCCTTAAAAACTCTCTCAATTTCACATATTGTTTATATAATTGATAACTCTACTATAAATGTTCAAATTGTAGGCATTGTTCAAACATTTATGTTAAGTTTGCTTAGCACTTTTCTTGTTCCTAAACTCTCATTAAATCTTATTTTGATTTGTTAATTGTATGAACTTTGTAACTTATCTTTTTTAAGTTATGATTGTATGTAATAAACCAACTGGGTTTTCACGTCACAGAATAGGGTGAAGAAGGGAGAGAAGCAATAGAAGCAGACGAGGACG
>JANZXP010000005.1:14056911-14068970 GCA_027576715.1 Erythroxylum flavicans
TTTTCTCTTTTTATTTTCAAATTTAATGAACCAAACATTTATTGAACCAATTTCAAAAATTCAATGTGAAGTTGTGATTTGTGAACCAATAAACCAAACCAAACCAATTAACTTATCCATAATACATTGCATTGCAATATCCGACTTTCAATTCTGTTTAACCAAACAAATGAACCAAATTTTCCAATTCCCAAATATTCGGCCATAACAATTTCATTACCAAATACCACCTAAATCAACCACAGTTTTCATTACCAAATCAAAACCAACCCAACAAAATTCTTCACACCTCCTCTATCTATATTTACCATAAATCCTTCAAAACCAACCCAACAAAACAGTTACGGTTTAACAACTCCAAATTTCCAACACTGCAACACAATCAATTAACCACAAATCTTCATAATTTCATTCCCACAAGTCACAAATCATAGCAACATAAACAATTAACAGAAGCATTCTAACAAAAATTGGAAAAAAAAACACACCCAACAAACACAAATTCACAATCGGTTTCACTCGGGTCAGGTCCAGATCTGGGTATTATTCCCAAATCTGTCGTCGGATGATGCGTCTGTGCTCTGTGGTCGTCAGATGGTGGTGATAGGTGGAGGTGGCGACAGGCGGAGGAGGTGACAGGTGGAGGAGGTGGCGACTGACGACCCGCAATAGCGGACGAGACGGCGACTTGCGACAGGCGGAGGAGTAGTCAAGCACTCCGGAGAGCACCACGAACGCGGGGAGTGAAGGAGAGGACGACAACTCGACGACAGTTATAGAGAGAGGAGAGGATGAGTCAGAGAGAGAGAGAGAGTAAAGAGGAAAATGAAAGCAGAGGTGGTTTTGGGGGGGGGGCGGGGGTGTTTAAGTGAAAAAATTTTAAAAATTTTTAGATTGGTCTTCCAATTGTGTTTTTTTCGCAGTACCATCCGGTATAACCGAAGACATTAGTACCGTTCCGTTTTGTACCTTTTAGGAGCAAATCCTTTTTTCTTTTTTTAATTTACTAGGGTCATTTTCTTTCACAACGCTAACTCCTCTGCACCTTAATGATTGCTCAACTTGGTTCAATGATGAATGCATTACCCTGCCTTAAATCGTTTCAAGTTTGACAATATTAGACCATGAAAATATCAATTCACTACTTGATGAGCTTATACAATTCATATGCCTGTTGAGTATTGGAGACTTGCCCCCATTGGAAAGATTAAAATGTAGTTTCTTTTTTCTCTAAATTAATGTGGTAATTATATTATACCCCACTAATAAGATGTCATTTGCATCATATAAAAGACTAACTCTATACTAAAACATCTAATTCTGCCCCCAACTGACATTAACATAATAAGAGGATATGTAGAACTCGGACATGGAGAAGAAATCTGCCAATTTGTTATTTTCAGGCGAAGTTCACATCATCGAGGTTCTTTCGGCGTTTATGTAGCTCATTTTCTTTCAAATTCGATACTGACATTAATCGGATACACTGCTTTGTTTTAAGAGTGCAAAGTAATTTTGGTAAGCACGTGTGTAGATAAGCAAGTCTCACTCGAGCTGAGTCATTTCTTCAAACTCATATTACCCTTGTCCAATCAACTTTCTGCAAATACCGAAAGATGTACGAGAAAAGGTGTCATCTTTATCGATCTGTGACATATTCGTCAACCTTTGTGAATAAGCAATCCTAAATCTTTGCAGCCCCTGGTAACAAGATCCTTCAAAGATTTGGGATCTCGTTTGAAGGCAAAACTGGAGTTGTATGAGTCGTATTCTTCTACATTTTCTAAAGTTTAATGCTATTTCTATTAATCCCCATTAAAAACTCTAAATTTTAACACCCAAACATTAATTGTGATATATATATCCTTCAAACTTACTATTTAATATTTATAGGTAGTTAAATGTGAAAGAACAGACACTAAGAAAGCAAGACCGGAAATGAGGTACTCACTAGTCTATGTACAAATGATACGACCACCTTATAGCATCTCTCAGCTTGCATTTACAAGTTTTGCTGATGAATATAACATTCACGAAAAAGACATCATCCGTCCAATTAGCTTGTTTCTGGAGGTTTCTTGGGAATCTCAGGTTCCTAGTGAAAAAGGACATGAATAAGAGACATGAAAACATAATACAGTATGTCTTTCCAAAGCACACATATCATGCATGTACTATTTGTTAAACCAGCTCTTAAATCGAATAACCAATTGATATAGCACCTTTTTATCAAGATGTGCATGAGAAAGGGGAGTAAGCTGGCAGCTTTCCATATTAGAAAGTAACTGGGACACAGTCTTAAGATGGGGAACACTGTAGAAAGAGCAAAATAAACCAATTAACCCTGAAAAGTGACTGAAAGTTAAATGCCAAGGATAAATGAGAAAAGAACTTGGGCATGTTGCTGTTCAGGAAAAAGGAAAAAAAATAAAAAATCAAATAACTTGACTAGAATGTAAACGTGGTTGTCCATCCACTGTCTAAACATGGCATTGAGTTGCAATAAAGGAGAGCATTGATTTGTTTCCTACATTTCTATACCAGCTTTAATGTAAACAAGGTAGATCATTCAACCCCTGAACTAGATGAAGAATTCATTAGTTTAAACCTCAATAGCATGATACCATCATCTTTACATTCCACATATATGACACTCAACCACGGTAATAAATAAAACAAAGATATGAAAACAAATTGTTCAACCATTGAACCCTATTTCATACAGAGGATAAGCTGATAACCCTACATAATACCATTTTCTAATCAATCCCCTCCTATAATGTTTCCAATTTCTTTTCAAGTGTTGTCTAATATATCAATAAAGTCCTTTCAATCAATATTGTCAGAAATTATTTCCAGTAATCCTATTGCAAGGAATTTGTCACTGCAATCCTCTTGCTTGAATTATCCTTTAAGTCCTACTATTAAATTGAAACAATGACTTCTGCATCAAAACACATGGATAGCTTTATTTTGCATTATTTTCAATAATAAAAACTCTTAACAGAAAAGATCAACATAAAAAATGAAATAGGAAAACATGAAAGTAGCAGTACTCTGAAAGTGACCATCAATTGCATCAAGTATCAATCACCATACAGCTGCAACAATATAGCTTAATGGTAGACTTTCAACAATATAGCTTAATGGTAGACTTTCACCTACATTCTGAGTAGCTGGGGACAAAACTGTCTGAGGTAAGAGCATGGTAAACACACTTAAGCTTGTAATAAATTTAAATTTATATGTATGCATCATTCTGACTCAACCTTTGCAACCCATTTTCCACATGTGCCTCCAAAAATGAAATCACGTGAGGTAATTGCTCCAAAACCTTCAACAAAGAAGGAAAAAAATAGGATTTCAAATGAGAACAAAACGTGTCTCCAAGGTCCAAACCTTGGAAGTCCATATTCACGGAGGATCAAAGTACATACTTGGCCTGTGTTCTTGATTGTAGAGGCTTTTTCGACAAGGTTCTTGGGGAACTTCCTCAGTTGAGCCTGCATATGAGATAGAATACATAAGTCATGCTTAGTGATAGACGAGTATAACCAATCATAGCCCAGTGTTTCTGGTATGAGGAAGAAACACATTCAACTCATTTTTTCTGACTGCAACAAAAGAAAAAGCTAAATTATTCTTTTAACTAGAAAATCAACGGGTGAATAATTTTGCTAACTGACTGTTTAGAGATATTTACAGCAACTCTACTCTTTTTTTTTAAATAAAAAATTTCACCTTTATCCATTTTTCTGCTTCATTTAATCAAGGATTGATGAATTACGTGCATACAATACTTCCGAGATGTATCAACCAATTGGACCGTTTTACAATGTGTAATTATAGTAGGTTATTCTTGTACAGTTAAAAGTATATTAAGATTTGCTGCAAATACAAAGAATAGTGGTTCTACTTGGTTGATATTGATTCACTTTGTTACAAAGACAAGGGTCCAGCTTTAAAGTACCAATTTTGGATTGGAAAAATACCCATTTGATGTTTGCTGAGTGCAAAGCTAAAAGGGAATTCAGGGCGGCAAGTTTCAATTATAACTAATACATTTGGTTTTAACTAAAACTAAAAGGAGCAAGATCCAATCGAGAATTATAGCAGAAGTAGAATGGAGAAGACGAAAACAGAGTGAACCTGAGAAGAGGAGGATTGTTGCATGAGGTGGAGAAGATTGGAGGTTGACTGAACGGCTTGAGCAATCTGTTCGGCAACATTTGCTTTGGCCGTAGCTCCTGGGCTGCTTGTCGCGGTTGTGGTCGCCGATGCACTCGGTGCCATCGATCGCTCCATTCTTTTCACTTAATTAAAGATAGGAACAACAATTGCTACATCCCTTCTCGTTTTAAATACTAAGACGTCATGCTCAAGGGTTAATTATCAACGTCATACAAGATTTTCTCTGTTTTCTCTTTGGGAAAAACGCAAGTAATGTTAGAATTAAGACCGAAGAATATGTGAGTTGAATATTAGATGTAAATATGTTTTACGATACAGTACAATTTAATGTATTTAAAATGATATTGATCGTATTCAAAATACTAAATCCTAATTAAATTAAGTTTTGATTGATTTTAACATATGTTATGTTTTAAACAGTTTAAAATATAATTTTCAGTTTAACTTAAATTCCTACTGTTATCATTTTTAAGATGTAATAAATATTATTTTAATAATACTAAATAACTTAATTCAATTATTAAAGTGCAAATCGCATCATTAATCTTAAATAATTCTCAATTTCACTTGGGAAAATATGGGTGCACATTTTCTATTAGCTAGCTCGAGTTCAAATAGCATAACAAGCTTACTAAAGATCAATGTTAGAGACATGAGCAGAAATGCACGTATGACTCTACTTAGTTCAATATATTGTATAACTATCATTTTTCTCATTAGTTCGTTACTCATGTCTTGAGCTTTCGGACTTAAGAAACTAGCCTTGTATTTTTATCTCATTCAATACAATTATTTGACTTTGAAATTTTAAAGATAAAAGATGTCTATTTATTAAATTAAAAATAAATTTACAAATATAAAAATCGTTATATTTTTAATTGATTTAAAATATATGCACGTATGGAAACAAAGTTATGTATTTAGTTTACATGTTTTAAAATATTCTTCATTTTTCACGCACTTTAGTCAATTTAAAATTTGTGTACATTAATTATTAAATTTCTATTTACAAAATTAAAATCAATTTATTAAATATCTACTTTTATTTCATATGTATTATTATTTAAGACATCTATTTTTAGTGTTTTTCATTTTGAATGTATTATTATTTAAGACATCTATTCTTGGTGTTTTTAATTTTTAATGTATTATTATTTAAGACATCACATGTGGTATAAAAACATGTTATTTATTACTGATTGGCATATCTTATAAAATTTAAATGTGATGTAAAAATTATTTTTTAAATATATATTTATAAGAAAGTTATCATATTCTTTGAAATATATATATACTTATGATTAAGTTATTACATATATTATTCACATATGTGTACTATGAAAAATTGAATTTAACTTTAAACTCATGAAACATTTTTTTATTATAACAATTCAAATATAACAAAAAAGTGAAAAATAAAATTTATTTATAAGATATGCAATTGTTTTCAACTATTATTTTATGTATTCCCATAATTGTTACAATTATTCTCTACTTTGAGAATTGTATTATATTTCTTTAAGTGTTTCCTTTAAGTCTGCAAATCGAAAATTTTAAAATTTTTACATGTTTTTCAAAATTATATACTTCAATTAATAATTATACTTGTAATTATTTGGTGGTTCTTGGAATTTTTTCTTTACTTCTAAAAATATCATTTACAGATTTACAATTAAAGAAAGAACAAAAAATTTAAAATATTTCCCTGGAAGTTTATATTATTGTTTTTTCTTCATATCATATATTATTATTATTATATTTAAAATAATTTGCATTTATTTAAATAAAATTATTGTAAACTTACTTATATTCAAAATTGTTGACCAAATGAAGTCTTAACATATAGTTTTAATGATAACAAAATATATTTCTATTAATAAATTTATTTTTGTTGATATTAGTAGCTCTATTATAATGGAATAAAGCAATATATGAATGGTAAAGTTCAATAGAAGGGAAAGGTAAGCAAATGAGTCAATTGAATAAATTGAACAACTAATAGATAGAAAAATGAACAAAGTGAAGCACATATACAATGCAAATGAAGAACAAAGAATCAAGCATATAAAGATTTAAGTGAATCATTTTAATCTTATTATAATCTTAACTTTGTCATTTCAATGAATTAGGCACTCAATCATTGCATTATCATTTACATGTAGAACATATTGCATATTCATTATCATAATCAAGAGAAAATTTAGAAAGGTTTTAAAGAAAACCCTCTTAATGGATCAAAATACTATGATTTTGAATTAAGTTTTTGTTAAAGAAATATGTTTTAATCTTTTAAAGAACCTAAAAAGTTGTGAAAAACTTGTTTCAGGAAGTTTGGTCGACCAATATAGTGGTTTGAGTGACTAATATTAGAGTTTTAGATAAATTGATTGGCTAATATGGCAATATGGTTGATTAAGTATAGTCAACAATGTCTTATTTATTGGTTGACCAATGTATTAAAATCGTCAATTAATGTTAACTTTACTACCTGTTACAATGAATACTTTTTGTTTTTAATGACTATTTTGGTTTATTTTTAGGATAAAGAGATCATTTATGAGTCATGGAGAAATGTGAACATATCATATATGAGTCATGGAGAATTGTGATCATCCTAGACAATTGTTAAGAGCCTTGGGAGCTTAAAGAGTGCATATGTGCGTTACATAACATATATTGAACCTTTGTTCATTGAGGTGGGCAAGAAGAATTATTGAGTTTTATAATTTTTGCAATTGGGGGATATGTATGGGGTATAATTTGTGAAGAATTATCATATCCTTAAATAAGATTTATAAAGGATTACTCTTCACTTGTGGTAAAGTAAGAAGATTGTAAGTGTTGCTCTTTATCCGTGCTAAAGAAGATGTAGTATTGAGAGTTGCTTTTCACCTGTTGGAGGAAAAAGATAGCTACTTCTTAAGTGGAGCATAAGGAGTAGATGCAAGTCAATGGTTGTTTAGTCTAAAAACTATAAATTGATCTTATCTCTCAACTCTCAATGGTTGTTTAGTCCAAAAACTATAAATTGATCTTATCTCTCTCAACTCTCTTTTATTTATTATTGCCATTGTTTTGTGATTGTTATATGTGAAATTTTCATAATTACTCTATCTTGTGTGCCATTTGGGGATTGACAAATTGTTTGCATTATAGCAAATCTCATTTATTGTATTTTTTATAAAAAACTCAAGTAAAATTACTATGGCACAATTTAATTCTTTTTTAGCCAAAAGGGCTAAGAATTTAATATTACTCCTTTTTAATAAAAATAATTACTTTTTTTGGAGAACTAAGATAACAGTCTTTCTTATAGTTACAGATTTTAATATATGGGAGTTTGTAAAAAAGAGTGAGTGGAATATGAATGACAATAGATTTGCTTCATTAAATAGTAAGATAATACACAGTTTTTAGAATTAGATAAAAATGTGCTTTTCAAAGTTTTATTGTGTAAAAATGCTTATGATATTCGAATATACTAGACCTTATTAGTGAATCTGTCGAAATTTCCAAAAATAATAGTAAATAGTTAACTCGATAAAAGATTTTAATTTGTAGTAATAGGGAACCACCAGGTTGAATCCTGTGAGTCTTATGTAGCAGATTTCTTATGTGAGCAATAACAGAAATTTGAAAAGGGGTTTTAGTGATTAGAATTTGGTGCAAAATTAAAGTAAACAAGCTAGAATTAATTTATCAATAATAGAAAGCTCAGCTTTAAGGTCGACATGTGATTCATAAAATTCTACTAATCATTGAAGTATAAAAATTTGTTACTTTCTTACTCCAATAATGACCTCGCTTCTCCTTAACGCTAGAAGAAAAACAGAGTATTTTAGAATTGAAATAATCACATGAAATGCTTCTAATTAATTCCTTAGTGAACAATTAATCAGATATTGGAAAGCAAGATCTAATGAAGGGACACTAGCATAAAGTGTTGGAAATAACTCATGCCAAGCAACTAATCAAGAGACGCTTGAAAGGTTAAATCTTGTCATATTCTTCTTTAATCAATTAACCAAAATAAGAGATGCTTTTCTAATTAAATTGACTTTGCTTCTGATCTAAAACTTATTACACACACAACATAAGCATTAGAAAGCATATAATAATTGAGAATTTAATCAAATGCACAATTGACTAAGAAATCAAAGAAGAATTGGTACTGGAATAACTGAAATGTAAAATCAATAAATCAAAACTTCTCACAGCATAATTCTTAAATCACAAGATCTTCCCTAGAACTGAATAAAAGGAAACTACTCACTCATAATTCTAAAACTGGAAAAAGAATTAATAAAAAACAATGATAAATAAATAAAATCCATCATATGGCAATTCAAATTGTGTTCTTGTGTGCAAAATAAGAAAAGTAAAATCTCCAGTAGCAAAAGAAAAAAACTACGTTGTCTCCCCCTCAAAAAGCCTCTACCGAGCTTCCTCTTCTTTGAATGCTTGTAGATATATATATATATATATATATGTGTGTGTGTGTGTGTGTGTAGGTAGGCTAGGGTTTTTTTCTTTTTCCTTTGTTTTAATTCCAACGTGAGCCCACATGGCCATATGGATCAAAATTTTCATTCATGTGGGCCAACAACAACTTGGCCTCAAACCTTTCATCTTTTTGCCACTTTAGTCCCTATTCTTTAATCTGTGTCAATTTAAGCTGTAACTCCAACTTTTTATCCATATCTTCATATCAGCAAAAAATCTACAAAATCGTTCCAAACAAATGCAGTAACATATTCTAGATGGTAATATTTGCTTATAAAGTACATGAAAATAATGTAAAATTACGTACTCATCAAATATCCCCACACTTAGGCTTTTACTTATCCTCAAGTAAAAAGAAATCAACACCATTTTTTTATATATAGATTCCATCTAAGTTTCCTTCTCATAAAAATTTGGCTTAAACACTTAATCACAAAATAAAATTCTCAGGTCATTGGCAAGGTTAAAGGAAATAGCAAAGTTACACTTCTAAAATTTTTCTAATCTTCATATGCCATCCATAATCATACTCGTGTAAAGTGAATCTCAACATTATCATAAGCACTAAACCAGCTCCATGCACATATTAAAAGCAAACTCCTCAACTGTAAACTATTTAACAAATCACCATCCTCACGTTCTTTTTTGTTTTCAAATAACAAATGGAGTATTTTCTTTAAAAACATTAAGCAAGCTTTCTAGGGATCTGTCCTTCTAAAGAGATCAATCAATGACATCAATGTGTTGAGGTAGATAAGTCGAAGAACACCTCGTGGGCCTAATACTAGTAAAAGATATTACATGCTAATGATCGTCATTTGGAATTGTTAAGAGACTAATCATAGTCATTATCTACGTGTTAAGAGGAAATAATTCTTATATAGGTTCACTCGAGAGAGTCCATTTAAGCAGTAATCAATAATCAACTGGCTCCTTTCACGGGTTTAGGATACTTGTTCCTGTTATTCTTCTGCGTCTGCCTTATTTTATTTTACGAGTATAAATTCATTTATGTGAGTATCATTTATTAAATGTAGTTACAGAATAGCGGAATTGTTCCTTTCTTTTACACGTAATATCTTAATAAAGTTGCTAAGGAGAGTTGATAAGACAGAAAGCGAAAATGCAGGAGGAAAAAGACACCATAAAAAGAGTATTATTACGAGAAACACAGAGTTCATGACCCATCTCAGCATGTGTAAAGAATATACTGGACGGAAAATGCTGCGCTGACCTGTTACCCAAAGAAGCGTGCAACTTCACGATGATTTCTTCCTCCTCCGGTGATATATTTCCTCGTTTCAGGTCATTTCTCAGATAGTTAATCCATCTCAGTCTGCAACTCTTACCACACCTCAGTAACCCTGCAAAGGCCATAAGAAACATCATTAAAACTACAAAACACAAGCAGAAAGCCACGAGCAACTTAAGAAAACACTCATATATTCATTCTGATGAGAGAAAAAAGGGAACCCCATTTGAAAAAAGCGTATAGGGACCACATTCTCTAACCTGCATTCTTAGGCAATGCCCTCCATGACCCTTCACCATTAGCTTCAATATACTTCCTCAACGCCTCATCTTCTTCTGCTGTCCATCTCCCCTTCTTCAACCCCACCTTTTCACAACAAGGAGCTCTTCCCATTCCCTCTTAAACACACCACACACGGTGGCTCAGTCAAAGAGTCAAAAGAAAAATGATATTGGAAGAAAGCCTTATCCAATGTTCCAAAGATCGGAGAGATACGGAGAGGAGTGAGCTGAGCTCAAGTGAGTGTCAAAAGTTTTATGCTTTTCACTATTGTAGAGAAAGGGTTAAAATTTGTTGTAATATATAGCGAGAGCGGAGAACGACAAGGCTTGGTAGGACCCATGATGCAGACAGATTTGTGGTTGCTGATTTGGCCACGAGTGCCACTAAAAAACAAGACAGTCGTGGCATCGCCACCGTCGAGAGCCTCCTGACGGGGCATTTATCTCCCACGTTGATGCATCCTACAGCCTATATCTACGAGTCTCACTGTGCCCCTTTCCTTTAATTTTCTGGTCAACCACTAAATAAACATACTACATATAAATACGTAGGTACACTTTTTCTTCGAAGAAGCATCCGAGGGATTGATTGTTTGTTTGTATTTATATTTTTAGTTTTGTATTTATGTAATTAAATTTAGTAAAAAATATTTATTTAATTATTCGATATATTAATTATCAATAAAAATTATAAATAATTTAATATTATATTATATAATAAATTAAAATAATTATTTTATTTTATTTAATAATTTATTAAAATTTGTAATTAAATTAAATTAATAATTATTATTAAATATAATTAAGTTTAAGACTATCTTTATCGTATATAAATTTTAAATAAATTTTGATTTAAAATTAAAATATATTTAAAATAAATATTAATTTATAAATAAAATTTAATTTATAAATTATTTATTTTAACAAAATAAAATAATTTTACTAATGATTTAATACTAAATACTATATAAGAAATTAAAATAATTTTAATTAATTAAAAATAATTTATATTTAAATTTTATCTGATAGGTGATGATTTATCATCGGAACATGAATAACAAAACAAATTTTTATTAAAAATTAAAAGTTAAAAACAAAAATTCTAAACCAAAAATAATAGAAATGGAGCCAAAGTGCTCTTCCTCTCGTATGACTACGTCTCGTCAACATAAAGCATGGTTTCAACTCTCATGCTTTCCCTTGTCTCAGCCACGGCCAATTAAATAAATACATTTTCTGTCTTTTCATTTAAATTATTTTGTATTTTAAAATTTAGTACGGCCCTTTAAATTTATTGGATTTTATAATTAAAAATAAGAAATAAGATTAAATAAAAATATTTTATCTCTTATTATGAATAACGTAATATTTATTTAATTGCATGTGTTAAATATATTTAATACAATAAAATCGCAATCCTTACTTTTTCTGAATATATTTAATACAATAAAATCGCAATCCTTACTTTTTCTGAATATAAATAAGCTAAACTATTTAGTATACATAATAATAATTTTAAATTATTTAATGAATATAATTTGTACTTGTATATTTTTAATAATTTAATAAACAAATATTAAGTAAAAGTTTTGGTCTAAATAACGTTTACAAATTTTAACAGTCATTCTACAAATTATATCATAATTTCACCGCTGCGGATTGAAGCACCTGTTGATATACTAAGGCCTGGTTAAAGAGTTAGGGGCCGTTTGGTTCCACTTCTGTTTTTCTGTTGTTGTTTTTGGTTTCTGTTTCTTATTTTTGGTTTCTGTTTTTTTCCTTAAAAAAATAAAAAACTGTTTGTTTGAGATTTGTAATATAAAAAAAGAAAA
>JANZXP010000005.1:14076578-14131890 GCA_027576715.1 Erythroxylum flavicans
AAGGGTAATTTTGGAAGTAAAATTATAAACATGCATGAAAAGTCACAAATGACACTTATTTTGAATAAGTGTGCATCGCTTTAAAACGACTTTATTTTGGATAGGAGGGAGTAGAGGATGTTACAATAGATAGATAAGAACTATACAACAATAAAATAATAACTCAATCAATTGTCCTTATCCTTATCACGCACCCGCAAGATGAAGTGTCGTGGAGAAACTTGCATCTTAGATCGAAGAGTCTCAAACTATAACCGTGATAGCGGTTTTATCAAAGCATCAGCAATTTGATTTGTCGTGGAAATGTGAGATACCTAGATTTTATGTTGTTGAACTTGTTTGCGAACAAAATGATAATCAAGTGCTAATTGCTTCATCCGTGAATGATAGACAGGATTGGAGCAGACATAGGTGGCACTGACATTGTCACAGTAAATGAGTGGAGTGACCAAGGAAGACACACATAGTTCAATAAGAAGATTGTGAAGCCAAATAACCTCCGCCACTATATTTGCAACAACCCGATATTCAGCTTCCGTAGATGATCAGCAACTGTTTGTTGCCTTTTTGAAGACCAAGAGATGGGATTGGCACCAAGAAAAATTACATACGCAGAAGTATCAGAGCTTCTTACCTAACGGTTTCTTTTTTCTTTGATTAATAACCATTCCGCTGTTAATTTAGCGATGTCTTTGTTTCCATGGCCATTAACGACACAAACAATGAAGCCAATCCAAATTTGGTTGTTGTTCCTGATGCCAATTCCGGGATCATCTTTCTAAATATGCAATCGAGCTTTAAACTTACAGTCTTGAATTATCCTGCGTGGAGGATTCAACTCACATCCCTCCTTGACGATTATGACTTGATGGGATTCGTAGATGGCAGCCTTCCACCTCCTGTGAAAACAGACAGCAATTATCGGCGCTGGGTGCGTCAAGACAAGATGGTCTTGCACGCCATCACCTTTTCTGTTCATGAATCTGTAATTACTACGTTTAGTTCAGTTGAATCATCGCGTGATGCCTGGACATTACTTGCTCGGATGTATACCAACAGGTCAAGATCGCGAATAATGAGTCTCAAAGAGAGACTATTCTCACTTACTAAACAAGGGCTATCCATGACAGCATATCTTCATCAAATCAAGGGAATTTCAGACGAACTTGCGATAATTGGTGGTCCAGTTGAGGATTCAGGTCTTGTTATTCATGCTCTCAATGGTCTACTGATAGAATACAAGGAGATTTGTGCGGCTCTACGGGCTCGGGATGAACCTATATCCTTTCCGGATCTATTTGAAAAGCTTGTGGATCAAGAAACCTTCTTGTTGTGACAAAATAAAATCGTTAAAATACCTATTGTCTCTGTGAATGCTGTTGCGAAAACCTGGACAACGCCTGATAGAAATAGCAATGGTGGGCAGCAGCATTATAGGCCAAGCAGTAGCAATGGTGGACTTGTTCCTTCTAGGTTCGATCGCAACGTTGTATGTCAATATTGCAAGAAGCCTAGTCACATGGCTAAAACATGTTGTAAACTTCGAAAAAAAAAGCCTCTTGTGATGAAATCTGCAGTACCTGGGCAGTGGCATCCCTCTTCTGCTTGGCGTGCGCCCTCTGCGAACTTTGCTGCTCCCGTCTTGCCTACTGCAACCTCTTGGAATGATGCAGATCAGCTCCCAAACGTTGTTCCATAGCAATACTGGTATGCACATCCTTCTGACCAGCACAGTGTCAACTGGCTAGCGTCAAAGTCTAGCGGGTGCGCCTCTGCTCCAGCGTGCAACCACTCCTTCGTCTTCAAGCCCCTCCGCAACTCAACAGTGGATTTTAGATTCGGGTGTTACTCACCATGTTATAAATGAGACGCAAAATCTCAATTTAACCGGAACCTATTCGGGCAACGAGCAACTTTAAGTCAATAATGGTTATACACTCCCTATCACTCACACGGGTAGTCTTCGTATCCCTACCAGCTTTGATACCATAAAGAATCTATACAAAAGTTATTGTATTACGTGAATCAACTGATACAGAGATGATACAGAGATTACATGAATTTATAAACTGGATTTACAACTGCAGATCCGATAAACTAGAGGATGTTACAACAGATAAATAAGAACTATACAACAATAAATAATAACTTAATCAATTGTCCTTATCCTTATCAGATCGTTGATATAGCTACAAAACCTTTGCAGTTGAATAGCAAAATGTTGTGATTTGGAGGATCTAAGCGGAAGCTGATGGGACAAAATAAAATAGTGGACATGAGAATTAACATGGTTTGGCTTTTAGCCTACATCTATGGGCAAAGACGGCCAACAAATGATCACAAATCAGAAACAAATGGAGAATACAAAATGGCTAGTACTCGCATCCCAAATCCCAAATACACCTAGATATTTATCACACTAGTGTATCACTCTCAATACAAAATACACTCTAATATATCTCTCACATAAAGGTGTATAACTCTACACTCAACTATAACAAAATCTCTCTCTTAATTATCTCTCAAAGAGGATTTATTGAATGATGAAGAAATGAGAGCTCAGAATTGGATGCTGGAAACCCCTTATGCTGCCTGGTATTTATATGAGTTTATAGATGTATCTTACTTCCTACATGATGCAACATCTCACACTTAAATTTAACCAAGATTTGAGGCATGATTTGCAGCACCGAAGAACTACAGAAAATAAGGCCATGTGATGCTTTTAACCTTTCAACCAACCAATGAAATTCAAGTCATCTCAACAAATCTCCACCTTGGCTTGAATTGTATCAAGCTGCAAAAAAATAGTGAATTTTAGAAAACTGTCTTCTCTAATATCCAGTCAGACAACTTACATACAACAAATGCCAATTAAGTCCAAGCAATGCTTGAACTTAGATGTTGAAATTGGCTTGGTCATCATATCCGCTAGATTTTCTGCTATGTCAACTTTCTTAACCACAATGGCACCTTGGGATATAACATCCCGATTGAAATCATATCTGACATCAATGTGCTTGGTCCTTTCGTGATACATTTGATTTTTGGTCAAATGTATTACGCTTTGACTATCACAATAGACAACTGTTGTATCTTGTTTTAAGCCCAAATTATTAACCAAACCTCATAACCATATTACTTCTTTCATTACTTTCGTTACAGCCATGTATTCGACTTCAGTAGTTGAAAGTGCAATAGTAGATTGCAAAGTCACCTTCCAACTAATGGCACAACCCGTAAGGGTAAAAGCATACCCTGTCAGAGATCTTCGTTTATCCAAATCACCAGTATAATCAAACTCAACATATCCGACAATACAACTACTAGTGCTTGTTGATTATATACTAAACCAACATCTGTAATACCTCGCAAATACCTTAATATCCATTTCACAGCTTGCTACTGCATCTTGCCAGGATGCGTTATATGTCTGCTAACAACAGTAATAGCATGTGAAATGTCTAGGCGTGTGCAAACCATACCATACATAATACTCCCAATTGCATTTACATATGGAACACGCGTCATCTGCTCCTCCTCTTCACTGGACTATAGTGACATAACAGCTAATAACCTGAAGTGGGCTGCTAGTGGAGTACTCACAGACTTTGCATCTTGCATTCCAAAACGCTCTAGTACTTTTTCAATATACTTCTTTTGAGATAAAAATAATTTCCTTGAGCGCCGATCTTTGTGTATCTCCATGCCCAAAATTTTCTTAGCTGCTCCTAAATCATTCATTTCAAATTCACCACTAAGCTGAGTCTTTAAGTTATTAATATCAGACATACTCTTAGCAACAATGAGCATATCATCAACATAGAGCAATAGATAAACAAATGAACCGTTTGAGAGCGTCTTGTGGTATACATAACTATCATAATCACTCCTTGAGTAACTATGATCGAGCATGAAAGCATCAAATCTTTTATACCACTGTCGCAGAGATTGCTTTAAGCCATATAATGACTTCTTCAAAAGGCAAACGTGGTCTTCCATTCCTGAAACAGCGAAACCCTCTGATTGTTGCATATATATTTGCTCTTCAAGCTCACTATGCAGAAAAGTTATCTTGACATCGAGCTGTTCAAGCTCTAGGTCATATTGAGCTACAATAGCAAGCAATACACAAATAGAGTTATTTTTTACAATAGGAGAAAATACTTCATTATAGTTTACTCCCTCCTTTTGGTTGTAGCCCTTAGCAACCAAACGTGCTTTGAACTGAGCCGCTTCAACTCTGGGGTTTCCTTCCTTTTTCTTAAAGACCCATTTGTAACCAACAATCTTCTTACCTCTAGGAGGTTTCACTAGCTCCCAAGTCTAGTTCTTGTGAAGATATTCAATCTCTTTATTCATTGCAACTGCCTATTGTGTAGAATCACTACTTGTAATAGCCTCGTGGTATGTGACAGGCTTGTCATTTTCAACGGTATCTGCCACAGACAATGCAAAAGAGACTAGATCTACATGGGCATACCTTTGAGGTGGCCTAATTTGCCTCCTCGTTCTCCTAGTGCAATACTATGCTACTATTGCTGAGGAATATCTTCTTCTTCTATGTGCTCGTGCTCATTATCAATAGGTTGATTGGAAGTGCTATTTTCTTCTTTCTTTTTAGCCTCAAACTCCACCTGCTTGCTGACATTGTCATTAGTTTATGCTTCCATAAGCTCCTTCTTTGGATGAAGCATGGATGATTCATCAAATTTGACATCTCTGCTGATTATTATCTTGGGTGACTTAGGTTCAACACACCATAATCGGTAACCTTTTACTCCTAAAGCATATCCGAGAAATATGCATTTTTGTGCCCTTCATTTCAGCTTTCCATCATTAATATGTGCATATGTAGGATAACCAAATACCTTTAAATCTGAATAATCAGTAAGGGTATCAAACCATAACTCAATAGGAGTTTTTAATTTAATAGCAGTTGATGGAGATCGATTCACCAGATAACAAGTCACGTTAACAGCTTTCGCCCAGAAATCCTTTGATAGATCAACATTTGAGAGCATAAAGCGTGCCCTCTCTTAAAGTGTTCTATTAATACGTTCTATAACTCCATTTTGTTGTGGTGTACATCGCATAGTGCAGTGTCTCACTATGCCTTCTTTGTCGCAAAACTCGTTGAACTGACCTCCACAAAATTTCATACTATTGTCAGTTCTCAAGTGCTTAATCTTCTTGTCAGTCTGATTCTCAATAAGTGCTTTCCACTTCTTGAAGGTAGAAAATACCTCATTCTTATGCTTTAAGAAATATACCTAAACTTTCTTTGAGAAATCGTTGATGAAAGTTAACAGGTATCTAGCACCATTTTTTGACGAAACAGGTGTTGGGCCTCAAAGAGTGAACAGTAGTGCTAAACTTTACTCTAGTCTGCTTCCCATATACGCAGTGCTCACAAAAGTCAAGTTTTCCAATTTTCTGACCATCTAATAAGCCACGCTTGCTCAAAATAGGCATACCTACCTCACTCATATATCCCAGTCACATATGCCATAGATGAGCAGTATCAAAATTTGGATCAGATGATGAAACAGATGAGCACTAGCAATAGTGCTACCTTGAAGTATGTAGAGGCCATATTCCAATTGCTCCTTTATCACAATAAGGGCTCCTCGTGAGATTTCAAAACTCCACCTTCAACAGAAAACTTATAACCCTGGGAATCAAGGGTACCCAAAGATATAAGGTTCTTCTTCAAATCTAGTACATGTCGAACATTTGTCAAAGTTCTCATAACACCATCATGCATCCAAATTTGTACTGTCACAATGCCAACAACCTTACAAGAAATATTGTTTCACATAAGAACAACACCACCATTAATAGACTAGTAGGTAGTGAACCAATCCTGGTTAGGACACATATGGTAGGAACAACCTGAGTCTAGAATCTAACTATCGCTAAACGAACTGGTTGATATTGAGAGAACATCGGCACGTTTAGAATTTTCCACAACAACATTAACAGCATCGCTAGTACTTGGAGCATTATCTCCCTTCTGCTTTTGTAGCTTTGGACAATCTGTTTTCCAATGCCCTTCTTTATGGCAGTAACGACACCTGCCTTTTCGGGACTTAGATTTTGATCTAGATTTGCCTCTATTAATGCTTGAGCCCTTTTCTTTATTTCTACCTCTAACAAACAGGCCCTCGACTTGATTCTTATTCCATCCTTTAGAAACCTTTTTCTTTAACTCACAAGAATTTAATGCTGATTTGACATCTTTTATAGAAAGATTGTCTCTCCCGTAGAGCATGGTTTCAATGAAATGCTCATACGAAGGAGGTAGAGAGCACAATAAGATTAAGGTTTGATCTTTATCTTCAATGTTGACATCAATATTCTTAAGATCCAGAACAGCTCTATTAAATTCATCAAGATGGTCTTTGATATATTTACCTTCACTCATCTGAAGAGCGTAGAGTCCTTGCTTCAAATAAAGTCGATTGGTATGGGTCTTTGACATATACATAATTTCTAATCTCAACCACAATCCTGCTGCCTGCTTTTGATCTGCTACTTCACAAAGAACTTCATCTGCAAGACATAATAAAATCATGCTATGAGCACGTTCCAATATGTCGTTCTTCTGTGCATAGGTCAAAGTTTCTGGCAGAGCATCTCTCCCTTCTAATGCCTTTGACAAACCTTGTTGTACTAATAATGTAACACCTCACTACATAAATTACATACCGGAACACCCAGTGGACATTCCAGCATATAATCTATAATAATGGCATGTTAGAGCAAACACATATCCAACTTAATCATGACATCAACTATTATACATAAAAGTGACCAAATTATAAAATCAAACTGCATTCTTCATTTCATTTCATAAAAACCAAACTGATATTGTAGCTTTACAAAACCAAACCATCCGAATATATACAATATCAAACCCTATACATAAAACACTGCTTGAAAGAGAATTTGTATAAAAACTACTAACTACTCCTTCAGTCTCAGTTGACCGACCTTTGAGCTATTTCTTGACAAAAGTACAAGAATCAGTCTTCTCGTAGAGTCTGTCTGTCTCTAATGTCCTCTCTCGAACATGAAATATCAACATTGCAATTTTGGTGACTTTTGCGAACTCAATAATGTAACCATCCTCGATGGTTCACCCAATTCATGCCACATATCAAACCATATGAGCACATAATTCACAACTTTCCATTTAACAATTTGCATTACATATCATATATTTCACATATCCCAATCTCATTTAATAACATAACCACATTCTAATTCAATCAGTCAATCACACTTAATAAGTGTATATGCAATGTTCATGTGATCTACTTTCAATTATTACGTTGTTGTGACTGAGTGCCTAAACTGTCCCGTATCTATTGTGAATATCGGGTTCATTAATACTATCCCTTACCCGTTGCGGATATAGGGCTCATTGTACATATCGAGCCTTTAGCTCTATACCACATTCTGGAGCTTTAAGCTCATATTCGGTGGTTACTCATGTCACAACTATCTTTATCTGATCATGCATTCGTGTATGAAATTCATCACAATAATATTCAATCATTCATTATTTCAATCATTCCCATTCGAACACATTTACAGTCCCATTCCCATTTATCATATTCAATCAATCATTCACAATTTAAATCACAATTATCATCAGACCTTAGTCCGACTTTTAACAAACATGTTGAGTAAACACATAGTCAGTCCAAATTCACATTCAAGGAACACTTCAATATCACATTTATCAATTAATACCTTGGACCTTCATGTCTGGAATTAGTACAATCAAATTCACATTCAAATCACAAACACTCCTAATACAGTCCCGAATATCAAATTCCTCGAACAATCAATTGTTCAAAATCATCAATGTCACAATTATATCAATATCCAATCTTTATAGAAAAATCAAGTTTAATCAAAATATTATGAACAGAACACGTTTCTAAATCGAGGTCACACATCTAGGTTACTCACAAATCGCTCTGGAAAGCTATTGCCTTGAAGTTTCGGTAATGTATGGGGGATGGCGCTCAATGGCTCCTCTATAAGATATAATACATACACATATCAAATTTTGCACAATTATGAATTCATTTATGCACATTCGTGTATACTGGATATGTTCAATGCATATTCGTGACAATTCTCGTTTCCTTAACATTATTCTTGTCACAAAACTCATTCATATATCAATACACAATTAATCAATTCAGATTTGTCTAAAAACATACTTTCGGGTCCACTTTGCATGATTATTATCATCAGGAAATTGAAGTAAATTGATAACACTTTCTTCTAAAAAATTGTTCTACCATGTCTTAAGTTTCTAATGACACCAAGATCATCCAATTTGATTCAGTATTCTATGAGTTATGCTCACAATACTACAGATTGAGTACATATGAAACTTTAGCTTGTACATGATCATACTGTCAAATTGTACAACTCATATCTCTCAACTCACATATCCAAAAATTACAAACTTTATACCAATTGAAAGCTAAGAGAATAATTTAAAACTTTTGTTAAGAAATCTTTGTCTAATTTGGCCTCTATCAATACGGTTTATTCAATAATTACAGGGCATGATTTCTGTCTCGGGTAGTTCTACAGCTTCAGTCAAGACTCAATTTCAAGCCAGATTTTGAAAAACTTAGAGACATAATTAAAAGTAGACTTCTTCAAGAAAGTTGTAACCAATTGTATCTAATTTAATTTGAATCAAGATTCAACTCATTTATAAATCTACATATCAAAATATATCCAAAATACTGAAGCATGATCATCGAAATCATTCCAGTTAACAATATTCCAGCACACTCATATTTTCATCCTAAATTTATCACTCAATCTTTTCCTAACGGATTCATATGTTCATAAATTTTTGTGGAGATGAATGAAAATGTGTTATGAGTCTATTGGTTCAAGTCTCATGTCATTTCGATGTCAAGAGAAAAAGTTATAACAAAAAGAACAAAGGATGTTCAAAGAAAACACTACAGCTAAGATATTCCAGCAATTCTTCTTCACCAATATCACATGCATTTCATTCCAATTCAAGCGTCATTCTTATATCATTTGACATGCCATAAAACTCAGATTGTTACTTACCTATTAAGCTTCCAATCCAATACAAAACTTCAGATTAAACCAAATCTCCATGCAAGCAAAATCAACACAAACTTGGTGAAAACAAGGTGATTTTCGGACAGTAATATGAAGATCTTAATTAGCTAGTTTTCTTGATAATTTGGTGAAGAATTTAAGTGTGATTTTCGTGCACAACTTTATCTAGGGTTAAGAACAAAATGCAGAGAAGAGTTGGAGCAATTTTGGTGGAGAAAAGTGAGGGAAACAACAGAGACTTTGCTGCTGGAATTTGCTCCATCATCATACTAGGTGTCAACTTGTAAACTCACCATATGTCTTAAGGCATGCTAGCCATTTGATCAACAATTATGCTGCCACTACTCCATTCTTTATGCTGCCATTTGTTGCCCTTTAATCAGTCCACAAGTCACTCTAAGATTGGTCCACATGTCATATAATAATTGGTCCATTTGTCACTCCATAATTAGTCCATTTGTCAATTAATTCCTAATCTAATTGTCACTCATTTAACTATGCCAAATGTCACTCAATTTTGAGCTTATTCATCCTAATTTTCTACCTCTCAATTAGTCTTGCCACTAGGCATTTTTCCTAGTCAAAAAATATCCCAAATTTTTAGAAATTTTCGAAATGTCCGAAATGTCACCAGAAATGCAAAATTAATTCTAATACACACCAATTCAATTTTCTAGACAAATAATCCACAATTCACATTTTAATCACATTAAAAATCACTTATACCTGGAAAATGCCAATGAATGCATGTACAACCTTATTCATTTGCAAAAATCAATATTCTCGTGCATGTGTATGCCACAATATGCATAAGTAGAAATACTTCCTAATTTCTCCGTAACCTCTTATAAGCACTATTTTAACCTTATCCTAAGTAACAGGATGTTACAACTCTCCCCTCCTAAAAGAAATTTTGTCCTCAAAATTCTTACTTGATGGTTCGAATAGGTGGGGATATTGTTTCCTCATATGATCCTTGATTTCCCAAGTTGCTTCCTCAGTAGAGTGATTTCTCCAAAGGACTTTCACCAATAGAATTACTCTGTTTCTCAGCTGCTTTGTCTTATAACCCACTATCTATACTGGCTCTTTATCATAGCTTAGATTACTAGCAACCTTAATATCTTGAGCCGGTAACACATGTGTTTTAGATTTGTATCTTCTTAACATGCTCACATGAAACACATTATGCAACTAAGACATCTTATTAGACAAAGCTAACTTGTATGCCAAAGGTCCTATCCTCTCAAGGATTTCATAAGGACCAATGTACCTAGGGCTCAACTTGCCATTTTTACCAAACCTCAGCACTCTTTGCCAAGGCGACACTCTCAGAAACACTTTATCTCCCACGTTGTATTTCATATCCCTTCTGAGTTGATCTACATAGCTCTTCTGTCTATCCTGAGCCACTTTTATTCGACTTTTGATCAGTTTCACCTTATCCACAGTGTCTTGTATCAGTTCCGGACCTTCAATCATTCTTAAACCCTCTTCATCCCAATACAGAGGCAATCGACACTTCCTACCATACAATGCCTCATACGGTGCCATCCCGATACTACTGTGATAATGATTGTTATATACGAACTCAATCAATGCTATGTAGTCATCCCATGCTCCTTGAAACTCCAATACACATGCTCTGAGCATATCCTCAACAGTCTAGATTATTCTCTCACTCTATCCATCTATTTGAGGATGAAATGCAGTACTGAAGTTCAACTTTATACCCAAAGCTGACTGCAAACTCTTACAAAATCTCGAAGTAAATTTGGGATCCCTGTCCGATACAATGGACACTAGAACCCCATGTAATCTAACCACTTTATTCACATACCTCCGAGCCAACTGGTCTAGTGAGTTATTCTCCCTCACTGGTACAAAATAGGCCGACTTAATTATTGGTCCACTACAACCCATATAGCATTATTTTGCCTCGGAGTCTTAGCCAAACCTATAATAAAATCAATAGTGATTTGTTCTCATTTTCACTTAGGAATAGGCAACGAATATAGCTTCCCAACTGGAGCCTAATGCTCAGCCTTAACTTACTGGCATGTTATACATGTAGAAATAAATCTGCTACTTGCTTTTTCATTCAAAGCCACCAGAAATGTTCTTTCAGTGTGTTATATATCTTGGTGATAGGATACATAGCATAAACGGCCATATGAGCTTCCTCTAAGATTTCCTTTCTCAGATCATCCACATTAGGCACACATAATCTTTGTTTTAACTATAATGTTTTGTTCCTCTATTCAAATTCAGACTCCGGATTCATCTTAACTTTCTTCATCTGTTTCACCATGTTAGGGTCCTTGCTTTGAACCCTTTTTATTCTATCGTGTAACATTGGCCTTAGTTTCAATGTGGCTATTAATGCCTCATTATGCTCAAGATTCAACTCCACATTTAAAGCTCTCAATTGAATCAAGTTTGGTAACCTCAATAACTAAATCTGAGCTGCATTGGCATTCGACTTTCTGCTCAAAGCATCAGCCACCACATTGGCTTTTCCCAGATGATATTCAATTGTACAATGATAATCTTTCAATAACTCTACCCATCTCCTCTATCTCATGTTCAGTACTTTCTGACTTAACAGATACCTCAAACTCTTGTGATCAGTGTATATCTAGAATGTCTCTCCATATAGATATTGTCTTCATATCTTTAGAGCAAAAACAACAGCAACTAGCTCTAAATCATGTATTGGATAGTTAATCTCGTGAGACCTTAGTTGTCTCGATGCATAGGCTACCACCTTGCCATTCTGCATCAATACACTTCCAAATCTTTGATGCGAAGCATCACTATATACTACATATCTACCAGTTCCTGATGGTATAGCTAACACCGGTGTAGTAGTCAATTGATGTTTCAACTCCTCAAAGCTCTTCCGACAATCATCATCCCATCTGAATGCTACATTCTTCCTCATAAGTTTAGTCAGAGGAGCTGAAATCAAAGAAAACCCCTAAACAAACCTCCAGTAATATCCAGCTAATCCTAAGAAGCTTAGGATTTTTGACACATTCCCGGAACTTCCCAATTCATCACTGCCTCTATCTTTATTGGATCCACTTGTATGCCTTGTCCAGATACTATATGACCCAGAAATACTACTTGATCTGCCAAAATTCACACTTACTGAATTTAACATATAGTTGTTTCTCCCTCATAATCTGTAAAATCACTCTCAGATGCTCATCATGTTCTTCTCTACTTTTTGAATACACAAGTATGTCATCAATGAACACAATTACAAATCTATCTAGATAAGGTTGAAACACCTTATTTATCAAGGCCATAAATGCAACTGGGGCATTAGTTAACCTAAATGGCATTACTAAAAACTCGAAATGCCCATACCTGCTCTTGAATGCACTCTTCGGTACATCAGCCTTTGCTATCCTCAACTGATAGTACCTAGATCTCAAATCTAACTTGGTAAGCACCTAAGCTCCTTGCAATTGATCAAATAAGTCATCAATTCTAGGAAACGGGTACTTGTTCTTTACTGTGACCCGATTCAGCTGCCTATAATCGATGCACAATCTCAAGATTCTATCTTTCTTCTTTATAAATAAAACTAGAGCTCCCTGAGGTGAAACACTGGGTCTAATAAAACCTTTTTCTAGCAACTTCTGTAGTTGAGCCTTCAACTTTTTTAGTTCCATAGGTTCCATCCTATATGGAGGTATGGATATAGGAGCAGCACCCAGAACCAAGTCAATTGTGAACTTTGTTTTCCAATCTGGAGGTAAACTAGACAATTCAGCGGGAAGCACATCCAGTAATTCCCTAACAACAGGAATGTCTTGTATATTCTGCTCAGCTCTAGTATCAATAATGTGGGCCAGATAAGCCTCACATCCACTTTGCATCAACCTCAAGGCACTCATAAATGAGATTAGCCTAGCTGGTACTGCTTGACTAATACCTCTAAAAACTACTCTCGGCTGATTAGGAGATTTCAATACTACCTCCTTAGTATAGCAGTTCATAATAGCCCTATGAGTAGTAAGCCAATCCATGCCTAGAATGACATCTATCTCCCTTAACTTTAATATAATCAAGTCTGCTTCCAATTCTACCTGATCAACTCTAATCAAACACCTCTTGCAAACTTCCCCAATCACAGTGGTACTACCTATCGGTGTACTCACCTCCAATCCACATTTCAATTACTCTCTATTACAATGCAACTTATATGTCAGATGTGGTGCAATAAATGAATGCATAGATCCAGGATCTAGCAACACAAATGCTTCATAATTAAAGATAAGCAATGTAGCTACAACGACATCCGGAGAGTCCTGAGCCTCCTGTTTGGTTATAATATATACTCGACTGAATAGTAGTTTCACTCACTGATCCCCCTCTCATACTAAACTGGGCTCTAATTGTAGCAGGACAATCCTTAACCTGATGATCAAATGAGCCGCATCTAAGGCAAGCTCCAGACAATCTCCAGGACTCACCATTGTGCTCCTTCCCATAGTGCTCACAATTGGATATCTGACTCGATACTTCACCTCTTCCACTACTAGACTATATAAAACTACCCCTCTATCTGAAACCCGACAGTCTTGATCCAGCTGGTGGTTGAAATGATCTATTCTAACGCTTACTGAACTTTCTACTAGAACCGCCCTGAAATTCACTAGGCCTCTTCTGCCTAGACTCTGATCTCTGCTCAGACTGACTGTTCCTTAACAACTGCTCTATTCAGATCGAGGCTGCTCTAAGCTCAGTAAAACTGCTCAAGTTAGTAAAAGCTAGCCTTGTCTGAATCTCCATGTTCAACCTATCTTCAAATCTCCTGCAGTTGTCTTCCTCAATAGGAATAAAGGCAGTTTGCATAACCCATCAGTTCATTAAATATGATCTCATAATCTGCTACTGACATTCTGCCCTGTTTCAGATTCATAAATTCCTTTGTCTTTCTGTCTAGTTAGATTTTGGGCATGTAATTTTCCCTGAAGGCCCTTAGAAAGTCTCCACAATTCAGATTGCAAGGCCTGGTGGTACTGCCTGGAACAGCCTTCCACCATTGATATGTTGGACCTTGCAGTAGTGAGACCGTATAATCAAATCTCTCATTGGCCTCATAGTCTATCTGATCAAATACTCGTTTAGTCCTCTCTAACCATTCCTCGGCCTCTGCAGGGCCTGTACTTATGTAGAAGTCCATAGCCCCCTGCTTTCGTAGCTTGTCATATCTCCTCTCCCTTCTCTCGGGAACTTTTGGAGGCATTCTCTCAGGTCGAGGCACAGAAGACTCTCTACTGGCTCTTGTCGATCCTAAGTTAGCTGAGTGTCCTTCCTGATTACCTACGTTGGATGACCTATCACAAACGATAACTCCAATTATCATCCCCATTTCTCACTATATTTCATTTTTAACATTTCTATATGTCCCTATGGATGCCAACCATGCTCTAATACAAAAATGTAACACCCCACTACCATAAATTAAATACTGGAACACCCTGTGAACATTCCAATATATAATCTATAATAACGGCATGTTAGAGCAAACATATATCCAAATTAATCATGGCATCAAAACTATTATACGAAAAAGTCACCAAATTTTAAAACCAACTGCATTCCTCATTTCATTTCATAAAAACCAAACTTACATTGTACCTTTACAAAACCATTCGAATATATACAATGTCAAATCCCTTTACATAACACATTGCGTGAAACAGGAATTGCACATAAACCACTAACTAATCCTTCAGTTTTAGCTGACTGACCTTTGAGCCATTTCTTGACAAAAGTAGAAGAATTAGTCTTCTCGTAGAGTATGTCTCTCTCTAATGTCCTCTCTCGGACATGAAATATTAACCTTGTAATTTTTGTGAGTTTTGCGAACTCAATGATGTAACCATCCTTGATGGTTCACCCAATTCATATCACATATTAAATCATAGAAACATATAATTCACAATTTTCCATTCAACAATTTGCACCATATATCATAGAATGCACATATCCCAATCTCATTTAAGTACATATTCACATTACAATTCAATCAGTCAATTACACTTAATAGGTGTATATGCAATGTTCATGTGACCCACTTTCAATTATTATGTTGTTGTAACTAAGTACCTAAATTGTCCCATATCTATTGTGGATACCAGGCTCATTGATATTGTCCCTTACCCGTTGCAGATATAGGGCTCATTGTATATATCGATCCTTTGGCTCTATACCACATTTCAAAGCTTTAAGCTTATTTTCGGTGGCTACTCATGTCACAACTATCATTATCTGATTATACATTCATGTATGAAATGCATCTCATTCATATTACATTAATTATATTTTCAATCATTCCCATTTTCAATCTCATTCCCATTTAATCACATTTTTAGTCCCATATACATATATCATCAGGCCTTGATCTGGCATTAAAAAAAACATGTTGAGTAACACATATTTCACCAAATTCACATTCAAGGAACACTTCAATATCACATTTGACCAATTACATTTGCATTCATGTTCTTGTTCACAATAATCATCGGACTAGGTCCGGCATGAACATTCAAGTTGAAAACCATGTAGTCAATCTCATTCACATACAAATAGCACTTCCAATGTTTTAATCATGCATCAAAACTCCTAGGACATTTCATGTCCGGAATTCAGTACACAATTCAGTACACATGCATCAATATCAAATTCAATTCAGAAATAAACAAAATAAGTCAAGGTGGGACCATCTTAGGTTACTCACAAATCGCTCCAGAACGTTATTGCCTTGAAATCCCAGCAATGTCTGGATGATTGCACTCTAAATGCTCCTATATATCGTGCAAAACACATTTACACATATCACAATTTTGCACAATGGTATAATTATTCAGTTATACACATCTATGTATATGAAATATGTACAATGCATGTTCATGACAATTTCGGGTTCCTTATCATTATTCTAGTCACATTAGTCATTCATATATCAATACTCAATTAATCAGTCTAGATTTGTCTAAAAACACTTTCAAGTTCATTTTGCATGATTATTATCATCATAAAAATGGTGTATTTCTGTAACACTTTCTTCTAGACAATTGTTCCCCTGTGCCTTAAGTTTCTAATGACTCTAAGATCATTCAATTTGGTTCAGTATTGTATGAGTTATGCTCAAAATATTGTAGACTAAGTACATTTGAAATTTAGCTAGTGCATGATCATGTTGTCCAATTGTACAACTCATATCTTTCAATCACAATATCTAAAAATTACAAACTTTATACTAATTGAAAGCTAAGAGAATAAGCTACAACTTTTGTGAAGACACCTTTGTTTGATTTAGCCTAAATTAATACAGTTTATTCGATAACAATAGGACATAATTTCTGTCCCTGGAAGTGCCACAGCCTAAGTCAAGACTCACTTTCATGACAAATTTTGAAATTATTAGAGACAGAATTAAAATTAGACTTCTTCAAGAAAGTTGTAGCCATATTTCTCTACTTTAATATGAATTAAGAATCAACTCATTTGGAATTCTACAGATATAATCAAAATACCGAAGAATGTTCAATGAAAATTCTCCAGTTCATAACATTCCAGCACATTACCTCTTTTTCATCCTAAATCCATTAATCAAACATGTCATTATCAAAGTTCTATCACGTACAATTGATGACCCCTTCATTCAGTTTTAGTTTAGTAACATCAATACATAGTTTAACAATTCACGATTATTCCTAAACCCCAAAACAGTTCCTATTCCATATTTTTCCATATCACATGTTCTGCATTTTTTTCCAGATTTTCTTATGCGAATTTCGGGTCAAATTTGTATAACCCTTATGACCTAGAAAATGAGGTATTTAGACAACATCTTATCATAATCAAATGTTCCATAATTTTTTAAGTGTCTAATGACATAAATTTCATGCATTTTGGTTTAGTATCATGCAAGTTATAAACAAAAATCTACAGACTGTTTTCATACCTCGACAGAATACAACTCTCAATTTCAAGCCAAACTTCAAGACTCTTAATAACAGATTACAAATTACCTAAGCCATATGTCTTAAGGAATGTAAGACATGTGCTTAATCAAGATGCTGCCATTAGTCCATTCCTTAAACTTCCATTTGTCACCAATTAATCAGTCCATATGTCAATTCAAGATTGGTCCACTTGTCACACAATAATTGGTCCATTTGTCAATTAATTTGTAATCCAATTGTCACTCATTTAACTATGCCAAATGTCACTCAATTTTGAGCTTAGTCATCCTAATTTTCTATGTCTCAATTAGTCTTGCCAATAGGCATTTTTCCTAGTCCAAAAATATCCCAAATTTTTAGAAATTTTTTAAATGTTCGAAATGTCACCAAAAATGTGAAATTAATTCTAAGACACACCAATTGAATTTTCAAGACAAATAATCCACAATTCACATTTTTAATCACATTAAAAATCACTTACACCTGAAAAATGTCAATGAATGCATGTACAACCTTATTAATGTGCAAATATCAATACTCTCGTGTATGTGTATGCCACATTATGCATAAGTATGAATTATACTTCCTAATTTCTCAGTAACCTCTTATAAACATTATTTTAACCTTATCCTAAGCAACAGGATGTTACAAGTAGACAAAGGAAGAAGTGTAGGGGTGTTTTCTATAGAAATTGAAGGAGTATGCTAACAAATAAAATAAAATAAAAAAGAAAAAAGAGAAAAGAAAAAGAAAATAAAAGAAAAAAAGAAAAGAAAAACTGGCATCTAAATGGTGTTTTTGAAAAGTTGGGCATGCTCACTTTAGATTCCAAGGTTAAAGAATGATGGAAATTTTGGATAATAGAGTTGGTGGAGTTTCCTCAGTATTATGGTTGTTAGGCAATTTCTCAGTAAATTTTGCCAATGATGATTGTAATATTTATAGTTTCTACTCTACCAATTATTGAATGTTTGAATTCCTATTCTTTCTTTCTTAGCCTACTTTACCCCTTGGCCCAATTAAAACCAAAGGAATAAAGACTTTTTTTATTCATAGATATGTTATAGATTGGAGTAGTGGAGAAGTAGATAAGATGCAAGCTTATAGTAAGAGACATGCATTAGAAGATGATTGAGAGTCACCCTTAAACACTGGTGTGTGAAAGTCAATGCTTTATAAGAGACTTTATTCATGATATGTGATTTTGATTAATTGAAGCATTATGATGTCTTATTGTTGCTTAGTTTGTGATATAATTTATGAAGTATTATGTGGCCTTATGTTTATATTTCAATTCTGACCTATAATGCTTTTAACTTATTGGATTGAGCTATGATGATGATTAGGTGTGGAATGATGGAAAGAAAATGTTTGAGGGTATCGTTCATTTTAAGTAAACCATCAGGAGAATATAACTCCTCCATTATGGACACATAGTGATTTAAAAGCTTCTGGCATATGCTAAATGCCACCGTACACCTACGAAAGTGGAATCAATAACTTGTTTGTAGATTTAGTTGTTAGTCTTCTTTTATTTTTGCTTGGGAACAAGCAATAGTTCAAGTGCGGGAGAATTTGATAAGTCAAATTATTTATATATGATTTTGGAATGAATTGGAACTATTTTGACTTATCTCTATGTGAATTTTGGGCTTTATTTGGTTAATTCTCACATAATTCAGCTTTATTGCTTAATAGGTACAATTGGATAGATTTTGGGAAAAAAGGCATAACTTTCACTGTGGATGTCAGATGAAGACTATTCAAGTACGCTTTCGAAGAGGACTCCGAGTTCTACAACTTCTGTGAAGACCCCAAGGAAAGATTTTGCCTTCTAAAGAGTCAAAAGTGCACATTACTGAAAATGCACAATGTATGTCCGCCTAGCGGACATAATGTCCCTCCAAATAGATATGAGCGGAGAAGGAAGGCTGAAAGACCCGTGAATGTCCACTTAACAGACATAAAGTCCACTTAACAGACATTCATTGTCCAAAATTGCTCCAGAAGCCCGAGAAAGTCTGCTTAATGGACATTAAGTTCGCTTAACGGACTTTGACGGCACTGTTACAATCTTTATTTTGCTGTTTAGTAAAAACTAGGTTTTTTTGACCCCAAGACACTATAAATACTCATTTTGAATACCTAAATTGAGAGTTCTGGCACTGAAAACGAGGCAACAAGATTAGAGGCACCTAAAATAGGCAAAGAAGAGAAAGAAGGAGGATTGAATCAAGATTGGAAGCAAGTTTGTTTTATCTTCTCTCTCTATCTCCTCTCTCTACCCTATCTTGGATGTTGATTGTCTTTATGTATTTGGATTCTTTTATCATATGCTGGAATTAAACCCCATTTAGGGTTAGGGATGTAGCCTATTATGGGGATTAATTGATGTTTTATAAATTGATTGGTGTTGAATGAAAGTTCTTGAGTTATATTTATCTTTCTTAAGCTTCATTATTGTTTCTATACTTGATCACCATAAATGCAATCTTAGGGATCATATGATGGACTGAGAGGCAAAGTATAATTTGTGCATTAGGAAGATAAACACATTATATTTAGAGATAGAGACATCCTAAACTAGTATGATAACTTAGGATTGCTTGTTCTTAATAAATTTGACTAGTTAAGTTTCACATTGAAAGATGGTAATCAACTAGTTAGATATTCTTATATGTCTTGAAAGAGAATATAGGTGAATTTGCGCAATTGTTATTATAACTTGTCATTCAATCAATTCCATAATTCATCGATCAATCTCTTAAATTAGTGAACCCGAAGCCCTAAGTCTAAATCATCGAATTTACTTTGCTTGTTTATTTACAGTTTCTGCAATTTATTGCTTGCTCTAATCCAATCATATTTTAAATTTCTTATCATTTTGGTTCAAGTAATTAGGATTAATTTAGTAGTGCGTATTTTAGTCCTTGTAGAATACAACCTTGGAATACTTGATTTGTAGGTATTAGAAACGACTCTATGCGCTTGCAGATTTTATCAACCATTTATCTAATCATTTTTTTCTATTTTAAATAAAGTTTAGTTATACAATTTATTAACACAACTAATTATGTATACAATTTATTAACACAACAAAATTGTGTTCCATTTTTCACTAACTAGATTATTAATAATATGTATATATATACATATAGCTTAATTACAAAATTAAAATAAAACTAATACGTACCAATTTTTAATAACAATTATTATTGAATTAGGTCATAAAAGTTTTTAACGATGTTATTTGATTAGTTTCATGTAGATATTTTTATAATAATTGACAAGTAATTACCATATAAAATATAAATAAATTAAATTGGTAAAGATAATGTTTTTACATAAGATTAATTATTTTTTCTTTTGAATTTTATACAATATTTTTCCTAATTATTGATAAATGAGAAGCTATGAAGTGATAGTGTTTGATAGTGTTCTACATCATGCTCTTAATGTAATGGAAATTAAAGTTTAAAAATATTTATATAAAAACGTGATTTACATCTTAATTTATGTGAATCTAACTAAGAATATGTGTTAAAGAATTCATAAATATTTAAACCAAACTAAAAAATAAAACAAATGTATAAAAAATCAATTTGTTAATTATAAAAATTAAAAACCAAATTCATTAAATATTTAAACACTAAAAAGAAATAATTGTTTTAATAAATTCGAAGTTCAATAAAGAAAATAAAGAAAAGAAGTAACTCTCAAATAACAAAAATATTAAAATCAATTTTCAAAAAAATCATACTCTAAATACGATATAAAAAAAAAGGTTTACGTGAACACAACTCTAAGTCAGACTGTATTGATCACAAAATCTTTAATGTTAATGGACAGTCTCATTAATTTTACGAAGTTAAATACAACCTAAGACATATCCATACATGAAGCCATAAACTATTTATAATTTTATAAAATTAAATATTATTTGAAACATGAGTGTGCCTGATGCCATGTCTTAAAATTGAATTTTCCAAAAAATTATACAAATTGACACATAACCGAGTTAGAAATCATGTTCAAATCTAACCTTTAACCTCAAGTTAAACTAGGATTAAATTAATCTAATCAATACTCTATCTTTCAATTTAATTTAATCCTACGCATTCTTTCACAACATTATTAATCACATCTTAATTTTTTTTTCTTGAATCATATCAACTTCAATATAATGCTTTTATTTGTATATGATCCACTCTCTCCCTAAAATGAAAATTAATATGTTCATTCTTGGAAGTGAAGAAAATCTAATATGGTGTTCCTCTTGCAATCATCCCAAAATTTATATGAACCACCCTTAGAAATCACCATTTTACTTGATCGTTCATGGTTGCTGGAAGTATCATTTTTGGCCCCAAAGTTCATTGATGAGATTTGTTGAATTTCATTTTCATCAAAGGAAAAAAAGACCCTTATAAGCTTCCTGTTGAACAGGCAGAAACCTGTCAACTTAAAATCAGAGGACTTGTTGAATTTCATCTTGCTCATTTACAGATGGACTTCACCATATATAATGAAACATTAGATGCATCTGTCGTTCCCAATATAAAATGTTATAAAAAAGAGCAATGAAGTACATCGATGTTATCAATTGCATAATCAAGAAACCAACAACAATGTAAAATATATTGTTTAAACTGAATCCCTCAGATTGGTAATATAAGACACAGATGTCTGTATACCAAAATGAGATGTCTGTATACTAAAATGATCATCACAGGGTATCTGTCGCATCATCATATACAAAAGTTAGAAAACAAGAACGAAATTTGGATAGCCAGGAACTTCTAATTACCAAGGATGTAATTACGAAATTTGGATAGCCAGGAACTTCTAATTACCAAGGAGGTAATTCTATGCCTTCCAGCACCAAGAAGTTTTAATTAACAAAGAGGTAAACCAGCAAACTTTCGATGTCACTTTCACAATGTTCCATTTTCAGAAAAGTTATGCAACTAGCTAATGCAAAGGTTTGGCTCTGGAAGACCGCAACGTTATAGAAGTACAAGCACTCTGGGCAATGTTGTAAACAAACATACTTGATAGGCCCCAACAGTGACAACCAGATAAAAAATTTCTGTAAGATCCCAACTCTTTCTCATGTATTATCAGAAATCTTCTAATAGGTCTTGGATTGAGAAAAGTACTCTCACTAAACAGTTACACTCGGGAAGCATTCTAGAACTTGCTTTTTGCTTTCTCAAAATGCAGCCCCTCCATTGTTGCCAAGAAGATATAAATATATCGTTTAAACAAATGCAAAACAAATTGTGCCCTTGCACTCATCTAGTAATTTGCATGAAAGCAGACAAGCTGCCAAGACTCATTTCTCAGTTAACCAGACTATGTAACCTCATCAACAAGTGCTTACAACACATGTTTTCTATATTCATCGCAAAATATAACATTACATAAAGAGAGCATAAGCAAATTCAAAATTAGAACTCAAATTGGCATGCCCTAACTAGTGAGGAGTGCCAAAAAGGTAAGTATTCTTTAATCAGCTTCGTCTAAATTACAAATTGAGCTCCTCAATAGCAAGCAATAGAAATTGGACTAATCTGGTTAACTTCTTCAGATAACTTGCAATTGAAGAAAAAACAAACACCTCATCATCTAAAATTTGCTTAAGGTCTTTATTTTCCTTCTCTAACACCTCCAAGTCTCTTCTTATCCAAAAACACATTCCCTTCAACAACTGGACATCACCCACATTAGTCTCATAGCTCTTTTCCTTCAATTCCTTCACCCCCTCAACCCTTTCAATCCCAATCTTATTCACAGTCAAATAAGGCAGCTTCATTCCCATCTCATCAGGCAAATTCACACTCCACCTCAAATTCACCAATACCCTTTTGGTCAATGGAAGCACTGTTCTTGCCCTAACAGAAACGCCCCCAAAAATACCATCCTTTTTCCGACCACTCAACAACATTTTCTGTTCCACAAAAGATCCATTTTCATTACTATCAGAACAAACCCCATCAGCATCATTAAGCTTCAGGTTTTGAAATCCCTCTTTCTCTTTCCCATTAAACGGCTCCAATTTCAATTCCTGCCAACCCAATGACCCATCTGGAGAAAACCCACTTCCAAGTTCAGGTCTTGTAAGCGACCCTGAACCCAAATGTGTCTCGGCAGTGGAATAAGACCCAATACCCAAATCAGGGTTATGATGTGAACAAGATTCAGTCTTTCTGTGGAGGGAGAAATGCCCGTGTTGAGGCTTGAACTGCAGAGAAAAGCTAGGTACAATTGTATTGGGACTAGCAGTTGACAGCGAGAAACTAGCAGAGAAAACAAGAGGGGAATTGCGAGGAGAGCCAAAGAAGCCTAAACCGGACCTGAGAGACAGAGAGAAGGGAGAAGTGGCAGTGATGGCGGTGGATTGAGCATAGGTGAGTTTGAGAGAAGGGCCACGAGGGAAATTTGTGGAGAGAGAGAAAGTGGAGCGTGGTAAGGAATTAGAGGCGCCGGTGTTGGTGGTGGTGGTGGTTGTGAAAATAGAAGTGAAAGGTTGATTGAATATTGAAATGGGAAGCTTTGCTTTGAGGAGAGGATTGTGCTTATGATTGTCATCGTCGTCATCCTGGAGAATGAGGGAAAGCTTCATGGCACAAAACCTGAGACTTGTGGACCAGTTTGCAAAGAGAGGTGACCGAACGCTTAAATTTAGGCTTTTAGTGTTAGGTGTGATAGGGTTGGCGAATTTGCATCAAGTTTCCAATTTCAACTAAGCTAATGGATCTGCTCCCATCCATGTACCCGGGTTTTGGGGAGCGGTTTTAAAGTTTTATCGGACCAGACAAACCCCCGGTCCGGTTTGTTAGATATTTTTATAATTGAACATCATATATTAAAATATATTTTTAATTTAGTCTTTTAAATTTTTAGTTTTTAAATTTAATCTTGGGGAGCGGTTTTAAAGTTTTATCGGACCAGACAAACCCCCGGTCCGGTTTGTTAGATATTTTTATATTTGAACATCATATATTAAAATATTTTTTTATTTAGTCTTTTAAATTTTTAGTTTTTAAATTTAATCTGATATTTTCTGATAATTTTATGTATCAGCTTATATAATCAGCATAACCCGAAAATTTTCAGTAGAATTTTGATACCAGCAGCTATACAAAGTTCAAAGCATTGCTTAAAATAATATTATATATCACTTATGTCGTTCTATCAGTAAATACATTGCAACAACAATCCATTTAAGAGGTTATAATGTTTATCAAATCTTTTTTTCTATTCTTTTTTCTTCTAGTTTATTTTTGATTTCATTTTCTATTATATACAACTAAGCATCTTTAATGTATAGATGAGATAAACCCTAGTTTGTGCTATAATATGTCTTGATTATTTTATCTAATAAAATTATTTTGATTGATCTATTGTAATTCAATTATGCATTTAATATATGTTCTAATAGATCCAGAATATTAATACATAATCTGATTTTATAATATAGAGACTGAGAAATCTTGTGTATAAATAGATCTATTGTAATTGAGAGAGAGTTAATTGCAAACCTAGAGATAAGTCGACATAAATCTTCTAGCTTATGATCAAACCTAGTAACGGAGTTTACAAATCGGTAAAGCGATCTTAGTACATTTAACCTGAATAATATCGGATGATAATTCTAAGATTAGTAGTCTCAAGTGAGTTATTAACATACGATAGAAATTTCTACTGTCCAATAGTAAATAAAACAATTGCATAATAAAAAGTCAATTATTTAAGGTTTTAGGGAGATTTATGACCTAGACACTAATTCTTGATATTGATTGTTTTCTAAATGAATTCTTTTATCTTTATGTTCAAAATTGCTGCCTATTTTATTTTAATTGTTTAATTTTCTTTATTAAAATCCAAAATCAGCCCTTAGGCTAGATAATAGGAGAAAGATAATTATTAGTAATCACTGCCTTTGTGGGATCGACCTCTACTTGCTTATACAAGCTACAACTATGACACACACTTATGGTAAATTTAATATTGGTATAGAAATAAACCAATCAAGTTTTCGATGCCGTTGTCGAAAATAGTGATATTAGGAATACCTGGATGTTGTTACTCTAGTCATTATTTTTGTGTTTATTTTTATAAGGATGTAGTCTAAATTTTAATTAATGTTATTGTATATTTCTTTTTATTTTTGTTAGTTTTATTTTCATGTCCTTTTTATCCCTTTTTCGTATATTTTATAAGGATGTAGTCTAAATTTGGACAGATCAAAAATCATAAAATTTTCATATTTAAGAAAGTTCCACTAAGCCTTCTCACTTATTATATATACTTATATTGTGTGCATTGGGGACAATGTATAACTTTAAGTGTGGGGAAGGGATTAATGAACATTAATGATTTCTTTAAGCTTATTATAATCTTGGTTATAATGGTTTATAAACTGATATCTTAACTTAATTGAAATTTATTCATAAATATTTTATTTCATTGTTGAATATTGATTTGAATTAGTATGTAAAAGGATGATAGTTAGAATAAATTGCTTTTATGAAAATTGCATACTGTTTATACACATAAACCTATCTTTTTCGTGAGATTTTAAGCCTTAAAACAAAATTTCAAAATTTTGAAAATCTTTTATTCTTTCATGTATGTTATCATGTATAGTAGAATAATTCTAGGTCGTGCTTTTATTATACATATTGAGACCAAATTTGTTAAATTAGAATTATTGAAGTGATAAAGGCACTTGGATTCAACAATTTGTTTTAGCCTATTTTTTTGATAATTACATTACCTTAAAATTATCCTTTAGGATTAACCATGTTAAGCCTTAGCCTTTTTTATTGATTATACCCACATATTAATCTTTATCCTATTTTTCTTTGAATCCTTTTTAATTGTTTTGTATTGTGAGGGTTATTTACATTACATGTTTGATTGAAACTTAAATTGTTTAAAGGTCCAATATTTCTTTAACTATGGTACAATATGAATGCTCGATATAATTATTGTGATAAAATAAAGAGCATAGAAAAGGTAAAGAAGAAAAGTTGTCTTTATAATTAGTGGACTTTTGTAATTGTAAACAAGTTTCTTGTAATTTCTCTTTAGTAAAATTCCTTTAATTTCACCTTTTTTTAATATCCCAATCATACTGTACCTAAGCCCTATTACAACCTGTATAAAGACCTTTGGATTTTTGTTTCGAATGTATACATAAGTGGTGGAGATATGACAATACTGCAATCATATAGGAAGAGTTCTACTATGCACTAATTGAGAGTTTGGTACTTTTCACCCTAAACACTTGAGTGCATTAAGTGAATTCTTGATGAGGGTGCAAAAGGTTTATGCTTTTGATATTAATGCAATTCTTGATGTGATTACTGTTAATATGGACTTAGGAAGTTAATTTTAGGATGATTTAATTCTAATTGTAGGTTAATTTGATTTAATATGACATGATGATTTATATTATGAATGCACAGGTTAAGATTAATAAAGGATTGATGTTGTAAAATTGATAATTTTTATTGTAGTTTGCTTGAGGACAAGCAAAAGCTTAATGTTTGATAGATGCATATTTAATCATATTTATACCATATATTTAACGTATTTTTGCTTGATATTTTATATTTTTATTGTATATTTGGTACTTAATTTGCTCCAAGTGCATTTATAGGTTATAATTGCCTTTGCGGACAAAAAAGAGAAGAATTTGGATAAAAACGCGACATAAAACAAAGATCTACAATAATTAAGGGATATACGACCGTGTAAATGGCTTTGTAATTCTCAGGTTATACAGATTCACGAATTTTAGAGAATTTAAGTTATACATGATCTAATACACGATCATTTATCGGACTGTGTATCTCTTAGAAACCTTATAATTTACTATAAAAAGACGTGATTAGAGGCAAAAGAGGTGAGCATACTTTTGTAGACGAATCTAAACATGGAGAACATCTAGAAGGGACGATATTGATCTAAAGAAGTGGAAAACATGAAGAAATCATCAAAATATCCAAAAGATTATGTCATCAACCTTAAACTTGTAAGAACATTCGATAAAAGAGAAAGAGAGATTTAGAATTATGAACTATTTTTTTTCTATTTGTTTTCCTTTCAGATTATGTTTGATTTTGTTTTCTATTATATGTAATTAAACATCTTTAATGTCTAGGTGAGATGAACCCTAGTTTGTGCTATAATATGTTTTGATTATTTTATCTAATACAATTGTTTTGAATGATCTATTGTGATTCAATTATATGTTTAATATATGTTCTAATATATCTAAAATATTAGTATATAATCTGATTTCATAATATAGAGATTGAGAAATCTTGTGTATAAATAGATCTACTTTAATTAAAAGGAGTTAATTGCAAACCTAGAGATAGGTCAACATAAATCCTCTTAATTAGAGTCAAACCTAATAGTGGAATTTACAAATTAATAAAGAAATCTTAGTACCTTTAACTTAAATAATATCGGTTGATAATTCTAAGACTAGTTGTTAGTAGTCTCAAGAGAGTTATTAGAATACGATAGGAATTTCCATGGTCTAATAGTCAATAAAATAATTGCATAATAAAAGGTCAATTATTTAAGGGTTTTAGGGGGATTCATAACCTAGACATCAATTTTTAATATTTATTATTTTTAAGTGACTTCTTTCATCTATGTGTTGAATATTACTTCCTACTTTATTTTAATTGTTTAAGTTTTAATTTCTTTATTAAAATATAAAATCATTCCTTAGGCTATATAGAAGGAGAAAGGTAATTACTAGTAATTGTTGTCTTCATGAGATTGAACCGTATTATCAGTATTAGCTACAACTAAGCTATACACTTGCGGTGAAATTAATATTGGTATATAAATAAACCAATCACATGATGTGTTACTAGACGTCAATCTTGATATATGATTATAAATTGATTGAAGAATTAATGATAAATTAAAAAGAGTTTTAATTTATTTGATCCTAATTATGAATTAGAATTATAATTTATGATCATTGTCAATTTATTAGAAACTTAATGGGTCACAAATATGGAGTAGTTTAAAAGAGAAAAATTAATTTCAATTAAGTTGAACTTAATTATAAAGTTTGAGAAACTTTAGGGGTCAAATATGAGGTATTTGATTAAATTAATTATAAATAGAGATAGACTTAAATTATAATTGATGTACTTTATTTTAACAGAAATTAATTTAATTATAAAGTTTAAGGAACTTTAGGGATCAAATATGAGATATTTGATTTTATTAAATTTAAATTAATTAAAATTAGAATTTGACTTTAATTATAATTGACGTATTTAATTTTAATAGAAAATTAAAAAACCTAATGCTTTTCTTATAAATAAGGAATTAGCATAAGAGGGCTAGCACTCTTACTTTTTCTTCTTAAAAGTTGCGAAATTGCTTTGTGGATACTGTTAGACACTGGATGCGTGAACAACTCATGGTTGATACATCAAAAAGCTTTCGAAAGGATTTCAACAGGAAAATCAAATTAGGTATGATTTTATATTTTATGATTTGATTAAATTATTCTAGTTATTTAATTATTGGGAGATGATTAGAAACTGTAAAATTTTATTTTTCCTTATGCTCGTGATTTCTAAAAGTTTTGTGGTGGTGCATCAAGAAGATTATACCAAAAGGATGGTTGCAAAACAAGTGGAATTAAGAACTTCATAGGTTCAAACAGTTGCCATAAAATTACTTAGTGAATTCCATGAACTATTACAAAACTTATTAAAATAGTGTAGTGATATTTTTGAAGAACCAAGAGGATTCACCTTCTAGATTCCATGACCGTAGAATACCATTGAAAGAGGGAATAGAGGTTGTAAATCTTTGACCTTACAGGTACTCTGGAGTCCAAAAATGCATTCTGGAAGAATTGGTGGAGGATACGCTGCAACAGCGTATCATTAGACAAAGTGTTAGCTCGTTCTCAGTTACAGTTATTTTGATCAAGAAGAAGGATTGATCATGACATTTTTGTGCTTATTAAAGAACCCTAAATCGGTGCATCAGAAAGGAAAATTTTCATATTCCTTTAGTGGAGGAATTAATCGATGAGTTAAATGGTGTACATTTCTTTTCTAAACTAGATCTTAGAGTTGGTTATCATCAAATACGAGTGCACGAGGATGAAATTTACGAAACAACTTTTAGAACCCATGAAGAACATTATGAATTTCTTGTAATGCCTTTTGGGTTAATGAATGCACCATCTACATTTCAAAGCTTAATGAATCAAATATTCAAGGTGTATTTACGAAGGTTCGTATTGGTGTTTTTGATGATATTTTGATATATAGTCAAACCTACAAATTCATCTATACTTAGTATTGGAGATTTTAGAAGAACAACGATTTTAGTTGAAAATGTCTAAGTGTTCTTTTGGAGTTCCTCAATTGGAATACTTAGGAAAAATAAGTGGCAATGGAGTATCAACGGATTCGTAGAAGATTCAGGCAATGTCCGCTTAGCCACAACCACTAAGCAACTCGGAAGGTTCTTGGGCTTATATGGTTATTACAGAAGATTTATTAGAGCTTATGGATAGATAAGCAAGCCTCTAACTAATTTGTTGAAGAAAGACTCATTTTAATGGACAAAAGAAGCATCGATTTCATTCTCAGCTCTAAAGCGAGCTTTGACAGCAACTCTTGTACTAGCTCTTCCTAATTTTGTTATAGAGTTTGTGGTAAACATTAATGCGAGTGGCGAGGGCATAAGTGCAATGCTTATGTAGGAAATTCACCCTATAGCATTTGTTAGCAAAATGTTATCCAACAAACACAAACACCCCTCCATTTATGAAAAGGAGTTTTTAGCTTTAGTAATGGTGGTTAAATAATGACCTCATTACTTAACTGGAAGACATTTCGTTGTGCAAATAGATAATCAAAGTTTGAAATACTTGATGGATCAAAAAATTATGACTCCTTTTCAACAGAATTGGCTTCCAAGATTGGTAGGTTTTGATTTTTCTATTAAGTACAAAAAGGGAATAGACAAGTCTACTGCAAATTCCTTATCAAAGGTGACTAGTTTTAAGCTATTCACTTTAACCATTTCTCAGGTAAGCATAAGTTTACTCTAAAAAATAAAAGATAGTTGGCAACAGGATACATCCTTTCATAAATTAATTCAGTAGATTTAACAGGGTGAGTACAAAGGAATGATTTATACATGGAGCAATGATGTTTTATGAAAGGGAATTTAATGGTTGGGAACTTAGCATCTCTTCATCTCAAATTAATTGATCTATCATATGCAACTACTTTGGAGGACAATTTGGTTAGTTGGGAGCATATAAGAGGTTGAGTGTAAATTTTTCATGGTGAAAGTTACAAAGAGATGTTAGGGAGTTTGTACGTAAATGTGAAGTTTGCCTGAGGAAAAAAATGAAACTACTGCTTCACCTGGTTTGCTTAAGCCTTTATCTATTCCTCAACATTTATAGATTGATATTATTATAGATTTTATGGGCATTTAGTGGTTGGGAACTCAACATCACTTTGTCTCACATTAATTGATTTATCATACGCAACTGCTCATAGAGGACATTTTGGTTGGTTGGGAACGTATAAGAGGTTGAGTGTAAATTTTTTGTGATGAAAGTTACAAAGAGATGTTAGGGATTTTGTATGTAAATGTGAAGTTTGCTAGAGGAATAAAAATGAAACCACTACTTACACTTGGTTTGCTTAAGTCTTCACCTATTCCTCAACATTTATGGACTATTAGTGCGGATTTTGTGGATTGCCATGTCTCAATTGTTGATAGGATGAACAAATACACTCATTTTCTTCATTTACACCACTCTTACACTACAAAAAAGATTGCTACAATTTTTATGGATCATATTTTCAAGCTACATGGTATGCAACAGATGATTGTTAGTGACAGAGATGTGATCTTTACAAATGTTTTCGAGGAAGAGTTACTTAGTCTCCAAGGAGTTAAGTCGCAGTTTTCCACTGCTTATCATCCCCAATCAGATGGACAAACAGAGGTTCTTAATCACTCATTTGAAACATATCTTTGTTATATGTCTTTAGATTGTCCAACAAATTGTGGTAGATGGTTATCTTTAACAAAGTGGTAGTACAATACTATTACTCCTTTCCAAACTGTCTATAGTTTTCCACCTCCTATGTATACTCTATATTTAGTAGTGATTCTTCTATTCTATTAGTTGATCAGTGTTGTTGGATAAGGAAGCTATAATCAATATTCTTCATTTTCACTTATAACTAGCATAAGACAGTATAAAGCAATTTGATTATCTTCATTGTACTAAGAGAACGCTCACTATAGGAGTTTAAATTTATCTCAAGATACATCCTTATAGTCAATAAAGTGTTAAGAAGTGTTTATCACAGAAGTTGGTGGCTTTGTTTTATGGTCCCTTCAAGATAGTTCGCAATATATGACATGTGACGTATAGGCTTTATTTACCTATAAATAGTAGGATTCATCCTACCTTACACATTTTGCAATTGAAACGTTGAGTTCCTAATATAGAAATATCGTCTCCAGTGTTATCTACATCTGTGTATTTAGCACCTCATATACCACTTATTGTTCTTGATTGTAGATTAGTGAATCATAATAATCATCTAGCTGTATAGATATTAGTGTAATGGCATTCTTCGAAGGACAACGACGTCGCTTGGGAATTTTAGTATGATATCCAACAACTGCTAGCTCAAGGTTTATTATTAATGATTTTGATGATAATCTCATAAGATTTTAAATTTTAAATTGGATTTATTTCCTTGTATAATTAACGATTTAATTCTTAAAAGGAAATAAAATCATAGGACAAATGCTTCCTTTCTTATAGGAACCTTCCTAATGAACTTACCTTATTTATTTCACAATATCTAGAAGAATCTTGTTATCATTGGAGTTATTTCCTTTTATTGTTAACATGTTAATTCTCAAAAGGAAATAAAATCATAAAAAATATGCTTCCTTTCTTGCAGGAACCTTCTTTATGAACTTACCTTACTAGAAATAGTTTATCTGAAAGGATCCTACTAATCTTGAAGGTCGTTTATTAGCCCCATGATTATTGGAAGATTTTTGGCAAAGATTACGTTGAAGTTATTCAAATTTAAATCCATCTAATTGACTATGGATGCAAGTGAAGCAACGACTAGTTGTAAGAAATGCTTACTTAAGGAAAAGCCACTGCTTTTGCGAAAAAGAGATCAGACTCTTGAAATACATCTATAACACTCAAGTTGGGATTTTAATGAAACACTCAAATTGGATACTTAGGGACTGGACGTAGGCTTGGGTGATAAGACAAATATGTATAAATCGACTGCATCATTCTTTCTCTCCTTTTAACTTTTAAATTTCTGGATTATATTGTGTGTGTGTGTTCATTTTAGCAAGATGATCCTTCACTTTTATAATAGGCTCCTTTTATTTTCAATCCTTTCATTTTATTAGGCGCCTTCTGTTTTAAATTGTTTTAACAGGGTTTATCATCTAACAAGCTCTTGTCGTTTAATAGGCTTCTATCGTCTAACAGGCTTCTATTGTTTTAAATTTTAATAGGCCCTTATCTTTATATGATTTGAAAGTAACTTGTAAAAATTTTCAAATCACATACAATTTACCCACTTTTGTGTATGTTTGCTTTATCATTTGATATCAGAGCAAAGTTTTACATTTTTATGTTTTGCAGCACGTGATAAATCATAACAAATATTTTGAGAGGTTTTGAAGGACAATCTGTCTCAAAACCTCCTTACTTCAATGGAAACAACTACTCATATTGGAAAGAGAGAATGACCATATATTTCTAATCTGCAGATATCGAAGTCTGGCAAGTCATTAGAATTGGAGCTATACTTCCCACTACCGATAACGTAGAAGTATGGACTGATGCTGATAGAAAAAATGTATAACTAAACATTAAAGCAAAACATCATCTGATATGTGCATTGTCTCCAAAAGAATATGAAAACAAAGGAACTAGACCCACTTGACTGGCTACGAGGAAACTTGATGATCCATGAAACCGAGCTTAGGCGAGATAAAGGACCCTCCTACAAAAGAGGAATGACACTAAAAATAGCCTGGTCAGATGAGGATTTTGAAAGCTTTGAAGAAGAAGAGCTTGAAGAAGTCAGTAACGTCTGTCTTATGGATAGAGCAGGAGATAATGAGGTATATTATTCTGATTCTGATATTGAATTTGATGAATTAAAAAATGCATATCATGAATTATATGATCAGGACAAAAGGTTGACAGTGAAGTATTTCAAAGAAGTTGAGAAGTCTAAGAGCAATGATGCATCTTTGAAGAGTAAGATAAAATCATTGGAATCTGTGAATAAGAATTTGGCAACCAAGAATATGTCTCTTGAGGTTAATTATAAGCAAATGGTCTCAGAAAAGGAAGTTCTAGAAAAAAGAGTGGCTAAGTTGGAAAATAAGTTGCTAAAAAGTTATCATGAAAAGGTGAGACAGTTAGAAGGAAAAGTTGCGACCTTATAACTTGAGAAAGAGAAAAGTGTTGGAAAGATCTTATCTTTAGAAAAAGATCTTGCAAATTTTGTTAAAGGAAGGAACAACCTTAATGCATTGCTTGGTAGTGGTAAGTGTTTTTTTGATAAGGCCTGAATATGATACAATGAAAACAATAACATTAGGCCATATAAGAACTTCTTTGTCAAATCCAGCAATAGCTATATCCAAAACAACAAGAACCTGATACATGGTAGAAATTATATCAATTCTCATTCATTTGTTCTGTACTTCTACTGTGGTAAACATGGTCATATTAGTCAAATGTATGTTTAGAGACCGAACAGTCAAACTACTAACCTAAAAGGACCTAAAAATTTTGGGTACCTAAAATGAGATAATACTTTTTGCAACTATGCTTCAAAATGGAGACAAAAGAAAATCAATGGATAGTTGATAGTAGGTATTCGATACACCTGACTGAAATATCACATTTCAATTACATTGAAAGAAAAGATGGAGTTTTACTGAAAAATTCAAATTAAAAAAGGGTACTACATTTCATCAATTCGGAGCGATCATGGAAGAAAATTTGAACATTTCTGTGAGGAAAATGGTAAGATGGTAAGAAACAAAGATAGACTTGTAGCTCAAGCTTATAATCAACAAGAAGGTATCAATTTTGATGAGTTATGTACTTGTTACTAGGTTGGAGTCGATTAGAATTCTACTTGCTTTTGCTTGTTATAGAAATTTTAAGTTATTCCAAATTGATGTCAAAAGCGCCTGCTTAAATGGATACTTTAACAAAGAAGTGTTTGTTAAGCAACCTCTAAGTTTTGAAAACGAAGATCATCCAAATTACATGATGAAGTTATCTAAAGCCCTGTACGGTCTAAAGCAGGCTCCTTGAGTATGATATGAAAAGTAAGTAATTTTTTGCTTTTGAATAACTTCGAAAGAGGAAAGATAGATAAAGCCTTATTATTAAGAGAAAGGAGAATGGTTTACTTATAGTACAAATATATGTTGATGACAATATATTTGGTGCTACTAATCCATCTTTCTGTGAAGAATTCTCAGCTTTAATGCAGGAGGAGAGTAGATATATATTTTTATAATGACAAAAAGGGAGAGTTAAGAGTTAATGATATATTTTCGCCTTGTATGATTTTGAGCATGACATGTTATATATCTCTTCGTTCTTTTCCCTCTACTTTTTGATAATGACAAAAGGGGAGAATTAAGATGATATATTTTGCTAAAAGATGTATGATATACTTGCATGACTTTTACTTACATGATTTGTGATGCATGACTTTTACTTGTATGATTTGTGAGCATGATGAATCTGTGATACATGTTACTAACTAAATTTGTGAAGTTTTAATCTGTGATTTGTTAACTATAGGCTCCTTACTAAGAAAGAAAATGCTCCTTTTAGTTAGTAAGAACTTATAAAGCCTACTAATATTTTTCAAAACCCTTCATTATTAGTTGAATTTTGAAAATATATTTGTTATTGTTTGTCATCATCAAAAAAGGAGAGATTGTTAGCTCAAGGTTTATTATTAATGATTTTGATGATAACCTCATAATATTTCAAAATTCAAATTAGATTTATTTCCTTATATAATTAACGATTTAATTCTCAAAAGGAAATAAAATCATAGGATAAATGCTTTCTTTCTTGTAGAAACCTTCCTAATGAACTTACCTTATTTATTTCATAATATCTGGAAGATTCTTGTTATCATTGGAGTTATTTCCTTTCATTGTTAACTGGTTAACTTGTTAATTCTCAAAGGGAAATAAAATTATAAGAAATACGCTTTCTTTCTTGAAGGAACCTTCTTTATAAATGTACTTTATTAGAAATGATTTATCCAAAAAGATCCTACTAATTATAAAGGTCGTACATTAGTCTCGTGATTACAGGAAAATTTTTGGCAAAAATGAGATCGAATTTATTCAGATTTAAATCCATTCATTTGATTAAAAAGGCAAATGAAGCAATGGCTAGTTGTCAGAAATGCCTACTTAAGGAAGAGCCACTGTTTTTGCGAAAAAAGATCAGTCTTGAAATACATCTAAAGCATCAATTCTCGTAAAAGTGATCAAATCTCTTGTGCCTTAAAAAGTGAAAATTCTTTTTAAAAGAGATCATTGAAGCTCGTATCGAGCAAATTACATTTGTATCTGTTGAGAGCTTGTAGAAGCTAACTAAAAATAACTAGTTTGGAGAACCTTGAAAAATATGTACTCATAAACTTGAAGAGACTTGTCAAATTACTGCTTGGGATTTTAGTGAAATACTCAAGTTAGATACTTGGGGACTAGATGTAGGCTTGGGTTATAAGTCGAACCCGTATAAATTGACTGCAACATTCTTTTTCTCCTCTTAACTTTTAAAATTTCATATTATATTATTTGTTTGTTTATTTTAGCAAGACTTCTTCACTTTTATAATAGGCTCCTTTTGTTTTCAACTTTTAAGTGGTTCCTTTTATTTTAACAGGTGTCTTCTATTTTAAATTGTTTTAACAGGATTTATCATCTAATAGGCTTCTATCGTTTAACAGACTTCTATCGTCTGGTAGACTCCTATTGTTTTAAATTTTAATAGACCCCTGTCTTTATACGAAATAAAAGTAACTTGTAAAAATTTTCAAGTCAGACACAATTCACCGTCTCTTGCATGTATTTGCTTTATGGACAACGTTTTTCAAATATAAACATTGTGGACAAGGTTCTTGAGGAGTGGGGAAATGATAGAAGCCCATGGCTGTAGGGTGAAAGTCGGGAATACGTGTTTGTAGAATTGTAACACGACGTAGTATTCCCAAGATGTTGTTTGTATAAGACATCCGTTAAGCAATGATTGGATAGCCAATAACGGTTATTATAGTCGTTAATATAACCGTTAGAGGTGGAAAGGGAGAAACTAACGATTACCAAATTAACTGATTCTTCTGTTCCTATCTCTTCTTTTATTTCTCTCAAGCTAGTTCGTTCTTAATCCCTAATTTTCCAGTTAGCTACACCACAAATATCTCGTAACAGATGTGAGCATGAATCCCGACTGGTTCTGATCGCTTAAAATACTTTTTTTCTTTTCTTTTTATAATTTGTTTAATTTAAAAGGGTAAGTGTTGAAATAATATTTGTTGTTTCGGGCAGCTCAGCGTTAATGGGTAATTTGCGTTTGAACTATTTAGTTGATGTTTTCTATCACCTTGGAGACCTGATGCTCACCCTCAGTATTGAAAGAATTTGCTTTGTTTTGTTTGCTTGACTTGGATGCTCTTAAAGCACTTGCATAGTTTCTTTTGTGTTGGTTGCAATGTGATATAGCTGATGGATTCTGGTTGTTCAGACTGTAGATGGAGTGAACAGAGAATGCCATGGCCAGATAATGTCATTGAAGTAATCTTGGAGTGTTCATTTGACATCAGTTCATATTTGTAGTGTTAATCCAAAAAAAAATGATGTTTGAGAGTTCCATTTGCACGCAGAAAGAGTTCATCTCATAATTATTGTGCAATCAGGTATTTTGTGGGGTTCAGTCCACGCTATACAATATGTCTTTATGTTTAGCTTGATGATATTATATCATATATACTTGTATGGGGAAAGAGATATGGAACAGGAAACAAAGTAAAGAACTCGTCGGTTGATACTTAAGTTCTAGGTTTTTATCTACCCCAAAATTTCCTATTTCAAGATTAATAAGGATCTGTACAATTGCACCTTAAACACACAAGACACAAACTAAGTTCTCTATTGCCTTGTAAGAAAACAAAAAGTCCACGTTACAAGTTCTGTACAGCAACCAAAACCGATGCTGCGATGTTTTTAAGAACTTTAATTTTCTATTGCTGCCAAAAATTGCAAGCAGACGGAGAGCTGGGTCATGTTGGGGCTTATTTCTCACATTCCCTGATAAATTGATCTGCAATTACATTTTTGAAAGATAGATGTGTAAGATGCATGCATACTCAAGCCACCATAGCATTAAACAAAGTACAAACTTTAATCAATAGTAATGGAGATCAACACACGATTTCGCTAATCATATAAATTCCATCATTATCTTTATCTTCTAGGAACTATATAGATTAGTTATCACCCCACTATCAGTAAGATATGGTTACCATTCACCTGGTGAGTCTTAATTCCCATCTTCACCTAGAAAAATCTCAGGATGTATTGCTGCAGTGTTAACATTGAGTGCCTTTTTGAGCTTCCGTTGATCCAAGACTTCGACCTCAAGTAAGAACATTGAGCTAACAGGTCGATGATCTGAGAGTCTTATTTCAGCTCGCTTGTAAAAGAGTTGTTTTATTCCTTTTCCTAACCAAAGTATTCGATCACACCTGCAACATGATGCCAAATAAACTAAAGTAACTACTACTGCTTCCTCCGTAATTGAACATGTACTAAATTCCACCAACAAATCATGGATTGAGTGAGATGATTATGCATATATATATATATGTGCAATGATATTTTCTCTCGGGTGTCAGAAATTATAAATCTATTATTTTCGTACTAGTGTTTACCATGCTGGAGACCTCCTTTTCTCCCCTTCTTTTGGATTCACCCCAACGTATCTATCAGAATTTATTTCGTACTTGTATGTGGGAGGAAACTTTATTATTCCCTCGTTCCATCCCTCAAACACACGCCCATTGCAGAGTTCTTTGTTTAGCTGCCGCATAGATTGTTTGATCAAAACAAGATGAATAAGCAACGAAAACCAATACCAAGAAATTTCAAAGCAGTTTCAACATCAGTTTCTGTGGACAAAAAAATTTAGAATATTGCTGGAAGCTCTCATCATAAGATCAGAAACTTCCAAACGAAGTTCCTGTTTATGACCTGGCTCTCGCTGTCTATAAGGAGTCTACCAACCGGTTTAATGAGATTACATTTTTGTTATCATCAGGATGGCTCAATCAGTGTAGACGAGGTGCAGCAACTCTTCAGAAACATGCTACTCACCAGAAAAGAAACTCTCAAGAGACACGTTTCTCACCTGATCATTGTCGATGAGTTGGTCCCATCGCTTAAGTGCAACAAGTTTTCTTATCTCTGTGTCCAACATGTTAAGACGGTAATTCAAATCCCCAAACCAGAATACCTGACTGTATGTAGAAGCATCACATCACAAATTCATGTGCCAGAAACACATAATATGAAATGAAAGGTTATTATGCTAAAAAACACCATCCTTTGATGGTCTAAATCTAATCATCAGCCACCTAGTTTTATTGTTTTGTTTAATCGAGGTCCAATTCTTCGTATATCTTCCTCTCCGTACTGGTTAATAGAACTCCTTGTATGGTCATTTGGAATTTGCTGCAGAAGTAAACGAACTAGCACTCTAATTTGGAAATTTTGATCTTAGAAACAGATTCATGACTATTGCAAGTCCCACCTCAGTTAAAATGAAAGCGACTTGACAGTAAACTTTACAGATTGAACAAATCGTAATGAATCTTATGTGCTTTGAAGTAAAATGACGCTTACTCATGAGATGGTATGGTCTGTGGTTGGTCGGTGTCAAAGACAGAAGAGAAACGAGTGCGGCGTATAATTTCATATACGTCGGCGTTACGGCGTTGTTCAGCCCCATCCTTTTGACCTGAGGTCAGATGAGAACAAACGAAGCACAACCTTGACTGGAAGAGAGTCATGCTAACAGAAACAGATCCCTACAGCAATCCAGAAATTAAAAAACAAGCGCATGGTCACTCATGTTTAATGAATATACGTAATATCTTGCTTGTGATCTCCAACGTTTGCTAAGTTAGAACCTCACAGCAAGATCATTATTTGTATGGTAACATTTTCGTCTCATTTGAATACAATCAAATGAAACTAGTGAAAAGTTTCAAAACATCCTAGTATATCTAAAACAACATATGACGAAGAACACAATTCATTTACAAAGAAATTATACCTTATTACTTCTTCAAAGATTCTTTTTGCTTCTATTAATTTGGCAAAACAATGTCTCACCGTTAAAACGGCACTTGATACTATAATGAAAAAGTTATATTGAATAAGATAGACTAATCAAGAATGGGAAAAGGTATTACCTTGTTTCCCATGTAGCCCATAAGACCAACCCCAACAGGGGAGACCTTCAAATTGTTTATGTGCCTTCTCAACCTCTTACGAACCCAGATCGATACATATATACCAATCATTTGCTTGCTGACAATACGCACATACTTAGGGCGTGACTTTAAACTATGCTGGCTGTATTCATTGCTGTTCTGCTCAGTTTGTAATTCTAAGAAAGTATCATCCTCTTCATCAGATAGCTCATCATAAACATCCTCAAGAGTATCAATAGCACCAGCATTGTCAAGTTTCTTTTGCTGCTCCACCCAAATATTGCTCAGGTTTCCAGAGCTGTGATGAGATCGTTTAAGGCCACTGCCGTTCAGTGGCAAATTTTGAGGACTGAGTAGTGAAGGATTTTCTATCCAACCAAAGCCTATTCTTGCAGAACTGCTCAATACTTTAAGTAGCTTGTTATTGGAAGAGATGACTTGTGGGCTTGCATCTAAAGAACGTTCAGGCCAGTCTAATCTGTTGTCACAATCATTGCCATATATTCTTTTTAGGTGTAAGTTTTTCCTAATGCTCACTACTTGACTCAAGCTATATCTTTCAATGTCAGAACCATCATTTGTTGCCAAGTACTCCCCAGTCAACGCCTCCAATGGCAGAGCATCAACCTCATCTGCAAGTTCATCAGCAACAGAAGAAGTTCTCAACACTGGAGACGGAGGGGCACTATAGCATTTGTGCTTCGTTTCCTGTTGCAAAGATTTGTTAAGAGTTCTTCTAATGAGTGCCTCCCATTTTGGAATTGGTCGGCTGCTCTCTGCACCTAGCACATTCCCAGCATTCAAAGGGACAACCTCTTGGAATCTGGAAAAAGGGAAAATGAGCTATATAAGAGGGACATCCTCTTCAAGAAATAATTAAAATTATCTCCTACCAAATATTTCAGTTTGAGGTACAAAGCGGCAGCATATTGAGACAGGGATGTTGATACAGGCTCTCAAGTAGAGCAGACCACATATGCAGTGATTTCAAATCAAAGTATGACATCTTTTAGACAATTTTGAATGAGAAACCTCACAAATGGATCTGGCACTTGAGCACGATACTGCTTGGAATGGATGAAGATTCTCAAGTTCAATAGACATATGCAAAGAAAGCAAGTCAAAACTGCCACTCAACCTTTCCAAAATCATACGGGTATCTACTTTGATATCTGGGTTAATCTTGTAGTGTATATGAATTTGTTTCCTGTCTTGAAAGTTTAGCTGATAGCAGATAGCAGATAGCAGATGAACCTAATCCGAGGAGCATTAGATCAAGTAGAGATGTTCAAATCTTAATTATTACCAGAAAATTTCTGTAGAAGGGCTTTTCATTATTAGCTTACAGTAGTTGTTGAAAAGCTTGCTTTTATCGTTTTCTATGAGCATCATGGCTTGGCTGAGCTGGATTTGTGTCAGAATTTGGTCGGAGAACTATATAGCTCTTTTGAACATTTCGCAACAGATGAATAAACGATGGAAGTGATCAAACAGACAAAAGTACAGGCATTCAATTCAAGCATGCGGCAGAGGCAGAAATTTTCCCGGTTCTCTTTTGAAGTCCATTAAATATATTTTTACACTAAAAAGTTGTACAAAATTGAAGTAAGAAATAAAGGAGAAACTAACCCAATGATATACATGTCTGCTGGTTCGTCACTGCAAAGCCAGTCGTCAATCTCTAGATCTTCTTGTGGAAGTCTTCCAGCAACATTCCAAGTGCCCACTGTAACCCTGCAGATGTATCCAATCGTCGTGTATCCTCTCTTAATAATCAACACGTACGGATGTATCTTCAAGGTAAATGTTTAGGAGTAGGAAAACCACATCCAAACCTCACATCCTTATTATTTATGTACTGAACACGCAAAGTTTCTGATTTTCCTCGCCTGTGTCGCAACGCGTAGCCCGCAGAAGATGCATCTGTTTCAACAATTTCAGGCTTAGGTGGTGAGATGAATGAGCAAGTTGATTTGTTTAATTTCTGGAGTTGATTGACTAATAACAGTAATAAGCATGGGCTTGAGGTTCAATCTTAGACACTGCACAAAGAACGCATCGTTTTAACCTCTAGGATGATTACTTCTGGTCATTCATTCAAGCTTCAGTGGAGGCATAAAAAATCAAATTTTACTATCATAGCATTGGATTGAGAAACAGAGAAATGGAATAGTCAATACTAAGATTTGACAGAAGCATTTTGTAAAAGAGGATATTGCCTGAAATTTGACTACCGAAATCAGACTGGTTTCCCTGTGTGCGGTGAGCATGATTCTCATCCCCAGTGGGTCTTTCGTCTTTCAGAGAACAAGCTGTATAAAAGGTTGCAGAAAAACAAGGATAAACATACGATACCCAATGATTACGGTAAAGAAAGCTAAAGTGTGTGTACCATCATCTTCACTCTCGTTTTCAGTGTATTCATCTTCGCTGAAATCATACACCTTAGGCTTTATGTTCAACCATTTCTTCATGACAAGGGAAGGCCAAAAGGCCTGCAATCAAAACATCTAGCTAATATGAAAGAAACAAATGGTTGAACTTAAGACAGCTCCATAAACCTTTAAAAGCATACCTCAGAACGTCTACCTCTTCTGGCCCTCATTGTCTCTGAGGATCAAAGTTCTTAGACTGAAGGAAAATATAGCAGACTCTGAAAGCAAGGTCGTTTAATAAATGAACAAGCAGCAGCAGCAGATTGTCAGAAGATTAGTACTTAAAATAAGTGTTTTCAAGGGTAACCTTGTTTCCTGATGCAAAGCACAAAGAAGATCCATGGCAAGACTGAAAAGAAAGGACAGGAAAAAAATATGGATAAATATTTAACAGATTTCTTATATACCATAATAGGCGAGCATGATATCATTGAAAATTTCAACCCGAAATCAACATCAGGATGTCACTTTCACGTTAACAACCAGTCAGTCCTCAATAGTCCCTAGAGATCCACTGATGCATTACTTTTTAGCAACTTGATTGGTAGAACAGGTAAAACCCAAAACAAAATATAACACTCAAATCTAATAACGTTCCGAATTTGGTATTGAATTGACTTCTGTTACAGTTATTGATCCATACTAAATACTATTTTAAATAATTTTTTAAAATTATGAAATAGTTTTTAAATTTTTTTAAAAATTACAAAATAGTCTATTATTATATTAACAAGAGTTGTGATAAGAAAACAATCGAGTAAAATTGAAACATGAAACAAAAATATATATTATTTAATTTATTAAATAATATATAATTCTTAGATTTTGTATCGAAATCTAGACGGTACAGTACAAAAATCCAAAAGCTTGCACAAACCCCAGATGTGTTGACAGATCAAGGCAGGATTACTTCCCACCACAGACGCACCAAAAGCAAATTGAAGTATGTAATGTTTATAATCAATATAATACCAGACAACACTAAGCAACTGACCAAATGATTGGGACCAATAAGGCAATAACTATATGTTTATTTATAAAAAGACAAACAAACAATATATCAAAAGCATGATTAAGGTACTTAAAAAAGAGATTACAAAGAAAACCCGAGATATCCAGCAGACCCCACAATGGCAAAGCCAGCAGTAGAATAAATAAAAATAAAAACCTTTGGGATTGGGGTTGACACTAAAATATACGTGTTTAAGTCAAATGGGAAATCAGCAAGTAATTAAACATGATTAAGTTGTATGGTACAGCTGGCGCCATTGGATGGACGGTGAAAATTACTTTTATTTATACGTGGGCTTTTTATTGTATTTTAAATTATGTGCATGAGCAGGCATTATATATATATATATCGAAGATTGACAATTCAGAGATGACGTCAGCGCACCATTTGTCAAGTTGAAGAAGCACTCTGCAGATTTCAACTTTCGACTATGAAATGTCAAAGAGTGTTTTCTTTTTTTCTTCTTCGCCTGTTTCCATTTTCTTTTTTTTTTTTACAGACGTACATTTTATAGTTCCAACCTTAAAGACTTTCGTTTCATCAAAACTATTTTACAAGAACTGAAAAGTTGTCTTATAGTTTAACTAATTGGGTGCACGTGAGATAGGATTTGTTGAATTTTGATGTTCTAAAACGCATAAATTATGCACCCCAACAAATTCATTATTTTTGTTCCAAAGCTTCAGATAATCAAGTTAAGTAAGTAAAGATGCAACAACACATCAAACATTGCTGCAACATTTGTTCATTTGTAATTTTGGCCTCTAAAATACAACTCAAAGCAATCAATTATTAATTAGGTTTAGAGAAATTAATCTTGTTTTTTTTTTCCTCCAGTCCAAATGTATCCATCTTTTATGTTTTGCATTTTAGTTTGATTAATTTATGTTTGTCTTGAAAAAACTGATGTCATGTATTTGATGTTTTGAATTTTTTTTTGTCTCTAAGAAAAAAACTAGAATATCAATAGGTTGATTTGAAGTTATTAAAAAATTGTTATGTACATATTAATTTAGTAATAAAAATAGATGATGATTGCTGGTTTTACACCCAAAATTTCTACTAAAAACTCAACCTTTAGCCATAATTGTCGTAGTTCCAGTACTAAAAGTTTCAATATTAAATTTATATTTAAAATTTATCATGGTATCAAAGCATTTATGGTCTTAAGAGGCTCGTGAGAATTAAAAAAAAGGCATGTGAAAAATCCTCTCTCAATTCCAAATACAATATATATTTTAAAAACCTTCAACAAGTAGTGTTTTAGTAGCTTCTTTTAATTTCTCTACAACAGTTCGTCTAGTATTTAATTGGAAAAATTATCATATACATGCTGTCAAATGAAAGCGTACTTTAGAATGTTTGATGTCTAGGATATAGTAGAAACAAGAACACTTCCTCCACCTCCTTCAAATAACTCAATTGTAAATCAAGTAAAGAATTACAATAAATAAGAGAGCAGGAGGTGCAGGGCACACCCTACAACACATTTTTTAGTTTTAGATGTAATCTTTTTAATATTAATGACATGTGAAGCTAATAAAGGAGATTAGGACAAGATCAAGAAAGAGCTCTAAGACTTTGAAAGAACTAAGCATCTCCAAGTTCTCAATCTCTAGGGGGAATTTGAAATTTTTAAGATGAATTAGGCTAGAATTGTCAAACAATATAATGATAGGCTTGTACAGGTGGTTAACAACTTTAGATTGCTTGGAGAAGTCCTTGAAGATAGAAGAAAGATTGGAAAGGTACATTTAAGTGTCCCAAAAAGTTTTAACAAAAGATTTCAAATCTTTAAGAGTATAGAGACATCACTTAACTCACTTTAATAGAGTTGGTAAATTACCTATAAGATAAAATTCATTTACCTTCCAAAATAAAAAATTGATCAATGTCTCTTTAATGGTGGCACTATCAACTTACTCCAAAAAAGATCAATGTCTTGTGGACTTGAGTTTCGCTTACCACATGACAGATGATGAATCAATATTCAAAGGAGTTGACAAAAGCTTTATCGACAAAGTAAGAATTGACAATAAGTTATTTGATTGAAGTAAAGGGCAAATAAAGTGTAACACCTCCAACTCTAACAATTATAAACTCAATTTTGAAATTATATTTGTGCTTGAATTAAACCAAAACGTATTGAGTATTGGTTGGTTACTTGAAAAGGTTTTTCTTTCTGTTAACTTTAAAAAAGGGTGACCATGTGATTATTGACTTAAAAGGAAGTGAACTCATAAAAATTGAAATGAAGGGAAAAGCTTTTTGCAATTGATTGGATTTCAAAGGCTGAAACTATTGAAACAATGATTCTCTTGAAGGAGTTAACATTGCTTATGTTGATAAATATATGCTTTAGCATAATGGGATATCTTGGTGGTAATTCCTTGATCAAAATGAGCAAAAATGAAAAGGTTGAATGTCTTTCTAAAGTGAAAGAAGTGAAGACAATATTCAAGCTTGTCAATTTCGGTAAACAAATTCAATTGCCTTTTGGAGTAGCAATATAAAGAGATCAAGATAAGCTAAAATTGATCCCCTATAAGTAAACCATCACCTGATAGAAGCAAATCTTTTGTGATCTTTATAAATGCTTTTAACGTAGAAATCCTCCGTAAATTTAATTTGCTAAGGACAATACTTGAAAAAGAATCTAATTTGTTTCTTAAACAACTTAAATCAGGAATAACATCAAGTATATCTCCAAAGGGTTTGATGAATTATGTGTTAAAGAAGGAATTAAGAATCAAGCATAAGCTCTATATACTCCTCAATAAAATAGGATAGCTGACAGAAATGGCTCTTAAAAGGTAAGAAGTTTTATGGCCAAAAGAGTTCCTAAAAGGTTTCAGGAAGTAGCAATTAACACCTCAGTGTTTTTGCTAAACATGCTTCTAACCAAGGCATTTGAAGATAAAGCTCCATTTGAGAAATGGATTAACAAATTACTATCTGTTAGAAGATTGAAACTCTTTAGAAGTTTGAGTTATATGCATATTCTAGATATAAAAGGGTCAAGCTTAATAAGAAGAGTGATTTCAATAATTTCATTAGTTATAACAGCTTAATCAAAACCTATAAAGAGTACTACATTATTCCTAAAAGAATTCAAGTTAATAGATAAGTGGTGGTAGATGAAATGACAAAATTGTATTTGAAAAAAAATTGGTGTAGTCGAATGTTTTGAGATTCACTCAATACCTTTAACAAATGTTAAAGAAGTAGAGAGTGATGATGATGGTGCTGAGTACCTATAAGAGTCATTAGACCTTTGATAGATGTGCATGGTAGATCAAATATAGAAAGAATAAGAATTAGTGGATAATCTTAAAAACTTTGCACCCATTAGGCATGGAACTATTAGATTACTCGTTGCTCTTATTATTCAAAATGGTCAAAAGCTATTTCACTTGAATGTTAAGTCAATATTTTTAAATTAATTCATCTATGAAATCATATATATTAAGTAACTTCAAAGGTTTTGTGATTAAAGGAAAAGAAGAAGAGGTGTACCTACTTTATATGGCTATTTTTGGAATAAAACAAACTTAAAGAGCAAGGCATAACATAATTGATAAGTATTTGGTGCAAGAGGGAAGTATAAGTGAAAAAGCTACCTTCTATGTATTAAAAGATGAAAGAGGCATGAAATTGATAATTTCTTTCTATATTAATGATTTATTGATTGTATGAATAAATAAACTCTTAAAAGGTTGAAGCAAAACCTTAAGTCAATATTTAAAATATTTTTATTGGGAATGTTATCTACTTCTTGGAATGGAGATTAAGCAACATAAAAACTACATTATGTTTTTAATTACAGAAATATTAAATTTAAGTAAGGAAAAACTAGTAGTCTTCCTCTTGCTATCAGTATGAAGCATTATAAAAAACATTTTAGAAGAGAAATATAATGCAAAAGAGTATATAAGTCTAGTAAGTAGTTTGTTATACCTAACTACCATAAGACCTGACCTTATATATGTAGCAAGCCTAATCTTAAGGTGTATATGGGAATAAGCAAAGACTATAGAACAACCAAGAGGGTATTAAGCTACCTTAAAAGGAAAAACTAATTATGGTTTATTTTTTTAAAAAAAATTTGAAGGCTTAAAACTGATAAGCTATAATGATAGTGACTAAGTACCTTAGTTAATGTAAAGAGGACCAGTTATTACAATTTCTTGATTGTAGTTTTCTCTATCCGAATACTATTAATTTTATGTAAGTAAACCTATTATTTTATAGTAGTATAGTGATGAGTAGAGTATCATTCTCACAAGAATAAAGTAACTACTATGTTTAACTTTCCTACCATTATCTAATTAATAATAAAGATTATGCTTGTTTTAAGCTAAACTAAAAGTATACTAAACACATGAAAATATTACTAAAAGCAAATAACCAAGCAGTCAATGATAAGACATCGTATAATATGCAAAATTTATATGAAAATTCTTCCTAGCTTCTTCTTGTAATCATGATTAAACTTATTTAAAAGTTATATGACTTGGACAAGTGAAAATTTCCAAAGTTAATGAATTTTCACCTTTCCGTGTACAACCACATATCCCTAGATTGATTAAGTGGTATGTCTATCTGATTAACACTTAATAATACATTAAGATTTATGAAACTTTATAAAAGGTTTTATTTTAATACCAGAAGCATTATATAAGTATACTTTTATTACTCCATTCCATTTTTAATATTAGTTCCTAGGTAAATTCATAAACATGTTCTTTCAAACGTCCCCATGCAAGTTAAGATTTTATTTAAGTTTTCACTTATACCTAATCAACATTAAAATGAAAACACGTATTTCAGAAACATAAAAGTGTTTTATAAATGCTGAAATTAATCTATACAAAGATAAAAATATGGTTCCTTATATCTAGACATAAAAAAACTTAGCCGTAAATAATCCTTAAAACAAATAACATAAACAAAAGAGTTAAAGAAATCATAAAAAGTGTATTTATAGTGAAGATCTCAATTCCTTGATGTACTCCATAGTGATTATAGATCTATTTCCTCATTGAATATGACCATATAATGGATACTAGGGTTCTCTCCCTTTTACAACTGCTAACATAGTTTGAAATTAAAGCTACAGCTAAAAACTACTCAAAAGAACTTCTAAAACTTAGGTTTTTGAAGCTCGTAAAATAGGCACTCTGCTATAAACACAATCTAGGACATGACCTTACTCTACACGTCACTCTTTTCTTACTAGAGAGGAATATGGGGTATTGAAACGCCTATATCCTAGGCATGTGATTTATATCTACTCTACCATAGGACACAGGCTCTTATCTACCCATATGTTAACCTGTGTCTTCTATACCTTAGCTTCAGAGAAGAGCATACCTTAATACAAAGTTGTGTATTAGCTTGTGTTCAAGCTTCTCGCCTATTTATTTTATGCAAAGATGGACATAAGACATAATATGCTTGTTTTTTAGTTAGTATTCAACCAAAGATGTATTTTCTTCTAATTTAACTTATAAAGCTATTCCATCAAGAGACAAACTCATTCCCATGTAACATATCCAAAATTACCTAAAACATCAAATAAAACCAATTAAATTAAGATAATTTAAGATAAAGATAGAATAAAGTATAAGATATATAAGCCAAACGTACATCAAATTCTCTTACACTTAAGTTTTTCTTATTTTAAAGTAAATCAATCATAATAACTATCAACCTAAATGAGTCTCAATTTAGAAAGAATAAATAGTCCAATTAAATGGCTAAGTATGACCATTATTCACTTAGTTATATCATTCATTAACTACCTGGATCTCTAGATACTTACAATAATTTATAATTTAACCTCAACCTAACCTAGGAAATCTGTGAATATCAACTTAAGCTAAAGAAATGTACCTTATGTATAAAGTGAACATAGACTAACAAGTATAGAATAATAAGTAATTAACCAACTTTGATTGAAAACAAACTAATGCAAAATATTTGCAAACTTCTATAGAATGAAGAGCTTGTTTGAATTCATTATAACCTTTTGACACAATGGTAAATACTTTGTCATAAATACCTTTAGTTACTCAGTTAATCCATAGTTTCAAATTATTGTTAGCATTACTTATAACTTTGACCTATTACTTATATCAAAATTAGTGGAATATAATTTATTAAATTCTCAAATTTTGTTTATTTTTATCAATTCACAGTCAATATTGAATAATAAGTCACTTAATAAGATAAACTCTAAAATCAAGTTATATTAAAGTTACATATATGGTCACATAATGCAATACAATCATTATTCTTAAACCATTGATTTGCATAAATTATGCATATATTTTATTAAGTATTCTGCTTGTTTGTAATGTTAAGTTACCTTTTATTTATTTTTTGTTATCTTTTCAGGTAATTGTGCAAATTAGACATTGAGATGATATTATTTAACAATTGAAGGCAATTTTAAACGAAATTATAAAGCAATTTACAATTCTTGGAGAAATACAATTTGATCATACCTATGTGCCAACCTTTATTATAAAAGGATTAAGTGTAATAAGTGACACAGACTAAGTCACAATTATGGAGGAAATTATATGCAAGTCAGAAGGAAAACAATATGATCTATGGTTGGGAGGCATGATTATAGCAAATGCCATTTATTCAACTTCAAGAAGATAATGAGATTCACAACTTGAAGAAACGATCATAATGAAGTCCATGTCTATAATTAAAAGAAATACTGAAATCCATGATCTAGGTGATATTTGTAGGCTAGACTGTGTTATAAGTGGAGTAAAACATATTTTATTATAGAAACCCTAAGTTTTATGGGAATTTAGCCATCTTTTAGAGATAACACTTCTAAAGAACATCTTTTTCTTTCTAAAAGCTAAGGTTAGCCATTAGAAGGCTTCTCCAACCTTTAAGCAACTGATTATGAGTTATTTTCTTACTAGAGGATTAATATCTAAATACCATCCCAGCGGATCAAACTATTGGTGAATTTAAGGAGTTCATTTAGATTTCCTTTTATGATGGCTTCTTTATTTTTTCTCTTTTGATTTAATTTTTTAAATATATTTTGTGGCTAAACACTTTTTTATGTTCAAATAGGAAAAATTCTAGTAGTTATTTTTATGGATTGATTTAGCTTAATTTATGATATGAGATATATTTCTATGATTTTTATTTGTTTGTCTTATTGTTAATTTATTTTAGCTAGCATCAAAATATGATCTTAATTCACTTATAGACAACTTGAGAGAGTTTTCTTGTGGGTGAACTATGACTTAGATAGAGGGGGTTGAATAAGGTGCTAAAGACAGACCTATATGATCTTCCTAGTATTGGGATGAAAACCTTTCATATAATTTCTCATAAATTAATTTATTCAAAAGGTTAACATAGAGATATAGGTTAACCAACTGGGGAATAAATGGCTATAACTTAAGAGAATGTAGCTTCAGTATCTAAAAAGTTATGCCAGTCTAGAGAATATACCCAATCTAAGTTAATTAAATTATAAAGTCAAAAGTGCTATTATTGGGAGTACTCACTAAACACAGTTGTTTAGTTGCATTAACTTTTGATTATTTTCATGACTATTTTCAATATTAGTATTAGTTTTATTTTATGTCTCTTTGTTAGAAAATCAATAAAATTCATCTTTCTATTTATTACCTTTAAACTAGTTATAGTGTTAGGCTTTTTCTAATTATATCCCTTCTTTATAGAACAACTGTGACGGAGGATGCTAAATCATCTCTTTTGGGAACACAATAAAACATCAGAAGATCATACATAAATGCTTACTATTTTGAGATTAAGTCCAACATAATCTAGAAGCTTCAATAAAATGTACAATTTAATGGATTACTTGATAAGGATCCTAATGCATATATAATTAACTTTTTAAAGATATATGACATATTATGAAGATGCCATTAGACTAAGGCTATTCTTATTCATATTCAAGGATCAAGGAAAGTAGTGGCTAAAAGAATTGTTAGATAGATCAATTAATAGTTGGGAGAGTCTTGCAGATAAGTTCCTTGCTAAACACCTTCCACCATCTAACAAAGCAAAAGTTAAGGAATGATATCTCTCCTTTCTAGTAGTTCAATAATGACATCTTATGTAAGACACGAGAGAGATACAAAGATCTACCAAATAAGTACTCATATCATGACCCTCCAATTTAGATACGAGTCTAAACATTCTAAAATGGTTCGGTGAAGTCTATAATGTAAATGTTAGATTTTATAATGGGTGGAAATTAATCAATAAGACTCTGGAGGATGCTCAAAAATTCCTCTATGATCTATAATATTAATGCTATGATTGTACTAACAGCTTAGATAGAGAAAATAGTGAGAAAATTGGATAACTTGAGCTTTTTATTAAGAATAACTTAATTATAAGCTATGGATTTTATAAGAGAGGGCATTAAAGAATGGAGGGACAAATTGGGAATCCCATAAAATGATTTCTTGAAAAGGATTATAGACTTTACATTAATAGCATAATAAGAATTATTGTAAGAAGGGAATTAGTTTATTTCATCTGAGATATTCAAGGTGACCTTTTCTCATTTAAACCTAAGTATCAATTTCCATGTTTGAACATAAATCATATATTTGGCTATTGTAAAGAAAAGTTTACCTAGGATTAAAGGTACGTCAAAGTCGTCCTCTACATCAAGGATGACAAAATCAATTGAAAAAGGAAATTTATCAACTCTCATAGAAACTTCTTCGATAATAACAGTATGACGTTTAATTGCTCTATTAGTTAATTAGATACTCATCCTAGTTAGTTTAGGTTGTCCTAATATCAATTTCTAAGATATAATATGAGGCATTAAATTTGTGCAAGCTTATAAAGTAGTTAATGCTCTAACTATAATCAAACTACCAATATTATAAAGGATAGTAAAACTCCATAGATCTTTTAACCTTTGTGGTAGCTTGTTTTAAAGGATGATAGAGAATTCCTCAATAACATCCTCCTCTTTTTTAATGTCATCCTCCTTATCATTTGTTTTCTCTCTTTTCCAATCCTCAAAGTAATTATCATTCGCATGATCGTTTGGATTCATATCTATCATTCTTGGCAAGGATTCCTACCCTATTGAGTTGACATAATTGGCTAACTGAACAATTTGAAACTCTTACTTCTTGTTTAAGGTTTCCAATTAATCTACCTTTAATTATAATATTTCAAACCCCTCAAAAGTCACACGAGCTAGTTTTTTAATGACTAGCTCCTAAGTTGGATTTCCTTCTTACTATAATGCGGTCTTGCTTGAAATCTAGAGGGTTACTGTATCTTGAATTTTAGCTAATTACTTGATTACTCCAAGTAATTTTGGATAACTTCTCCATCATAGATTATATGTGTTCTTGTAGGAGTTATTATGAGGACGTTGGCAATTCCTTATGTAGTTAATGTGTTTTATTATCTTGGTAAAATAGTTGTCAAATTGATAATCATTGTTGTTGTGTCGTCCCTCACACAACTTAAAATATATTATTTATAATGGTCTTGTAGCTCCACTCATACTATTAATTTTCCTCATTAAAGGTTTTACCTAAACTGTCAATTCGTAACAACATCCATATTCTGAATCCCTATTGGTTTGGTTGCCATTGTCATGATTGATTGCTACTGAGAATTATTTATCATCTTCTCCACAATTAACTTTTGGGAAACTTTCAAAATTTTATTGTTCAAAATTTCCCTAACTACTTCATTTACCACCTGCTTTCTTAAATAAGACAAAGTATTGTAGAAATTCTACACCTACTACTATGCAGGCAACCTATAGTGTAGACACCTCTTAAGAATATCCTTTTATCTCTCTCATCGCTTGTAAAGTATCTTGTTATCATTTTTTTTGTAGGCAAGGATATCATCCCTCAATTTTTTAATCTTTATTAGTAGTAAATACTTTATCAAGAAATTTTGTGCTAAATGATCACTTATAGTGATTAAAGCTATAAATAACAACTTCAATCACTGCTTTAGTTAATTCTTTAGTAAAAATGGGAACAATCTCAGCTATATGACATGTTCAGTAGCTCCATTAATTTCAAAAGTGTTGCACATCTATAAGAAGTTTTCTATATGTGTATTAAGATCCTCACCTATTAAACTATCAAATTGAAAAAAATGTTGCAACATCTAGATGATTTTTGAATTGATCCCAAACTATTTGTTTCAATAACTGGTCTAGCAATATAGACTGTGTCCCTTTAAATGATGACTTCATATAGTCTAAAATGTTCATGTAATCTCCTTTCATTATATTAGGTATATAATGTTTAGCTAAGGACTTGTTTTGTTCTCTAAGTATCTAAAGAAGCATTTTTCTAACCACTAAATCTTTCTTTTTCTTATAAGAGTTCTGACTTACTACTTCTTGTCATGCACCCAGTATTCTAAAATTGAAATAAAAATCATAAATAATAAAAATTAAAATTGAATAAATGAATATAAATAGAAAAAGAAAAGGAATAGATAAATAATGCTCAAATCTCTTTAATATCATTAATATCCTCAATAATGATGCCAAAAACTTGATTGTAGTTTTCTCTACCCTAGTATTATTAAATCTAGGAAAGTGTATCTATTATATTTTATTAGTGTAGAGATGAGCAGAGTATCATTCCCATAATGATGAAATAGCTACTTTGCCTAACTTTGTTATTAATATTTATTCAATGATAAAGATTATGATTATTTTAACCTAAACCTAAAAGTAAAATAACATATCAAGATATCACTAGAAGAAAATAAGCAAGTAACCAACGATAAGAAGTGTGATAATATGTAATAGCTAGATAAGAATTCCCCCTATCATCATCATGAACTTATTATTAATTTTATTTAGAAATTTTATAAGTTAGACTAACAAATTTTCCTTTAAGTTAATTAATTGTCTTTTTTTAGTGTATAACTACCTCTCTCGAAGTTAACTGATTAATATGTCTATTTGATTAGTATCTAACAGCACATTAAGATTTATAAAACTTCATAAAATATTTTATCCTAATACCAGATGCATTATGCAGGTTTATTTCTATTACTTTATTTAATCCTTAATATTAATGCATAGATCAATCCATAAATAGGTTTTTATGTCTACATGTAAATTAAGATCTAATTTGATTTTTTAATATGCCTAACTAGCATGGAGATCAACGTAGATATTTCATAAATATAAAGCTCTTTTAAAGATACTGAATAAATCTATATAAAGATAGAGCTAATATTCCTTCTATTTAGACATAAAATCACAAATCATCATTAAAATAGATTACATAAACAAAAGAGTTGAAGAGATCGTATAAGGTGTTATTCTAATGAATATCTCTATAGCTTGATATATTCTTCTTGTTTAGAGTGATTCCAAGTCCCTTTCCTTGATAAAAATGGTTGTATAGTTTGTCCTACGATTTCTCTCCCTCTTGTAGCTGCTAACCTTAATTTGAAATTAAAATTAAAACTAAAAACTACTTAAAACAAATTTTAAATTTTGATTTTTTAAACTCTTCATATAGGCTTTCTACTTCGAACACAATTTGGGACATAGTTATGTCTAGCACTACAGTTCAGTTTTTTTTAAAAGTGGAACATATGCACTAATATGTTCAAGGCTATACTCTATTATGTTTTGTTTACCATATGACTTAAGCTTTGATCTACCTGTGTGTGAACTCGTGTCTTTTACACCTTAAACTTGGAAAGGAATACATCTAGGCATATGATTGTATGTTAGCTTGTGTCTAAATTTCTCACTAATTTCTTCTATCTAGAGAGGGACATTAATAGTAACATTGTTATGTCTGTAACCAAGCTTAATCAAAGATGTATTTTTTTTCTTGATTTAACTTGTAAAGCTCTTTAATCCTTATCCAGACTCATTCTTAAATAACATATCCAAAATTACCTAAAAACATCAAATAAAAGCAATCAAATTAGGGTAATTTGAAATGAAAAACATAGTAAAACAGACACACACACACAGACACACACACACACACACACACACACACAGACACACACACACACACACACACACACACACACACACACACACACACACACACA
>JANZXP010000005.1:14149514-14184943 GCA_027576715.1 Erythroxylum flavicans
TATGGTAAAAGTTCTATGGCACAATCATTCGAGTAAAGAAGCAACGTGGGAAACTGAGGAGCATATGAAAATGGCATATCCCCACCTATTTCCTTAATCAAGTAAGAATTTCGAGGACGAAATTTCTTAAGTAGGGGAGATTTGTAACATCCCATGTTCGGGGCTAGACCCCAGAATAGTGAATTGAGTGTACTGTGAGAAATTAGAAGTGCATTTCATGCTCATGCATCATTGTATATTCACACACAAGTGAATATTTATTTTTGATACATTAAAATAATTGTACATGCATTCATTGACATTTTCCAAGTATGACTGATTTCTAAATGTGATTAAAAGTGGATCATTTGTGTTGAAAATTTATTTGGAGAGTATCATGTTTATTTTGGAATTTTTTGGTAAATTTTAGAAAAATTTTGGGGTATTTTAGACCAAGGAAAAATAGACAAATGGGAGTGTGACACATGACAGCCTCACATGCATGACAAATAGATTACATGCATAAGTGCCATGTGTATATTAAAAAATAGAAGAAGAACAAGACTCCGGTTCTCTCTCTCTTGGTGTTCTTTACTAAACGTCATCACCCACTCCTTTCCTTATTCCCCATCACCGAACCATTATACATTTTTCATTTTTGTGCATTTGGATTATATGCTTGATTCTCAAATCACCGTTACACCTTGCAAAGGATGAGCTAAATTATTTGGTTGTCTTTTCTGTCCTTGCTTCTCTCCAAATACAACTCATTCCCTTAAGTTCTAAAATTTTGCTGAAGAGTGTGAAGTCTAAAATAAGTAAGTTGTGCTTTCATTTTCATGGTTATAATAATGATAAATGACAAAGAGATGGTGGTTGCATGCTTGTGGATGGATGCATGCGTGGGTGATGTAGAACCGTATGCTATAGGTTCTATTTTGGGATGATATTTGATTATGAAAATGGTCTTGAAATTCATTAAAAATCGTTGAATATATATATATACTATGTTCTGGTTTAGAGAAATACGTATATGGTTTCTTATTACTGTGGCTATATGTGAATGTGTTTGAATATTTAGAAATGAATCAAATGAGTTTGAAGATGTTTGAATGATTGAAAATGAAATTTATGCATGATGTGTGTAAGAAGGGTAGCTTCGGTGGTGCTCAGAATGAGTTAGCTGAGAAATTAGTGAAGTGAATAGTGTAAGAAATGGAACAAATGCAGAAACTAGAAATTGTGTGAATGAATATACAAATTTTTTATGTTTATATTGAATCTTGGATTTTTTATTTTTTTGAGTTGTGATGAGCTGAAATGGAAGTAGAAGAGTTGGTTTAAGTGTCATATGTGTTAATTGAATAAGATAGAAGTGAGAAAATCTGGAAAAATAGAAGAAGAAGAAATCTGTGTTCTAGAGAGAGAAGAGAAGAGGAGTTACACCCGAAGGTTTCCAAAACCGAATTGTGTTGCTTCTTTTAGACACAACTTTGTCATCTGTTCTCCAAATGACTTGGAACTTTAACCAATATACTCCTAAGACATTGTTCTTTCTCTCCATAAAAATTTAGAGCCATCTGAATTCGTTCTAGACAAATTTAATTAATGGATTTAGGATGTAAGTGAGGAAATGTGCTGGAATGTTATGAACTGGAGAATTTTCACTGAACACACTTCGGTATTTAGATTATATCTTGATCTATACATTTCCAAATGAGTTGATTCCTAATTCAGATTAAAATTGAGACATATTTCTACAACTTTGTTGAAGAAGTATAATTCTAATTATGTTTCTAAGACTTTCAAAATTGGCGTGAAATTGAGTCTTGGCTTAGGCTGTAACACTACCAAGGACAGAAATCATATCCTGTTGTTATTGAATAAACTATATTGATGTAGGCCGAATTAGGCTCAGATGTCTTCACCAAATTCTATCCTATTCTCTTAGCTTTAAATTGATATGAATTTTGTAATTTTTTGATATTGGAATTGCAAGATATGAGTTGTACAACTTGAATGCATGATCATGTTCTAGCCAAAATTTTAAATGTACACAGTCTGTGGTATTATGAGCATAACTCATAGAATAATGAACGAAATTGAATGATTTTGGTGTCATTAGAAACTTACGACGCAGATGAACCATTTTCTAGAAGAAAGTGTTACAAAAATATGTCATTTTCTTGATCTTATTGATTATGTTAAGTTGACCCGAATGGGATGCTTTCAGCAAAAGCTGGAGTAGTAAATGAGTGTGTGAATTTTTGTCATTATTAGAGTACATCAATTTGTTACAAAAATATACCTAGGATGCTTAACGCAAGATGCTTAACGCAAAATGAAGTATATCTAGGATGCTTACAGCAAAACGAAGACCAACAACATGTAAACCTCCTATAGCAATTGGAAGAGCACCAAAAGAGCGAAATTAAGAGGAAAATTATGAAAAAGTGATATCTACAAAGAGTAACAAGAATAGTAGGAAGGGTTTAAAAGGTAAAAGCATTGCTACATGACCATTCTAATATAAAATGTAAAAGGAATAAACAACCCTTTGAAGCTCAATGTTTTAAGGGATTTTGTTCAGAATAAAAATCCTATTTTATTTTGTTTATTGGAAACTAAAATTAGATTAGAAGCGTTGAATAAATTAAGTTATTTTGGTCATAAATAGAAGATACTAACCAATCAAAAATACGATGGGTATGGAAGAATCATTATTTTCTATGATGGGGAATTATTAGAGGTGGAATCATTGGAAGCTAGTGAGTTGTTTATCCACACAAAACTAACTTTTAAAATGGAGATCTCTAAAGTTTTGACCATATTTTTTTACGATTTTAATATAACTTTCCAAAAGATCTGATTTATGGTGCTCAATGAGAAGATTAAAAACATCAGTTAGAGGACATTAGATTATCAATGGTGATTTTAATGCCGCTCTTTATAGGTCAAAGGCTAATGGGAATTATAATTTGTTAAACTACAACATGGATCTACCTTATTGCACCAACGATGTGGAACTATTTAACCTAAAATGTGAAGGTCATAGGTTCACATAGAGCAATAAACAAAGCTCAAAGTAGTTCATTCGAAAAAAGGTAGATAGGTCCTTGGTGAATGTAGATTGGTTAATCACCTTTTCAAAATTAAACCCTTTTTTTTATCCATGAATTTTTTATCATATCCTTATCAATATGGATAATATTTTCAAAATGGTCAGTGTTAAACACCCTTTCAAGTTTAATAATTTCCTTACTAATGTGGAGGGCTTTCAAGAAGCTATTTCCAAGGGCTTAGAGTTTGAGGTCTCTAGTACAAAATAGTTTATTTGTTTGCAAAAGCTCAAGGCTATAACGTAATAACTGAAGAAGTTGAATGCAAGAACAGGAAAAAAATACCAAAAATGAGATAGAAGATTTAGAAATGAGGCTCTCATTTGTCCAGAATTCACTATTAGATAATCTAAGTGATGAGATGCTAGCTAAGAAGGAGAATGAAGAAATTAAAAAATATATGGAAGTAGTGGCTAATCACAACTCCTTATTGCAACAACGAGTCAGGATCAACTAGATCAAGGATAGGATAGATGCACAAAGTTTTTCTTTGATACAATGTCAACAAGAAGAAATATTAATAGAATCATTTCCATAAAAACTAAATCAGGAGAGATACTGTATGGGCAAGCTGAGATTGCTAAGGATGCTATGGAATTTATCAAAATCTCTTAGGAACTAAAGGGAATGCTAAAGTTTATAGAGAGGATCTTATGAAATTTCTCTCTGTTAAGATTCCTAAAGATGTAGCCCGAAATCTAACTACTCCTGTCACTGATTAAGAAGTAGAGGAAATAGTTTTTAAAATGAATGGATCAAAGGCTCCAAGCTTAAGTGGGTTAAATGGGAGTTTCAATCAAAAAATATAGGAAAAATTAGGGAAATTCATTAAATATGATGTGCATGAGTTCTTCAAAAAGAGAGTGTTACTCAAGGAGTTAAATAAGGCCTTTTGTGTTTAATTCCCAAAATTCATAACCCTACAACTTGGAGTGATTTCAGACCTATATCTTGCACTAATTTTCTTTATAAGATCATTGACAAAGTCCTAGAACATATGCTAAAATATGTATTACAATTCATCATCATTTATGAACCAAAGCTCATTTTTTAACAATATGAATATTTGAGATAATATTCTAATATTGCAGGAGCTCTTGAAAGGGTACATAAGAGGAAATATTCCAAAAAATTGTCCTATTAAAGTGGATCTTGGAAAAGCTTTTTATAGTGTTAGCTAAAGATTTATGTTACAAATTATGGACGTTGTGAAATTTTCCCAAATGTTTATCAAATGGATTCTAGAAGGTATCACCACTGCTTCTTTTAGGATTCTGATTAATGGAAGTGTAACAGAGATGATCAAAGGTAAATGAGGACTTAGGCAAGGGGATCCTCTTTCCACTTACCTATTTCTAATTTGCATAGAAATTCTCACCCAGTTGCAGAAACACAAAATCTTTATAGTCCTTAAATTCAAGTACCACTCCAAGTGTAAGTTGCTATCTCTAATAAGTTTATGTTTTGTATATGATCTTATCCTATTGAGCAAGGCTAATATTCATTCAGTTTCTCTAATGATGAGTACCTTTCAAAGTTTTGAGGAGATATCTAGACTGAGTATTAACTTCCATAAAAGCTTCTTAATCTTGTCAAAAAACACAACACATCTCTCAGATATTTTTTCATAAGTCACTGGAATGACAAAATAAGATCCTCCTCTCCTATACGTGGGAATTCATATCTCTTTGAGAAGGTTAAGATATAGGTAATGTCTACCCTTGATTGAAAAGATTAAAAAAAATTGGGTTTTGGAAGAATAGAACTCTCTCTTAAGAAGGCAAGCTTTAACTCCTAAATTTTGTCATTGATTTATTATTTCTATACCAATATTAATTTTACTGTAAGTGCACGATGTAGTTATAGCTAGTAACGGTAAGTAAAAATTACCTTTCTCTTGTTATCTAACATGAAGATAGTGCTTACTAACAAATACCTTCCTAACAATTACCTTTCTCTTGTTATCTAACATACGAATTGGTTTTTGGTTTTTAATAAAGAAAATAAAACTTAACCAATTAAAATAAAGTAGGAAACAATAATAAGCAGAGAAAAAATCAATAAGAAAAAAATCAATATCAACAATTAGTGCCTAGGTAATGAATCCCCCAAAACTATTAAAAAATTAACCTTTTATTATGTAATTGTTTTGTTGACTATTAAACCGTGGATATTTCTACCGTATGTTTATAATTCACTTGAGACTACTAATAACTAATTGTAGGTTTATCAATTGAATTACTCAGGTTAAAGATTATAAGATTGCTTAAAATTTTGTGAATTTTGCTATTACATTTGACCCTAATCTAGAGAATTTATGTCGACTTATCTCTAGATTTGCAATCAACTCCTTTCAATTATGATAGATCTATTCATACACAGGATTTCTCAATCTCTATGTCATGAAATCAGATTATGTACTAATATTTCGGATCTATTAGAACGTATATTAAACACATAAATGAATTACAATAGATAAATTGTAACAATTGCATTAAATAAAAGAATTAAAATATATTGTTATAGCATAAACTAAAGTTTACCTCACTTAGACACTAAAGATGTTTAGTTACACATGATAGAAAATGAAATCAAACATAAACAAAAAGAAAAATGAATAGAAAACAAAGACTTCATTATTCTAAATCTCTCTTTATCTTATATCGAATGTTCTTGTAAGGTAGAGGTTAGATGATGTATTCTATTGGATCTATCAATGATTTCTTCATATTTTCCACATCTCTGGATCAATATCACCTCTTCTAAATGATCTCTACATCTGGAATTGCCTCTGAATGTCTGCCCACCTTCTTTGCCTCAATCCACATCCTTTAATAGCAAGATTTAGGGTTTCTAAAAGATACACAATTTGATACATGACCGTGTATAACCTAAAATCTCCAGAATTCGCAATTCTGCATAGGATGAGAGACTTACACGACCATAGACACAATTATATATCCCTTCTTTGCTTCAAATCTTCAATTTACGTCACCCTTTCATTCGAATTCTTGTCCTTTTAGTCCATGAAGGCAATTATAACCTATAAATGCACTTAAAGTAAATTAAGTACCAAATATACAATAAAAGAATAAAATATCAAGCAAAATTGCATCATATATGCGGTATAAATATAGTCAAATATGCATTTATCAAACATCCCCACACTTAAGCTTTTGTTTGTCCTCAAGCAAACCATAATCAAAATTATAAATCTTACAATATCTACCCTTCGTTAATCTTGATCTATCCATTCATGCTATAAATCATCATGTCATATTGAATTAAACAAACAATTAGAGTGAAGTTATCCTAAAATTAACTTCCTAAGTAATATTAATAGTAATCACATCAACAATTGCATTGAAATCAAAAGCATAAACCTTTACACCCTCACCAAGATTTCGCTCAGTGCACTCAATTGTTTACAGTGAAAAATATAAAACTTTCAATCAATGCAGAGTAGAACTTTTACCATAAGCTTGCAATATTATCACATCTTCACCACTTATTTATAACTAGAAACAAAAACTAAAGTGCCTTTATAAAGGTTATAATGGGGTTTAGGTACGATATGGTTATGCTAATAAAGAAGGTTGAATTGAAGGAAATTTACTAAAGAGAAATTATAAGAAACTTGTTTACAAATATACACTATTCCTTTTATTGCAACTCCATTGGTACCATATATTTATTCACAATTTGTCTTATATCCCTTTTTGTCTTTTTTTCAATCAAAACATAATTTTAAGCATTCAGTACCACAATTAAAGGAATAATGGACCTTTCAAGATTTTCAAGTTTCAAACAAACAAATAATGTAAATAACCTTTAGGTTACAAAACAATAAAAAAGGCTTCAAAGAAAATAGGATAAAGGTTAATAATTGGGTATGATCAATAAAAAAAGGCTAAGACTCAACTTGGTTATTTCTAAAGGATAATTTATGGGTAAGGTAATTATCAAAGAAATAGGCTAAAACAAATTGTTGAATCTAAGTGCCTTTATCACTTCAATGCTTTTAATTTAACAATATGACCTGAATATGTATAATGAAATCAAGTATTAGAATTATTCCACTATACATGATACATGAAAGAAATAAAAGAGTTTTAAAATTTTTGAAATTTTACTCTTAGGCTTAAAAGCTCACAAAAAGATGGGTTAATGTGTGTAAATAGTATGCAATTTCCATTCAATTTAACTATCTCAATGATTGATAAAAATATGACTTATAAAAGCAATTTTATTATAACTCTCATCCTTTTACCTACTAATTCAAATCAATATTCAATAATGAAATAAAGTATTGATGGACAATTTTCAATTAATTCAAAACATCAGTTTATAAAGTTGTATAACCATGATTATAATAAGCTTAAAGAAATCGTTAAAAATCATGAATCCTTTCCCCACACTTAAAATTGTACATTGTCCCTAATGTACACAATATAAATATTTATAATAAGTGAGAAGGATTAGTGATACTTTCCTAAATTTAGTTTTATGATGGTAGACTCTACTTAACTAAATTTGTGTAATTTGGATGAGTAAACTCATGATCACATGAATTTAGAGATAGGCTTATAATATATAAGATATGTTTTGGCAAGAGATATCACCTAATGGATCCAGGAGTCATATGAGATGTGATTGATAAAGTTGTTATCAACCAAACTTAAGTTTTATTAGTTTATTGAGAAAACTCAAGATTAAATAAATTTAAATAAGATCTTAGCCCATTAGAAAGATTAGAATAATCTTTCTGAATAGAATTGAGGGCTATTATTTCAAATTAGATAGTGAGAGTAATCAAACACATGAATGAAGTCCTAATATTTTTTGGTAATTATAACATATAATCAATTACTTGCTTTTCTTACTTTTATACTTTGTTATGAGTGGGATTTACCTTGTTTAGCATAGTGATACTAAGTTAATTCAATTTCTTAGACATAGATAAAGTTTGAGAAGAGATCTCAAACTTTTATAGAAAAGTTGTATGTCCAATATGTAAAGTTGTTATTAATTCCTATTAAGGATTTGGTATTAATGTTTTAGAGATATGTCAAAATCATATGGAAGACAAAATGTATTGACATTTTAAGCTGACTAATATCTCATAAACTTTGATGAGAACATGTAAGATGTATGTTAACACCGTGATAGCAAGATGCAAGAGGTTGCATAAGGTAGAGTTGAAAGGTATAGTACCTTGATGAAATTTGTTTCACTCAATTTAGCCTCCTAAAAGCATAAACATATAATACAATTAAAGGCATTTGATATAATATGATAATAGTTATCATTAAAAGAAAAATAATTGCATGATTTTTTATGATAAATATAAAATATATTTCTATTCATGCTTCTGAGTATACTGAATTCAGATTTAACATTACTATAATGTTCAATGCATGATAAGAAATAGATTGTTGAGTAAAAGTAGCTGATCAAATTTTTTGCAAATAATTTATATGTTTTTTTATCAAATGGGACTTATATTTAACATAAGTAGCAAGAATAAAAAGTTAGACAATAGAGACTATCCTTTTATGCCATGTTGATTAAATCAACATGATGAGAATCATAAAGTTACATACAAGGATGTATGTACCCTTTTGATTATGAATTGTTGAAGAATAACAAAATCAACCTTTGGTGAAAGAATGATGATGGTATTGAATTGATAAATTTATACATATGATGAATTGGATGGAATAACAATTTATAAAAGGATGATACTAGTATATCACTAAAGTACTAATGACTTTATATGATCTAGTCATATACATTAATTGAAATATTTTGAAATTTTCAAATAGTTTAACTCTAAGTAGAAATTAAGCATTGAGAATGCTAAAGCACTTCGATGAGATCGATGTGTTGAGTTTCAAATATTTTGGTTATCTATAAGGAATGAGATTCTTTAATAAATATCTCCATAACTAAATTCATAAAAGTATGATTTTATGTAAAGAGGATTTTACAGTATGAGATATTGTATAATGTAATATTTATTTCTTCTATAGTGATGCCTAGTACAATAACTTACCTTCAATAGTTCCAATTAGATTAATTAGAAAGATTTCATATTAGATATGGAAAAATAATACTTTAAAGAGTTAAAGTTAGTGATTTAACAATGTGATGCTTAGTTAAAGTAAGCATTATCCACTAAGTTCAGAACTAAATTGGATGATAAAAAGTTATGAAATATCTAAAAGGTTGGATATAATCTTACAGGCCTATTAAAAAATTATTTTTTAACGTAAACTTATAAGAAAATGGTTCTCAAGATAAATAGCAGGAGTGAGATGGAACTAGTGCCTTTGTTAATAAATTTGAGGTATAGTTGAAATGACACAAATGTTGAAAATCGCATTTTCATGATAAATTCAAATAGTTTGTTTTTGAGATGATTGTGAATTTATCATATCTACAAGAAAGATAGTAGAAGTATAGTTGTTCTCTTCTGTGAGAGTATGTAGAGACATATTGCTTATAGAGAACAACAATTCTAATTTTCAAATGCTGAAAATATAATTGTCAAAGAACAACTCTTGTTGGATATGAAAAGGTAATAGTTTGATTTTAAGAATTAGATCTATAGAGAAAGGTTAGAAGTTGATTACCTATTTTAAGTCCAAGTACATAAATAATGTACTAAAGATGTTTAGCATTTGAGATATCTGATAATTGTGAAGTATTAGAGACATCCATCATTCTATGTATGAGATGATATTTAAGTTCAAGATTAATTATAATTAAGGTCTATTTTACTTAGAACAATATAATTTAAAGATTGGATAAGTTCCAATATATTAATTGTTTCTAAATAATTCATAATACATTTTTCATTTAGTGAAAAGGATTAATTGGATTAATAAGTTCTTTAATCAACTTGATATAGTTATTTTCATTGTTTAAAACAATAATGTATTGTGGAATATTAGAGCCATTAGTTATGTAAAAGGAGTTAAGGTCTCTTCAAAAATCCAAGGATGTATTTAGGCAATTTTTCTTAATTATGATGACAATTAAAATGAAAGTTATAAGATTTAAGCAAGTGCTCACTATAAAGAATTTTGTAGACTTATCTCATTAACCCACCATCCCAGTAGTGGCATGATCGTAATATAGTGATATGGTATACTTAAATGATTAGCTTAGTGCAAATGGGAGATTGTTGATTTATACGTTACAACTAATCAATTAATTATAGTTTAGTGATAAAATAATTTAAAGTTATTCTTTATCTTATACATACTTAGATATATATGATAAAGTCCATGAGATAAATATACATTGCTAATAAAATTATGATAAGATTATAATTATGAGATTTATATTGCATTTTATGTATTATTTTTACATTGTTCCTAGTCATTGTTCCTAGTCATTGTTCTATTAAGATTGGACATTAATAAAACGTAAAAAGACTAGAATACATTATGTTTTATGAAAAAAAGTTGATCTTATAAACTAAAGTTTGGAGATACTTAAACAAACATGTAAGTGTTTGTTAGAAAACAAATTTATTGAACTAACCCCATATGAGAATTCATTTGGAACATTACTTGTATGTCTATGAAAATTTTCATTGTAATGATTATATAAGTGTCCCTTTAACTTGAGATCTCCAAATTCATCTTGTATAGGATTATTAGGTTTTGGTACTACTTGTGACATATTCTATCAAGAATAGCTTAGTTAATAGTCATTGGATGTGGTATAAATTATATGGAGGTAGTTAAATGATTAAGGTAGAATTCATCACCTAAAAGTAATTAAGCGAATGTTTCATTTCTTCGATTAATATTGATCTAGGAAATCCTTTGCAAAGGTTTAATGATATTTTGTAAATAGTTTACAAATGTTATTAATTGAATGAATAACTAATGGGAAAGAATTAATATGATTAGACTCAAAATAAAGTAGAAATTAATTCTATATTTATATTTAATCAAAATATTATATGATGAAATAATTAAAGTATACGAAAAATTCATGCATGAAAAGGTTAATTAAAATCACTTTGACATTCCTAAATATTTGGTTGGTCATGATGTGTTGCTAAATGTCAATCTTGATCTATTGATATAAATTATTTAATTAGAGAATTAAAGATAAATTAAAGGAGTTTAATTTACTAATCTTAAATATGATTTATGATTATAACTTGTATCCATTGCCGACATATTGAGAACCTAATGGGTCATATAAAGAACAGGTTGAGGAGAGAAAAGATATTTTAATCAAGTTGGACTTAATTGTAAAATTTGAGAAATTTTATTATTAAATATGAAGTATTTAATAAATAAATATCAATATGAGATATTGAATCTTATTATAGCATAATTAGTATTTAATTAGAATTATAAATAATTCTAATTAAAGTTTAATTAATTTTAATTAAATTAAAAAATGTCCAAAACATAATAAATAGGTTTAAGCTACAAAGGAACTAGCATTCCTTGTTTAACCTTATCCACTTTAGTTTTTGTTTTGTGAAAAAGTAAAGAATTGTATTAATAATAAGATGTCCACACATGAACACGTGAATGAACAAACAAATACAAGGCAACAACACCATTTAAGCATACATCAATATCTTTAGATAAAGCAACAACAACGTTTAAACACAAACAACATATAGGGCGTTTATCAAAAATGGGGTAAGCACAGATCAAGTCTTACCCCATTCACCCAACCCTACCAAATTAGGGATTGGGTGACTAGCAATCGTTGAGTTCCGGATGAGGTCTTTCAGTCAATGAATGATATCTAAAGTAACCTCTTGAACATCCTCTCTACTCGTGGATCTGAAGTTGTACTTATGTTGGTTGGAGTATTCAGAGCCTACAGACGTGTGTTACACATCAAAAGTGAAAGAATTCCTCTTTTCTAGGTACTTACTTGCAAAGTTTATCGATCTACTCTTTAAAGAGATAGTTAGCCCCTTTTGTATATTAATTGATTCTCCAAGATGAGGCTAGATTAGGGCAAACTCTTTTTGACCTATTAGTATAAAGGAGTTTCTATCTAATTCTCACAATTTGAGAGTAGAGACCCTCATTTTTGGAACTTGCAATGTTCTGAAAACGTTTAAGGTTTCTCTCTAGCTAAATCTCCTTGATGGAGGAGGCGAAAGAGATGACATAAATCTATTTGTTGTAGCTAAGAGTATAGTATAGCTTTAGCAGCTAATCAAGAGCTTCCACAAAGGTTGTACCTACATTAGAAATAAGACATAACTCCTAAATCTTCTCCCATATAAACTGGGAGAAGGGGTAGAGAAAAAAAAAAGGTGATTCCTTAATTCTTCCTCTATCACACAAAGGACATAAATAGAATGAAAGTAATATAGTGCAATCTGTCCATTGTGCTTAGCTTATTTAGCACAGTAAGCTATAGAAGAATAGAATAGCTAGGCATAAGTGACTTGTGCCAAATGATAGAAAATCATATCTGACTTGAATTATTCTGATTCTGCCACTTCTTGAATTTCGCAATGTTGAAGGTGTTTGGAGGTAGATTGAAAGCATTTGAGTATGTCCTCTCTACCTAAGCTATAGTTGCAGAGTTTTCTTAATTCGTTCTGTAAATGTCATTAGAGATCAATTACTCATACGACTACAATGTTTAAGATGAATAAAGTTACTTATGCGACTACAATGTTTAAGATGAATAAAGTTTGGATACAGTTCGATAAATACGAAAATAATGTGACCAAATTTTAAAATAAAGTACAAATTATCATTCCTACTTTATTATAACTTATGTATTAATCATTCTATAAAATTTAATCTCAGTTTTAAAAAATTAAATACTAAATTACTTAACAACAGAACCCCATCCCAATTGCCTAACAATAGATCCCAAATAGGATTATATTTCTTTGATGCATTGTTTAGTTATTTATTGCTTTTGTGTTGTCGACGGCTAAATATACCTTCTACAACGCCTACATTGAAAATGCAAATGAACCTTAATGCTTTGTGGGCCATAGGAAGGAAACTGATCATCTTAATAGCATAAAACCATCAAAGAAAAGCCAAGTTACTATTGAATTCTCGCATTATTAAATGGTTAAACAGATAAATAAATCACAAGTCAGCATCCATTAAGGTTCCATGTCAACCTTATCCAGAGAGTCCTGTGGCACCAGAATATTGTCTTCAACCCCACCAGTTTGCCATTATTACAAAACAATTCAAAGTAGGCATAAGCCCCGGCCCATACCAACTCCAAGAGAATATGATCCCACCACCAATGTTGCCCATATACAAGCTGTTCAATACGAATATCAACAAAAATTAAGAACACCTACAAGGCCAACATTCAGCTGAAATGCTGCCTCTTGTTATAATCTATTTGCAACCACGAGCTTCACATGCGTTTCTCAATGAACTTACTTAGCCCTTGCCTAGCCATTCACGTTGCCTACCTGAAAATGGTCGTACCTGACAAACTACTGTGGGGATTGATCTTAAATAAAATCGCCTTTGTGGACAGTTCATGTTATACAAACAGTAATTGGCACGATAACTGCCCGATTAAGATAGATGACACTAGACAATACACCCCACGCCTGACTATCTCTTAGAAATGGCAGATTGCACAAGTAAAATTCACGAAAGGGAATGAACAGACATAGTTGGATTTAATTTTTCCATTCTACTATATGGTCTAAACCAATCAAGGTTGCATGTGCCAGAAGTGCTGGTTAAGAAATTGCCTGATGGATCATAAACATGGTTAGCTGAAACTGTCTTAACTTTTGGTGAACGGAAAGGTGAACCCTTATCAAGCATGATCTGGTGAAGTTAAGACACTTCACAAAGAATTACAGCCATTGATGTGGGGTGGAATTGTAGAAATGCGTTGTTTGGAGAGCTCGGATAGCACACTATCAGTTGATGGAGGCCTCAGGCCTAAGGGCAACGGTAGCCTTGGCTTGCTGATTGCCTCTTTCATTACCTTGTCAATTAGCTCATCCGCCTGCAAAAGTTCAACATATCCCAAAACAATTATCAAAGGCATCCTTAGTTTTATGTAGTACAAAATAAGCTTCAAGATCAGAACTTACGTGCATGTCCTTGAGACTTTGACATGTATTTGCAGGATCGTGTCTAGTCGAAGAAATTTCACATCATATGGCATATGGCAATATAAGATTAATATAGAAATTTCATATCATATGGCATATGGCAATATAAGATTATATAATTGGAAATAGAAGATGAGTAGTGCATCATTCCTAACATTTGATGTTCGGAGAGTGTAATTTTCCTGTGAATTCTTAGGTTCATTCTTAAGAACTAGAAAAGATGTAGCAAAGTGAAATACGCCCTTTGATTTACTGAACCTTAGAACAAAATTAGTACCAACTCCTGAACTTTTAGAATTTACAGACTTGATTAACATTATATAATAATTTTAAGGTCCCAGATAAATTAGAAGAACATCTTGAGTAAGGCATTATCTTACTGGATGTAGGTCAGCAGAATTTGGCGGCATTGTACTGCTGTTAACTGCAGAAGTACCATGAAAATCTGAAGCGTTCTGCACTTTACACAAACAAAAATGAAACTTTTAGTCATCTTAGTGGCTTGTCTCTAATTCTAGATATGTCCACTGCCTGTATACGTTTCACTTTGCCTGTAATCATGATCAAACTTTATAACTAAATTCTTACTTGAGGTAAATAAGAAAAAGGACTGTGATGTGCAGGCATCACAGGGCAACCCCAACCATCTGCATGCATCTGAAACATGATGATGTGGTACATGCCATGTGTACAGCTATTCAAATATATCAATCACAATGTTGGAAAATGAGAGTTTACCCCGGGATAAGGCCTCCAATGCCAAGCATCTGCTGGTGGCCATAGAGGATACCCAGATGGACCCCACATTTGAACACCAGCTGGGTGACTAGTAGCAGTTCCCCACATAGGGAAGAATGGACTTGGAGGAAGGCTGTGATTGGAACGATATGGAGGGTAGGCCATGATTGGTTTCTGCTGATAATAACTCTGTTGTAATTGATCTCCTTGCCGCTGCCATCTTCTGTCATCTTCCTTAGGAAGAATACGTCTTCTATGCAATCGATACTTCTGCTCAGAAAGAAACATCACTCTTTTTAGCTACCAGCATAATATTAGGTGTTCTGTACAAATATGATGAACAAGTTCAAAGAATCAATCTTTTTGGGCGATCCAAAAAAATCAAGTGAATGGGAAATAGCATGAAAAGCAGAGCAGTTCACAACCAAGGAGAAACGAACTTGAAACACAGACTGTTAACCTCAAGACTGGATTTTGCTATCATTGGATGAACTTTTAAACTAGAAGAATGCGTGCAAAGGAAGCAACTGTCACAAAATTATCCAGAAATGGAAATAAATCCACAGGAGCATCATCTAACACAACAAAAACAAGCTAACATACCTGGAGGTGACTAGTCACATTATGTCTAGTTAAGCCTTCTACTTTCATAAGCTCCAGTATTCGAGAGGGAATAGCCTGATCTATACCTAATTGATCCACTGCCTGTACAAACTCTTTATGCAGCTCTGCTGTCCAGTCTACCTGAAAATGATAAAAGATGAAATGAATTTCTGGAAGAACATGGATGTGATATATAAAGATATTAAAAAATAATAATATTACAGGAGAAAATAGGAACACAGAAATGAAAGGAACAAGATGGTGTTGTTTGGAAAATTATATGATAAACAAAAGAACCTAAGGAATTAGCAAAAGTCTATAATACAAAGTGGCGATTCCATATTCTGAAATTTGTTAAAAATGATAACTCCATAAATGTAGAGCAATGTGGAGCGTGTAAAAAACTCAGAACTTGGGAGTAAATAGGAAAATCTTGAGAAAGTATTTCGTAAACCATATAAGTTTAATCACCTTCATCTTCTTTCGATTTACTCGAGTAGCACAAGAACTGTAATGAACAGAAAATTTGAATCCATTTTCACTACCACTGGAATTGCTGAGAATGTCTTTGTTTTTGACATATTGGCATATGTTGTTTCTGTTATTGGTCCCATCAGCCAAGTCATCCTCCTTTTTGACCACAGTCTCTTCCAAACTTTCCGGACGCTCCACCTGTGGAGATCCTTCAATAATCATACAAGTATTTTCCACAGATTTAGATTCTTCTTCTTTTCCCACTGACTCTTTTTCTGTTGAGCAATTAGTATGATCTTGACAATCCCCATCATCAAGTAACCTGCCTACTTGTTTTACTTGTGGGGTTGAAGGAGCAGGATACTTATAAGTACCCGGTGATTTTTCATGGTCATTTTCAGTAGCCAGAGACACACTGTTCTCTGTCTCTGAATTTTCATTAGCTAACTCTTTGTTCTCCAGTTTGAGCTGCAGCATGCAAACTACGGATTCTTTGATAGGCCTTAGTGATTTGGAGACCACAGTGCCTCCTGCATTAAATGCCTGCTCAGAACTAACTAAGTTAATGCTTTCCTATTTGTACCTTTCAAACCTAATAGCCTACATGACGTAAACCAACCAATTTGAGGACCTTATGAACCACATGTTGCCATATATTCCTCAGTTTGTCTTCTGATATTGGTTTTTTAAGGAACTCAACTGCGCCAAGCTGAATAAATTGTCAAATGGAATTCGTTAGCTATCAAATGGAATTTGTTAGCTATCCCATGAAAAATATAATCCGAGCATGAAGTTCAAATGAAATTCAATAATTTGTGCAACAAGTGGAAATACAATTTTAATTAACGACCAGCAAAAGCAGAAGCTCAAGAGTACATTATTAGATGGGAGGGCACAGAAAAAAAAGAAAATCAATATGCTCTAGTGGCATTCGTTATGCACGTGAATCTACAAGCACAATTACATGCCATAGAGTTAAAAACTTACAGCTAGGCACTTCATCATGGTGCTCAGGCATTGAATATTTGAAGTCACTGGAGGAAAACAGAGTTTGCACAGTATTAGAAGCTGTAAGTTTAGTTTTATATGGAAGAGAACCCTTTTCACGTATAATTTTTATGTGACTTCTTAAAATTAATTAACTTCACAATCCAAGGTAAATGAAAGAGTAATGTCTATAATATAAATGAAAATAAGAGATAAATTGCTCTCATTAAAATCCAGTTTCTGCCATGATGTACTATGTACAGATTGGAATACATAAGTATTTTGGCTTTAAACGTACTAATAGTTGGCAAGTCCTTAGCATTTTCTAGAAACTTGAAAATCCCACTGCTTTCGCTTGAAGTCACCTGAGACAATCAGATCATTGGAATGGCATTTTCCAGTCAAATAATCCAAGTCATATTCGTGCTCATCAAGTAAGATATTTAAAAGAATACAGTTGGATGATAGCAAATCTCAATAACACCACAAATCATGTTGCAAATAAAAAATAGGGCATTACAACATATTAATAAAGCAACAAATCATTTTGAGGTCTATAATGAGGTCACTACCTCAACTATGGCAACGTGGAAGCTTTCAGATTTGCTTGAAATTGTTGACATTGCTTCATTCTCATTGCAGAAAGTGGAAACTGAAACATCGATATTGCAAGGTTATTGTACAAACAGAGGAAGTCTTTAACGACAGTGACCACTATTTCTTAGCAGAAATACAAGAGATTAACGTAATAGCACAAAGGGAACCGAAATTCCAAAATATAAATTATGTAGGACAAAGTCATCTCATCTTCCCTTACAATTTGCAAATTTTCAATTTAAAAACATTGATAACAGAATTGAAAAAAAGTAAGTAAACGTTCAACCCTGCAACTTAGAATGAAATCATTTTGAGAAACAAGTAAATCAATAATTGAAATGCCCTTTGCTTTCCATTTCACATTGGGACCAAATCAGGCTGTAAATCACTACAGGAAATTGTACAAAAACAAGAAAAATTTATAAGTTTTTTCATCATAAATAGTCACCATTTCTGATAGAGCAGATTCTTTTGTCACTTTTGTTTATCATCTTAAATGACATGTTCATATTACACTTGAGTTTTTGGACAGACATGCTCCATTCGTAAGCTTTTATCATCACTATATGTACCCCCAACGAAGGAAGTAGGCTTCTAAGTTCTATCACTATCAGTTGTGCTCCGTGCAACAAGCGTCAAAAATAAAAGCAAAAAGAACCAAACACAGTAAAGAAAAGGGAGAATAAGGATGCCCTTATGGGGGAAAGAATGGGGACTAATAAAGCAGAAAAGTTGGATGAAATAAACTTAAAAGTCACCAGAATTTCTACTTCTTGAAGAGAAGTTGTATTCACATAACCAATTACAGAAAAGGGGAATCAAAAATCTAACCAATATAGTCCATTGCTTCGAGTTTAGACTTTATGTCAGCAGCAGACGTGCTGTTCTCATCAAGAATAAGGACCCTGAGGCCCTTTGGGAAATCCTTCCATGATGATAAATCATTAGCAGTGCAAACCATAGCTGGTTTGGCATCGTTTCTCAGGCTGCCGACAAGTTTCGGTGATTACTCCTTGTCAGCGTCCAATCCAAGTCTGCAGAACATTAATTCATATCAAAACTCATGAATACTTGTTCTGATGCCTTATTTGCTGATGCAAATCGTAGAGGATAACGTTTAAAGGCGCAGGAAAAAAAAAAACACTAATTTGCTTGTAAACCTTGTGTAAGTTGGACATTAAGATGAACAAGATCAGCCTGATGAAGGCACCTTCTAAAATCATAAAATTCATACAAAAAAACCAAACCATTGACCAGTCCACAAAAGTTTGTTGACAAGAACACCCTATTTAACGCGGACGTTTCCTTGGTGGCATGTAATACAAGTTGAGTCTTCCTCCAGCATACTATTAAATCAGCTAATCTAATTAAAAATCACAATTTTAGAGAAGATGCGTAGTTCATGATCCTGAACCATGAGTATTAAGTATATTATTACATCAGCTTGGCAGCAAGGAAAACTTATTCAAAGATAAAATGTCTCCCTTGCTCCAACTGGTTTGAATGAATCAACAAATAGACAGAAACCCAGATGAAATCCTCACAAAATAGACAGGAAAGGAGAAAAAAAATACAAAACATTAGGGAAGAAAATGAAAGAAGAAGTAGAAGAAGAAGGAAAACAAAGATGAAGATGGAAAAGAAGTAGATGCGGAACTGGGAAATTCATAAAACTCTGAGACAACCAAAAATTAAGACCTCATTACATGCATGCACATTAACAACAAGGTCATGAGAAAATACACTTACTCTTCCTTCTAAACAAGGGAAACAACAAGACATCCATCAACTACATGCAACTTGCACACATGCCTTTAAGAACTTACAAAGCTCAGAAAAGCTTTCCCCTTTGAGTACAAAGTCTTGCCTTTTCTTCACCTACAGCTTTTGGCTTTGGCTGTAGATATTGACCCCACATAAATGCAGGAGAGAGAGGTATCAGAGTGGATTTGCTATTGGACCTCCTAAAATATGCCCTCAATGATGTGAATGGTCGGGTTAGACGAGGTCGAGGATCACGGCGACCTGCAGGTCGAGTTAAACTCGACTTGTCTATTTTCTTATTAAAAAAAATACAAAATAGTTTTGTCAGGTTGGGCCGAGCTAGGCCTGTGCGGGCTGATCACCCGCTAAATTCAGACTAAAAACGAATCAAATCAGGTCGAGGTAAAATTACCATCCCTAAAGCCTCCCATAAATATTGAAATTTATTTTCAAAATCGAATGCCCGTCATTGCGTTACGCTGGTTGTCCCTCTCTGCTTCTTGTATCTTGTTCTTTTCTGGCTCAAACTTGAGATTCACAATGTACTCAATTTGCTAATAGCATCGGAGATATTCAATGATGCTAGAAACTTACGCATAAGATATCTTTTTTCACTAAGAGCTCGTAGTTGTTTTAAGTAAAGCAACATATTCATAGCATGGCATAACTTATTATACCCAATACGTAACAAGATATAAAATTGCTCTTAATCTGAACTTTTAATACTTTTTTTATTAGTAAGTTCTCGTTTAAAAGTTGGAAGAATCTCTAAGGTTAATCATGTTAAGATCCATTGATGCCTGTTGACATTAAAATTTTACTTTTAATTTTAAAGATTAAAATCATTTAATAACTAATAGAATATTTTTTATATTTTATGGTAAAATGTCTAATACTTTTCTTGTTATAGAATTACTAAAATTATAGAGTAAATTTTTTATAAATGTTCTAGTTAGGAATTATCAAACCTCAATTAGACTCAAATTATGGAAAAGAAATTTTAGAAAACAAAGATAGTAAGCTTTGGTGTAATTGACCTTTTTTATTATATCATAACCAAAGAAGAAGATCATCAAAAAAGAAAAAAAAACTATAGTCTTTCTTAATTAGTATAATATTTGTATAGTTTGGTTAGAATGACATATCAATAAATGGTGGTTGGCATAGAAATAGTTATATAAAATTTACAGTTACCTAGTAAATTTGTTTTATATATTAATAGCTTCTATATAAAACTTCAGTATTCGTAAATGATTATAACACAATCATTACTTCATTATGAAGTTATTTTCAACATGAGCATTGATTAGTAAACGATCAATTAACTTATTCGTAAAACTGAAGTTAAAAGTTAGAAAAAATTACTTAAAATTGAAACAATAATAACGTCTTAGTAGGAATTTTGTTGACATGCAAGAATTGCAGAGGTTCAAAAATATGCATCCTTAATCCTAGTTAATATAGAAACTATTTACGATAGACTTACAGAAAAAGGAAGATTTTTTTAAAATAGTTGGAAGAAAATAATAAACAAATACATAAACAAATAATTGTATAAATAAATAATAAATAATAAAAATAAATAATCAAATAAAGATAAAGATGAAAGTAAGCAAATAAATAAACAAACAAACAAGCAAAAACAAATAAGTAAATAAGATAAACAAACAATTAAAAATACAAATAAATAAAATATCTACAGGAATAAGTGCCATACACAAAAATATTTACAAATACAAATAAATAAAATATCTAAAGGAATAATTGCTACACACAAAAATGTTTAAGCTAATTAAAAGATACAAGAATCAAAGAAAAAAGTTCAAAAGAGAAGGATCTCTTTATGCGGGTCCTCCACCCGTATCCTAGTTTACCAAGGTCATATCATTCCTATTTAGCTCCCTCAATTCTTCTCAGGTCTTTTTCTTCTTCTTCTTCTTCTCTTATACTACCGTAAGTACAATCTTCTCATATCTTTTCACTAACTTGTAATGATATCTCCTCTTAATATGTTTGAACTACCTAAGTCTTATCTCTCTCATTTTATTATCAATGTTAGTTACCCTCAACTTATCTCTTACTACTTCAAACTTAACCTTAACGCTTCATTTCTATTGGATATGTAACCTTAAAAGAAGTGATAAGGTTAGGAATGACGTAGTAAGAGACAAGTTAGAGGTGGCTAATATTGATAGTAAAACTTGGGAGACAAGGTTTAGATAGTTCGGACATGTTAAAAGGAGACATCCTGATACCCTAGCGAAAAGATGTGAGAAGATTGTACTTAGGGTCTGTAAGGGGAGAAGAGAAAGACCCAAAAAAATTTGGGGGAGGTGATTATGAATGATATGACCTACTAGAGCTTATCGAGGATTTTGTCTTTAATAAGAAACTTTGACAAATTAAGATACGAGTGAAGGATCATACATAAAAAGGTCCTTTTTTAGTTACCTAAAATTAAAAAAATAAATGGAAATATAAAATTAGTTAAAACCAAATTCAGGGAAACTAATTTTGATTATGAAGGAAACAAATAAATCCAATTGTTAACATAAAAAAACTAATTAAATTGGTAAATTTTTAATCCTTATTTATTATTAGAGTGACTTTGTGAGATAATATTAGAATTATTTAGTACAAACTTTTAAAGTAGAAACATAGCCTTTGTCATTTTGAAATTGATATTCTTTACAATTTATGTGGATTAACAAATTTTTACGCAAAGGGTACATTAGATTTAATTTTACCTACCCACAAATTTAAAAATTAAATATAAATTGGGTATATGAAATAAATAATCTGAAGAAGTTGAATATTATTACTTAATCAAAAATTTTAAAGAAAACACAGACTGAAGTGTTATACTTCTATTTATACTAAAATGTTTCTTAAAAAACTCAACTAATTTTAGTAAAAGGAGTTAACGATACTCCCAATTCATTTCCGCTAATAAAGGATCAAAATTACTAATTGATTCTTAAGGAAAAAAAAAAAGCAGTTTTAAACCCATTCAAATAAAGAAGTAAGTTGCATTTATTTGTGATACTCCCTTCAAAGGTAAACTTACTATCAATAACGCCCAAAGCTTCACCAAGACACTTTAAGTATGGCTTTGACAAATGCATCGGTGAAGATTTCAATGTCTTATTTTTTTTCTTTATATTTTATGTCAGCTCAATATCTTGAGTTAGCACTTTCTCGTTGACAAAATGGAAGCAATTTTCAATGTGTTTAGTGCGTACATGAAACACTAGATTCTTATTAAATCCATTATAAGAATTATTATTATTATTCTTATTCTTTCCTCACTAAGCTAACTTTCATGGGATGTCTAGATAAGTAATTTGGAGTTAAGCTCATGTTCCTTCCAATACTCCAAAAATGATTAGTTATAAAATTTTCTCCATTGTTAGTGCACAAGCACTTTGTTGGTGCCTTTAATTCTTTCTCCATATTATTCTTAAACTGAATAAATTTGAAGAAAGTCTCACTTTTGTATTCCAAGAAATAAATCCAAATGAACTAAGCAAATTTGTCTATAATCACCATCACATAATTTTTAGACTTATATACTAGGTGTTCTTGTTGGCCTTAAAAGGTCTAAATGGACCAATTATTATACATCTAATGCTTTATTACCTAAATTTGGAAAAGGCAGACAATGAGATTTTTCATATTGACGACAGACCTCGTCATGATGAATGTAACACCCACAGACTCCCTAGAAGGATATGCGGATATTACTTAAGACGGGACTTAAAACATATCAAAATAATACTAAGCGTAGTCATAATTCAAGCAACCAATTATTATGTTTCCATGCATATTCAAGTTTAAACATAATTTAAAAAATACACCGAATTCATTCAAATACATATGTCAAGTTATCCTGAATTAAGGTTACTACATTACAAATCCTTAAAAAAAACGGTACATATCTTAAGTTCAAATATACCCTGTATTATAGTAATTACAAACGTTTAACAAAAATACATCATGTCTCATATTACAAATACAATCCAAACATGCATTTCCAAAAAAAAACACATTCTTTGTTGGCCATCGCGGTTGTTATTGTCCCAGTCTTCAAACCCTCATATCTGAACCTACACGAGGCAAAACCACCGTGGTAAACATCAAGCTTAGTGGAGAATAACTAAATCATACATAAACTAGTAACTGTTTAATAGTCACCTAACATCCACATACAACGAATCAAATTATATCTTAAGCAATCCTTAAAGATGCATACTAAAGAACAATTTGAGCATCGTGACTTTTAAAAAATATATAATCTATCACTAGAGAACATTTCTCATACTAATGCCAATCAATCATTTAAGTATCAGAACAGATTGAACAGATGTCAGAACTAATTATCAGAATAGGGTATAATATCAAATCAATTTAAATCAAAATTTTGTTTATATCAAAATTGAACATGTATTAGAATACAAAACAAGTTGAACATTCCAGTAGAAACTTTGCCACTTTTGGTTGCTAGGCGTCTCTAATATACTTAAGCATGTGTCAATTAATATGTCATGCCATGTACCACTTGATTATGCTACCCTTTGTCATCTTAAGATACTGTCATTAATCACCTACAAATCAGTCCACATGTCATTCCAAGGTTGGTCCATTTGTCACACAATCAATGATGCCAAATGTTAATGCATTATCCATGCCACGTGTCGCTAACTCATATGCTAAATCATTTTTTTGCACAAACTTAAGTTATTTCTTGACCATTTTTCCTAATCCAAATGTACATTTAAATACCTCAATTCGCTAATGGTATCAATTAAATCCAATTTACTAACTATAGTCCACCAATACTAAAATTCAAGTAATATACCTTTCACATTCAACTCATAGCACAGTTTTAACTTTTATCTCATATGTACTTTCATGAACATGTATCGTTTCAACTAAGGTATATTTTAGGGCCTTACAATAAATACCTTTAAAAATAGGGATACCATTAAGAAGTTACTTTGTGGTGACTTTCTACAGTAATCGATAACCTAAATGACCTAAACGAGCATGCCAAAGTTTTGAACATTCCGCCTTTGTCTTAATTTATTTTTTTCTTAATAAAAGATTTGCTACAAAAAGGTTTTTTTCAATGAATGTGTCACAGCCAATTTCTCCTCTTTTTGGGCTACTCCAATCATTAAAAGGAGCCAACTTATGTAATCTAACTTGCCTTTTTAATATATACATTCACTTACAGAAAATACATAGAGGCTCTTTTCTTTTTTAAATGAACAAAATGTCAATTTCAATATGCTTCATATTTGAAAGAACTTGAATGTCATTGGGACCTAAAAGAGTATAACTTCTTGAATCCATTATCTAAAATATTGAAGCAAGATTTTTCTTTAAGCCTAAAATGTGATAGACCTCCTTAAGGAATATATCTACATCATTTAAGTCACCTTCTTTTATTACACAATGTAATAAATTATCAACTGTCTTAACAACCTTCTTCCCACAGTATGGATGAACGTTAAATAATGGAGCAACATTTCTTGTTGTATGATAAGAAATCCTGAATCTAGTATCCATTATTTATTGTAGTCAATGAAACCATTAGCATTTGTAAATGTGTCTCTGATGTATAACAAAAGCTACATTTATTGGTTGATTAATAACTTTAATTTCCTTATTTGGTTGTTGAAATTCATTATTTTCCTATGTAACATTTCCTTCTGCTTCACACAATTTGATTCAATAATTTGAATTTTTATAGCCTAATTTTTTGTACCAAACATATGCCATCTTCACATGGAAAGCTCATTAATGTGTCCAAACTTTCCACACTAGTAATAATAAGTTTTGGAAGTTTCCTTAGGCTGCTATTGATTTTTATCACCTAAAGAGTGCTTCAAGGAGGAACTCTTTTCCTTTTCTCTTTAATAGAAAGAACATCCTTTGTTTGTGGAAGAGGTTTATTATTGCTTGTCATCTGTTTCACCAAAGCTTACTAATTTGAAAGAAAAATTTTCAACTTAAAAATCAAAAGTTTATTCACCAACCTTGTATGGAAGATACAAAAGGCATAAGCTCTTTTCTTAAGCCACAAATAAGGTATAAATATAAACAATTCTCACTTACTGACTCGTCTATATCCAATTTTAAAATTTCAGCACCAGATTCTTAACTTTAAGAAATATTCTTCAATTAAAGAATTACTTTAAGTTGCCGCAGCTAGTTCATTATTATAGTCTAATTATATTTTCTTGATAAACAGATTTCCAAGTGTCTTTAAATCGCAAACATAGTCTATGTACTTTTTACTAATTGATAGAACAAAGCAAATAAAGCTTTCTCATACCTGATCTTCTATTTCTGTCACAACTTATCATTTTAGGAAATATCCGTTGCGATTATCACTTCATCGCTAGAGAAAAGGTCTTACAAATCATATCTAAGCTTTTATTTATAACTTCCAATAATTATAAAAGTTACCAATAAGCTTTTCGATGTAAACATTAGACGAAGCGCTTCCACCATTCATCTTTCATGAGTACGAATATCAAATACTTGACAGGCAATAAAGCACTAATACTATAACAAAAATTTAAAGAGTAAATATAAATTGGATGCATAAAATAAACAATTTGGAGAAGCTGAATATTATTTCTCAATCAAGAAATATAAAGGAAAATAAAGACTGAACAATTGTGTGCAGTTTGTTTGAATCATACTTTTATTTATATTAAACCACTTCCAAAAAAACTCTACTAATTTTATTAGGAGGAATTAACAATGCTCCTACTTGATTTCCATAAATAAAGGATCAAACTACTTCTTAATTACTAATAAAAAATCTTAGACTCATTTAAACATAGTAGTGAGTTGGACTAATCTGTGATAAGATGTGTATCAATTAGGCTGGTGAAAAGAGATTAATGTTAACATTTATTGTAATAAATTAATTTCTTTTTAGTATTTCAAACACTATGATAAGAACTCATTAGGTGAATTTTGCTTTATATGTGATATGCCCTCTACACATGTAGAGAGTAATAAATATAAGTTATTCTTAATTATTTCAAACACTAATGCGATATATTCATTTTTACAGATCAAGAGGCTCTTAAAATGAATTATATTCAAAAATAAGAATAATGATAAAAAAATTCTAAAGAGCGTAGAATATTCTAATTAACTAACAATTTAGCTTTTAGATTAAGACCAAAGATCTCTAGCTATACTATAATCTAACTAATGTATTTTTTATAAAATTTGAGGCATCAACAGTTGGACAGTATAATTGTTGGTGCATTATATTCCAATTGTCAAATATGAGATCCTTTTTTAGTTGTTCAAAGGGTCTAGCTTGTTTAAGTATAATCCTAGCTTAGTATGGTTAATCTAATATGCATATGTTGGCTATGCTTAATGATTTTGAATTACTCAATATTAACTAGGAGCTATTTTTATCCAGTTAATAGAATTCTTGCTAAAATTTGATCAATCTAAGTTCTTATTGTTGAATATTTTTCTCCATTTCTTAGTATCTAAATTACAGAAGTGCCTTTTTGAAAAGAGCATGATCCCTTTCAGTTAAGTGAGGCTTATTCATTGCTTAAGCTCCTATTCCTTTCAATTCCCTTTCATTGCAATAGCTTCTATAAAACTCTTGCATTTTTCTTTAAAATATAGTTAAATATTCACAATAAAAAAAGAAGTGCTCCCTAGTCTCAATACATGAATTATAAAGGGGGAAATTATTGTTTGAAACTATGGAATTTTTGTGTTTGTCCAAGGCATTCAATCTATATTAATATCCAAACATTGAATTATAGATTTCTTGAGGTAGTTTGATTTGGACTAAACTAGCTTATTCCATGTGACCTCCTCTTTGTTATCTCTGAAAACTTGATAACATGTTTTATTTGTGAAAGAACCTGAGTTCTGTTTGAGTTAAACCACCCTATAATCAAGAAGCTGGTTGAGCAAATAGTTAGGAACAAGACTTTAAAAGTTAGAGAATCCCCTGAATCTGTAGTTCCATGTATTGTCTTTGATGACCTCATTCACTTTAGCCTTAGGTTTCATCATATGCCTTAGATGCCAAACCTTAGCTATAAGATATAAAGCTCTATGCCTCTAATTATTGAATCACATCTAGTTAGAGGCACCATTATCTATTTTGAATTTAAGTTCCTTGAATAGTATATTTCTCAGCTTAAGAGCTTATTGCATAGTCCACAAAGTGTTTGATTTTGCATTGATTTCCTATAAACTTTTTTTTTCCATATAATAGTTGTGAATCCATCCTAAAGATTTTTGTTGTTATTGAAAATGCATTAAATTCTCTTAGATAAAAACACTTTATTGGTGGCATTCATTAGCCTTATTTCTAGACCAAGTTCTTCTTTTGGTAACCCAATTTTAGTCCATTTTATCTTAACCTTGAGGGGTATTGAAGGTCTTTTAAACTAAGAAAATTCTTTGTTAGTCTTTCTATGTCTTTGGATTTCTTTTTGGAAAGCACCATATATGATACATAATATATATATAGGTTGTTTACTGCTGATTGTATAAATTGAAGTCTCCCAGAGTAGTATAAGCTTCAATTGCTCCAGTACCTCATTATTCTACTAATTATGTCATACAATGCTTAACAATCTGTATAAGACGGTTTCTTAGTTCAAATTAGGGTCCCAAGTTAACTAAATAGAGGTTCATTAACCAACAACTCAGTTATTAATGTAAGTTCTTTATTTATAGGCCTTATAGAGGTATATAGTAGGAGGAAGTCTTGTTATGATTGATATAGAGTCCAAATGGACTGCTAAAAAAGTCAATGAAGTTCTTTAGGAGTTTGATAGAAGTGGGATCTTCCTTGCAAAAAAAATGAGGAGGTCATCTGCAAATATCAAATTAAATAATCCAAGTTAGATACATTTACTATGGAACTTGAATGATAGTTATTTTTTTAATGTTGAAAGTAGTAAGTCTTAACAACGCCTATATGCATAAGGAGAAAAGGTAGGGGACATAAGATCCCACAGGCTAATCCTCCTTCGTCCTTTAATAATTTTGGCTCGCTCTCTATTAACCAACAAGTAGACGGAAGTGGTTACAAGGCATTGCTCTAACTAGTTGATGAATTTAGAGGAGGAATCTAAAAACTTGAAGAGTTTGAATAAGAAAATCCTAGCTAACTATGTTAAAAGCTATATCGAAGTTTAACTTTAAGATGCAGTTCTTTAATTTATTAAGTTTGTGAATCCCTAAAGTAGGACTTGGGCTATAGCTAATGGACTTTCCATTTTTAAATGTACCCTTGGATTTGCTTATTAAAGAAGCTGGGATATTCTTGTTCATTGAAACAAGAATTTAGAGATGATTTTGTATAGGGAATTACAATAAGTTATGGGTATATAGTCTTTAAGAGAGTTGGGATTTGGAACATTAAAGACCATACAAATATTATTTTTATTAATTTCACCAAGCAGCCTTCCTTTGTTAAAGAACTCTGAAATAACTTTAGACATTTTATCCTTCACCCAAGGCCAAACTTCTCTAAAGAAGAATCCACTCATCCCATCTAGTCCTGCTGCATTTTTTTAGGGGGTGGGGTTAATAATCTTTATGGTAGATTCAACATACTCTTTTGTAAAAGGTCTTTGTAACTCCTACATTTGAGATCGAGATAACGCTTTAGTGAGAAAGGATTTTAGGACTTGAGTAAATTAATTACCTATCCTAGTTAAGTCCAATGTAGTCAAAAAGTATTCACAGAGCTCAAGTTTTAAGATCCCCTTGTCTCTATATCCTTTCCCTATTGACATTTCTCAAGTTGTAAATCTTATTGTTGTTCCTTCTGAATAATATTTACTTGAAGAAATAGGAAGAATTTTTGTCACCGTCATGGAGCCAGACTACTCTAGCTTTCAACTTCAAGATAGAGCTATTAGTATTTGAGGCTTTAGTATGTTATCTAAAAGATCTTTTCTCTTCCTATATGTTTTCCATATTTAAGGGATCTCTATGAAGGTTGTTTTGAGCTCTAAAAGGAAGTTGCTTCTTACTATTAATGTCATATCTATTGTTTCTAGTAACAATTGTAGTTCTTTCAGAATCTATTTGACTGAACTAAGTTTTCTTGAAATACTTTAATTGCAATTGTATGCCTTTCTTAATAACCTCTTTAAAACCTTCTAGATTTGAACTGTAGTTAAAAAAATCTTTAAAAGGGTTATGCATTTGGTAGCTTCAACATTGATAAGTGCTTGACTAGAGCTTTACTATTATAAACTCCTAGAGTCATGTTTAGTTTACCAAAGCCCTATCGAGGATCCTTCTTAGGAACCACTTTCCTTGTTGCTTAATGTTCCACGTGAAATGTCTCCCTTTGTATTTTAGATTAGTTCTTTGTGCTCAAGTATGTTTTAAATTCATTGTAAAGACCTTTTGAACCCAAGCTTCCTTAGCTCTTTAATGAATATAAAGTGAAATTAAAATCCCCTATCAAGATTCATAGGTATCCTATAGTTAAGCTCATCTCATCCAAGTGTCTAAAGTTTTATTCTCTAAAATGCTAAGTTTACTTAATATATTAAATTAATGCAACATTTTTCCTGATCTGATTTAGAGATACAAAGAGATGTATTACTTGACCATTCATGTGATAACTTGGGACTTCTATTATTCAAAGATCATAACCTAACATATTCCTGTCATTGTGGTGTTCTCTTATGATTCGAAATAATTCTCCAATTATTATATAAGAGCTACAAGTTTTTGCCTTCCACTTTCAGATTGGTCTTTCAAAGACTAGCTGTAGGCTTTAATGAAAGAAAATAGTGTTGTGATACCTTTTATTTATTAGGGGAGTTAAGTCTCCTTACATTCCAAGCCACTTTTGTCATGACTTTTTAGCCTTTTGCTTTGAGCTTTCCTACTAGACTTCCTCAAGGGTGGTGTAAAATTTGCTTATTCTAACTCCCTAGTTCCCTCTTACCTTTGAATATTTCCATGGTTCTCCATTGTAATCCCTAGAGTGTTTCTAGTGTCTTAGGGTAGGGAGTTCCTTTCTCTAGGTCTTTATCTTTGTACAGTCGATTTTGACTCTTGTCTTTTTCATTTTCTTTAATATTATCAGTTTATGTTGTTAGTAAACGATTACTTAAGGAAGTTTCACTTCTAGTTGCATTGGCAATCCCTAATTAGGCTAGTTTAATCACCTAGTCTTCTATAGCTTTAGGAGCATTTTGGGACATTACCAGGGCCCTCATTGTTATTAGTACCTACAAGTTCAGCATAATCACCCTTTGTGAACCTTTTTCATATTAGTTTCTAAGTCGGGGATTAGTTGAAATTAGAGGTTTTTGAAGCTATCGTGGTGATCTTTATTCTAGAGGAACATGATAAATTGCAATAGATGAATCATAGTGGGTTGCTAGTTTAGGTAAGGGTTAAGGGGAGCTGGCTCCAGTTGAGGAGGACATTATGGCCATAGATGAAGCTAAGGAGATGGGTGATGATAAAAGGGCTATCTAAGTCGGAGAGCTAATATCTAGCAAAAACAAAATCTAACTAAATTTTAAGGAAAATGAAAAAAGGAGGTTATTAGTTAAAAAAAAGGAAAGGGTTGAATAATTTTTAGATAGAAGGTGGAGGATGAATATCTTGAGAGAAATAGAACTTAACTTAAAATTGAGCAAATTAGTTTACTAGTTAAATTTGCAATAACTTAATAGTCATTGAAAGCAATTTTTGGCAATACTGGCTTTTTCATCTTGTGACGAAGTGTGTAATAGAAAAAAAAATTTAAGATCTCTCATCCATTGAAATTAAAATTATAATGGCATCCTTTTAGTTATCACCATCTTAGAAACTATCTGTGGCTAGCTTGGTTCTCATACCTTAAGATTATAATTATATTGACATCTTTCTAGTTATCTTCATGTTAGAAGCTGTCTATTTTGCGTCTATTTCATTTTGTAACGTTTTCGACGATATGTAAGTTTGTGATAGTTTGATTAATTAGATAAATTTTGTTAAAGGTGAAAGTTGAATTATAATGTTGTTAAAGATATACTTTCGTAAATGAAATTATTTATTTTTCAAAAGAAAATTCTTTAGAAGTGCAAGTGCGAGGTTTAGTTGTTTATCCTACATTAATGCATTTACAGCTCAATGTCAATAAGGTATGTTCAGAAAGATGAAGTTGGTTAATAATCTGACGTCTTGCTTCAATCTTATCTAACGTAATAATAAAATAATTCTTTTTACATCCTGAAATGTACCGTCAGGTAAGCGCTTTTCTGAGCATAGTTCGGAATGATTGGAGCAAGAGTAAGAATATTAACTTGGCCCACTTTGGAGCAAGAGTAAGAATATTAAGTTGGCCCACTTCTTCAATGCTTCAAGATTTGTTTAATAGGTTGCGTTGGGAGTTGGCTCTTGAACCCTACGCTTGGTTGCTATTTTTATGGGTGGGGACAGAAGATAAGGACAGAAAAATTCTGTCCTCGACCTATTTGCTTGCTATCCCCATTATTTTCTGTCCCGATTTCGGAGACAGAGACATAAAATTTTTGTTCCTTACAAAACCAGAGGACAAGAAAACGAAGACGGAGACAAAAATAAAACAACGAAGTAAAATTACAAGAACACTCACGATTTACCAAGGGCTTCGGTAACACATTGGTTGTTCTCCGACCTTGCATCAAGACCCAACAACACACGTCTTCTCCGTCCACGCCTCTCCGACCAGTGATCTCCTTTTGTCGCCCTTCGTCGCTGTGGTCCGTCTCGGTTGTAGGGTAAGTTTAATTTGCTGTTCATCTCCTCCCGTTGTTCAAACTGGAGTCCCATTCCCAGTGCTTTAAAAAGTGTTCCAAGAATTATACTTAACTTTGACCCATTTTCTAGTTCGGCTCATAAGTTAGAAATGAGTCAACATTAAACACACCTTTCGCATGGTTAATTTATCTGTAGTTGGTGGACGGAATGGTTTTGTCAGAGTTAAAAAAGAGGTAAAATAGTCATTTGCATGTCACCTATTGAATGTTTATAATACTCTAATATTTTAAAACGTTTAACTTTAATTCTATATATTTAAAATATTCAAAATAAACTTCAAGTGACAAAAAATTGAAGAAATTAATTATATGTTAACTAAATATTACTTCAATAATGATACGAAATTATTTATTATTTTTAATGATAAAAATAGACTGTATTATTGAAAAAAAGTGATATTCATTATCTGAAATATATAATAATGAGTTCGACTTTTAAAAATTAAAATAATAAATAATGCTACATCAATAATAATGTGACATTTAATTGATGAATGATTAATCTCATCAAATTTTCATTCGTATAAAATCTATTAATATTTTGAAAATGTTAAAGTGTAAATTCAATGTTTTAAAAGAAAAAAATATTATGATACACTAAAAAAGAAAACTATATTTGAAATCTCCTAAAAAAACTTGAAATAAATATAAGTCACAATAAATAAACATCAAGATAAAACAACACTATATTATTTATCCAATATTTTCTTAAAAATGACATGTAATTTATGTTATTTTAAAAAATAATATAAGTAAATAAAATTTTGGTTTCTGAATAAAAGGTTTCCATTAAAAATAGTTTTGTACTACCTAATTACAACACACGATGTTTTTATCTTTCTTTAACTTTTATATTTTAGTGTTTTTTCCTTAATTAATTTAAATTTAATTTCTTTTAATTCCTTTTTTTTTATGTGTTAAGGTGAGATGTAAAATTTAAAGCTGTCTTGTTTCTCAATTAGACAAAAAAAAGAAAATCACAGTTAAAAATTGTTTTATATTGTATAATATTATCTCAAAAAGAAAAAGGAGGTAAAATTATAAAAAGATTACACAAAAGTTGCAAAAATTATAACATGAAAGAAAAAGTTTATTAGTTTTCCTCTAACCACAAACCCTGCAAAATATGCATATTATTACGGACAACCTTATCAAATTATCCTCCTTTGTATTGCAAACACTATTTTGTTATCGTTATATTGCTTGCTTATAATTTTTATTTTCATAAATTGTAAGAGCATTTTTAGGAATATTTGACTGATTCAAATTGTTTATCAATCTCCTCAGTGTTTCCTCTTAATTGACCAAAAATGGAAGCTTATATTCAATTTTAGAATAATATATTTTAAATTTAATATTTTATTAAAATATATAATATTAATCAAAATCATATAAAATATCAGTTAAAGATTAGAATTTTAATTTATTGTAAATATAATTCAAAGATGATTTTATTAGCTCATGTCGCCAGTCTCATTGATGTAAAATGTTGAGTACGTTAAACCTATTCATGTTAAATTATATGTACAATTTTTAATTAATACATTATATGTACAATTTTTAATTAATTAAATTGATCACATATTTTTGTTGTCGAAAATAATTTAAAAATCCTAAAATTTTAATTTATTAAATATCTTATTTATTGATGATTCATATATTGTCTTAAATGAATTGGGTTAACTTATGTGACAGTTCATGTTATAGATTAATCAAAATAATTGATGATAAATTATACTTATATCGAACAAAAATTTTAAGTGTTTAATTAATATTCTATTTATAAATAAAACTTGAGATACTAGATTGACAATTATATACTTCTAACCAATATTCAATATTAAATGAAAACTCAAATTTAAAAATATAATTTACCCATTTATAGTTTTTTTTCAACGAATAATATGTCCATTTTAGCACCATCAAGAAATCCTCTTTTTATTTTTTTAATGAAAGTAGTAGATATGGCTGAAGAGAGAAGGTTCAACTTTTCTTTAAGAGTTCTTTGTTTTAAGGCTCCCCTTCAGTGATGATCTCCTCCCCCATGCTTGTTTAGTTTTCTATTTTACTCGCTTTACTCCTACCTCAAGTTTTTGCTTTTCCTATTTTCTTGTGCAATTCCTTAATTCTTCTTTTGCTTGGTGAACGTCCTCGGACATTAAAACATTGATTTTCAGAGGTCAAACTATCATTGGAGGTACACATTTCCATCCCTCATCATAAATTTTCTCACCTTTTACCATTTCCCCTTAAGGAACCTTTTTTCAATTTTATTGTTAGACTAGTTACTGGACCCCGTTTCCGAAGCCTAACTATCCGACTGTCAAAAGACGTGAACGTATTATCCTAAAAGGTTATTACCATAGGATCTCTCTAGCCAAAACTAGTTTCGACAGCGGAATCACAAATTGACTTCTTCAGAATAATTGTAGCTCCATGTCTCTGGCTTATTTTGAAACAATAATCATCTCATTCTGAGCTCTACAGGTCAAGATATGATTAAAATACCAAAGTATGTTTAGTAAAACAACCAATTCATGCTCTTTCGATCGTTTTCCTCACTTTCTCTCCATCAATATTTTTCGAATCAACCCCAATAGATACAAAATTTTATGGACAGCTAGAGAACTATGTTAGGAATTTATTAGTTCAATAATCGTTTAATTTGGAGATTGGGTGATGAAGTTATGGCCAAAAGAGTCAAACCTGATCATGTCCTTAATCATATTGTACCTATCTTGGGACAATTGGCATAACTTTCACCAGAGATATCGGATTTTGGTCGTTTTAGGATGAGATTTTGAGATCTACAACTTTTGTGAAGACCTTGAAGAGGGATTTCACAATGTAGAGGGTCAAAATAAGACAACTTTGTCTCAGACGAAGTAATTAGGTCTGAAATGGAGCAGACGAATCAGTCTAAGACGATCCAGACTAAGACGATTCAGACTAAGACAATGCAGACTAAGACGATTCTGACTAAGACGATCCAGACTAAGATGATTCAGACTAAGACGATCCAGACTAATACGATTCCGACTAAGACTATCTAGACTAAGACGATTCAGCATAATATTCACATACCAAACACATAGCACTTTCTCAAAGCATTCAAAAAGCAATAAATGCACATTTATAATACAATTGTAAAACATTTACTTTCTTGATTTTGAAGAAACATTAATGGCTTATTATTCAATTATAAAAATGTAACCCACCTTGAAT
>JANZXP010000005.1:14185043-14210893 GCA_027576715.1 Erythroxylum flavicans
ATATGTATATTATATAATGCATGAGCATGAGATGTGTTTTCCTAATCTCTCCGATTGCTCTCCCGTGTACCAATTTCTATGATTCGACCCTTTGTATAGAAACGGGATGTTACATGTCATGAAGGTCACATGTAAACAAAAGACAATAATATTGATATAAATGTGTTAGTCTAAAAAGCTCTAAATCTCACTAGCTCAAATACATACCTAAGTTTCCATGAATTTTTCTGGTTAATTCAACTTTCTATTTATAACTATATAATCCTAGAAGTAATAGAAAAAGAGAGAATATTTTTTTATCATGTAAAAAGAAATTAAACATACATAATAAACAAACTTAAAACACATGTGTAATAAATAAGTTCCCGACTCCCACACTTAAAATTACATTATCCCCAATGTAACATTACATATAAGAGGTAGAGCACTAAAAAAACAAAAATTACAAAAATACTCCCCTTGGGTTGCCTCCCAAGTAGCATATTTGTTTATTATTGGTAGCTAAACTCTATGTTTTCTTTGTCATGTGAAAAAATTTAGGTCTTTAGGTGTCACCACTTCTACTTTCTCCATATGAAATTCTTCATGAATTGGCTTTAGGCAATGACCATTCACTTTAAGTATCTTCCCTGTTTTCAATCTTTAAATCTATCCTACACAATAGAGAGAAACACTAGAAACCATAAAATGATCGACCCAATGAGAACATAATTCATCTAGAAATAGTTTAAGTCTAGAATAATAGAAAAGCACTTTTAGCCAACAATAGAGCTTTTTTACGAAATCATCTTATCATGGGCAGCTTTAGTCTTCTTTATAGTTATAACTTCTTCCAATTTATCTCTATACTTTTTGCTTAAAAACTTCCTGTGATAAAGGGTTAATCACATCAATCGCAAAAATAAAATGATCATCTTGGGGGCATTTTATGGCATAAAAAATATTAAATTGAATCACTTCGCCATCAAGTTCCACTGTGGGGGTGCCATTACGAACATATATCTTAGTTTGGGTTGTATTAATGAATGATCTCTTTAGTTAGATAGGTATGAGATTATAGGATCATTTATATCTACCATACAACAATCAGTAGGAAATATTAGTTCATTTACTTGCACAAGCATATCCTCAATCACTACCTTTGGATAAGCATTAGCGAGATTAGCCAATTATATGTTAACACTAGTTTCTTTTAATGGGCTTAAATTTTAAAAAGTATAAATGAAACGAGCTATATCATTAATTGATGCTCCTAAATCTAGCATAGTCTATTTAATCATAGTGTTACAAATTTTACAAGGAATGGCAAACATGTTTAGGTCCTTACACTTAGGAGTTAGTTTCTTTTTAAAGATCAAAAAAATATTTTCACCGATCCTGATCGTTTCATTACCTCTTAACTTTTGCTTTTTGGTATAGAATCCTTTAAGGAATTTTGTATACCTTATAAGAATTGTGAAATGGTTCTTTGAAATGTCTAAACTTAAAGTGAATTCCTAAAAGAGTAGTTTTTCCTCTCTTCTGAAATCCAAAATGTTGTTGAATTGAGCAGGATATCTAGATTGGTTTCTTATTAACCTCCATTCAACTACCTCAGAGTGCTTATCACTACCAAAAAACCTAAATATGTAGATTGCATCCCATTATTAGAAACATTCAAATGTAGAATCAATGCATGGAAAAAATTTATCTATAATTGGAAAACTCCAATTTATCTCCTTAACCCTGAGAAATATTCACATTCATTAGAGTGCTCATTTATTTATGCCAAGCAAAATAATTAAGGAGATTGAAAGATGCAACACTTCCTATGGACAGATAAAGCTAATGAATTTAAAGGGGAAAAGGTGAAATGAGATAAATTATGTCTATTTAAACAAGGGGGAGGTCTTGGTTTAGTCCCCTATAGAAGTTATGTAAAGAGTTCTCTTGGCCAAGAGAGCGTGGATAATTCTCAATGACAAAGAGGCCTTACAGTCAAAATGTAACAATGAGTATTACTTAAGGAAAACAAGCTTCTGGCAGCTGAGCATTAATAGGGAACATTCATTAAGTCTCATTCAAATGTTAAGGATGACATAGCAACTTTATCCCTTATTCAAGTACCATGTTAGGAAGGACGAAAAAATTGGTTTTGGTCTGACAATTGGATTAATTCTAATCTATTGTTCAAAAGCAATGGGATGATTTACCTGACTACTAGAATTATGTCAAAGGACAAGGTGAGCTCTAACAATATTATTATTCTTCTAACATAGTATAACCAATCTCAAAAGGAAGATAGGATTGGTTAATTAGGGGACATCTCGTAGAAATTCACTAACTCATCCTGCTTTCAAATTTTCATACCTCACTTAATTAAGACCTCTTAGTTTAATCCAAAATGGAGCAAAATATTCATTCCCTAAGCTTCACTTATCAATTGGCTAGTGGTTAAACAAAGGCTCAAAATAATTGAGAGATGGTTTGGTAGTATTGATCCTCTTTGTTTATTATGTAAAACCTGCATCAAAACTATTTGTCATTTGTTTTTCCAATTTAAGCTTTCTCAAACTATTTAGGCTAGATTTTCCCATATGATACAAGTCTACTACTAAACTAGAGACTGGGAAAACATAGTAGAATAGTCTACTAAACAGCTTGCTCTTTGAAGTAAGATAGTGTTATCTTTAAAACTACTTTCATTTGCTCCATATACACCATATATAGGGAAACTCCATATTTCACAAATAAGTCGAAATGGAAAAGCATTTCCTAAATGAAAAAAAAAAAACAATTGGATAAGGAAAATACTCATAACACATGGTGACCAATTAAGATCTAGTCCTAGGATGAGGATCTTATGGAATTTATAGGGGATTAATATTCCTAAGCATGACATACTTATAAGCTTATAATATTCTTGTAATCTTATTTACTCAGCTCTTTTCAATTGTAGATGTTATGATTGAGCTTTTGTATTGATTTATAAGCTTAGCTTTATTAAAATGAAATTCCATTTATTTTCCAAAAAAAGTAAGTAACAAAAAACTACCTAAGGTATGGAGAAGGTAAAGCAAGAGGTTAACTGGGAGAGGAGCAAATTGATTGGTAATTGAGTAAAGTGAAGGATTAATGAGGTAGAAAAAAGGGAAAGGGGAGCATAGTGGTTAAGGTGCAAAAGGCTCTAGTTAGAAAAGAGAAGGGACAAGTTGATAGAAAGAAGGAATATCATTGTTTTTGGACTGTTAATGGGACAACAAGCTAGTAACTTGCCTTGCTTTTCTTTACTTTTTCATGAACTAAATTGGAATGGATAAAGGAGGAATGAATCTTCATTTATTTTAATTCATTTTTCCATTTTAAATTTAATTACTTTTTTTAATTAGATAATAGAAAGACGGTTAGTACTGGTAGTTGTAGTTCTCTTAAAATTGACACTTACACTCGCTGAATTATAATATAAGAACAATAAGTGCACTTGTCTTAATGATTTTATTTTAATATTTTTTGAGTTTTGAATATAAAATATCTTAGTCAATTATTTTGGTTTGCTATTTTATATTATTAAATTCAGTTTAGATAATTATTCCCTTTTACTTCAATCTTTTATTTTGTTAAAATTAGATAATAAAAGACAGTTATTACTACTACAATAATAATAACAATGATTAAGTAAAAATTCTGCTAAGCGCTGAGTCTGGAGAGGTCCAGTATATGCAATCTTACTTTTAATTAGTAAACAGATTGTTTCTGAATGACCCACAATTACTAGTAATTATAATTCTCATGGGAACAATACTCTTATTCACTAGACTATACTTTGAAAATGATAGGTGCATTTATCTAATAATCTATAGTATGATTTGAAAAATATACACAACTCGAAGTCCATTAAAAGTGCACCTTTAAACCTTCTAATACGTTATGAAGGCTTGTCTCTAGAAAATGGGAGATATTGCTTTATAATCCAAAATTCCAAATTTTATATTCCAGTATTCTTGACCATACTTATGGATGGACTAATAAATCTTGATTTGAAAAGTAGCACCATATGTGTTGGAGAAACGTGTATTCTCCATCCATAACCCTTTTGCAAAAGCAGTGACTATAGTTTTCTTATTATTCATGTACAAATAATCAATCCTCTCCTAAAAACATATTGGATTAGAGCTTGTCTAAATGCATTAGCTAAATCAAGCAGCCTATCAACATTTAATTCAATTGGTTTCATCATATAACTATTAATTCTAAATTTTGTGAACCTAGTCCTTCTTATCGTATCATCTATGACCCTAAGTTCACCTAAATCTTCATACGATGAACTTGTCTACATTTTTGTAATATTATTTGTTAGGATACTTTATGCACCACCATTAAAAAAAAACAAATTGTTAACTTTTTTGTTAGTCTCTTCACTGACCACCTCATAAAATATGTAATAAAATTCAGATGAACTAGAATCATCAAAGTTGCCAAATGCTTCTCCGTCATGCTCATATATTAGATCATCTTAACTACTTTAATCTGCGTTACGCTCAAATCAATTTTCTTATCAGTTGTATGCACTCGAATAGCTACCCTCTTTAAGCTTTAGCATCAAGCTGTATCTCATTTAGAAGCTATCTCTTAATTAAAAAATAATTTGAACTTATTTTAATAATTTAGCTAAAGTTACAAATTTAAAATTTCTTACAAACTATTGTCATTTTGACATTTAATTTTTTTAAAAGGTAAAAGACAAAAAGACTTATGATTCTTCTGATTTGATAAAATTTTCTTATATTTTAAAATTGTTAAAGAAAAACATATAGTTAATTTAGAAAGACACGTACTTGCTTTTATTAAATTTCTCTATTAAACATGTTATTAGGTGGCGAAGTTTCTTTGTACTGATAATTATGCAACAAAAGAACATATTAATAAATAATAACTTTCTATTTAACATATTATGTTAAAAGCTAATATATTTATTAGTTCTTTATGAAAATAAATTAATTTTTTATCTAATTTATCATTTTATAATATAATAATAAGAGGATTAATTTTTTATGTGTTCTATATATAATATTTTATAAAGCGTCAACAAATTAGTTGATGCTTTTATTGTCAATAATAAATCAATGATTAATTTTCATGGGATATGAGCCAACTAGACTCAACATCATGGCTGATTAATTTTGCAGTCTTATTTATTTTTTCTTATCTGATGGGTTCATTAGATTTAGCTTTAGTGTTTGATAATCACGGGTGGGGTCCGTTAGACAAACTGTTAGTGCTAAGTAATTATTAAATTAATAATAAAATGATATGTCAAAATCAATTTTATTTATTAAAATAAAAATTATTAATTGTTTTGAATAAAATTAGAAATTATCTTATTAATATTGTTGGATAATAAATAAAAATAAGAAATTAAGCATCTTATTTATTAATGTTATTACATAGTAAACAAAAGTTAATCTGATAAACTAATATTGTTAATAATTAATAAAACATTGAACACATCCTGTTTATATATTTTTGCTAATTCATAATAAACTCCCTAGTGATATGGCTATTTAGTAAAACAAAATTTCACTGCCTATGTAATGATACATGTCTTCAAAACATAAATGGCCTTTTTCTGGCATCAATTAAATAAGTTTGTCATGCCTTTAGTCTTTTAAAAATTTAACATTATTTAAGTCCTATTTTATCAATTTTAAAAAATTATATAAAAACTTTTAATAAAAGCTTAAAATTGTTGGATTTCACTTTCAATTTATGAAAGTTATACAAACTAATATTATAATGTTGTTTTTATTTTTATAATCTTATTTTATTACAGGTTATATATAACATTGAATTATTTAATATTAATTACTAAAAAACTTAAAAAATCTACAAGTTTTTAAATTTGTACAATTTTGTTTTTTGCAACTTCCAAACCCCAAAACAAACACAGTTGTCAGCCAAGTCACGGCTCGGTGCCTACCGCTTGTGGAACTTGTTTATAGTCTACATTTCTACATGCTTTAGCTTCCACTACTTCTTCAAACCCAAAGCTTATGTCATCCACACTCAAGAAGCGCTTAAAACCCGGCTTCAGAAGGCCTCAGCCCCAACCTGATAGCGGTTCATCTTATTCTTCGATGATGGAGCCACCGCACAATTTGTTTCCCACTAAAGATGAGTTCTTCCCACTTGTGGCAGTGGTTGCGATCGCTTCCTCTGTAGCCTTCACCTGTCACTTGATTGCTGGTTATATGTATCCCTCCACGATGCCCTTTTGTGATACTCATACCGACTCGCTCGACTCTATCTCAGGTGTGTAATAGTTTGTGCCAACATGGGCAGTCCATTATTACTTTAGCTTCGTAAAATTTTCTTCGTCTGATGCATTTTTTCTTCATTGCTTTGTGGTTGCTTGCTGGGATGTACTATTGTATAAAACTGCAGTTGTTAAATTAAATGGCAAGAGAGCGAAATTAAAGATATGAGTCTATAGTTGGATTCGAATTAAAGATGTGTTTACAAGTAGTATGAGAATTGACTTGAGCAAAATGTGAAAGTAGGATATGAGTATGTAGTCGGACTGAAGAGTTAGTCAAGTGAGAGGTTCGATTTATAGAATGTTGTTCAAATAGTTTCAATAACGTGAAGAGTAAGAATGTCCGATGTGGACAGGGTGAAGGGGGGGTGTTAAAAGACTCGATGTCATTTCTACATCAGAAATGAACAAAGGATTGTAGTGTGGTTTATATATAAGAAAGGATCTATAACCTAATACCTTAAGATTTTGGGTTAAGATATGGACTACTTATATATAGACTTTTCCTCCTCCTTAAAACAATACAAATCTAACACTTACCATTTATATACTCTCAACTGTTACTTTCTGGTGTATTAAATCAATAATTTTGCTCGCAATTATTATCAGTCTTCAGTTGTTACTCTCAATATAATGTACATGGTCTATACTAAGTTGTCTTCTGACATACTGTTTCAGAATTTTGTGAGCCTTGCCCAAGAAATGGAGAGTGTTATCAAGGCAAGTTGGAATGTTCTCAAGGTTACAGAAAGCATGGAAACATTTGCATAGAAGATGGAGATATCGATGAAAGAGCTAAAAAACTTGTCTGTTCTAAGAATCTTAATCATTCTGGTAGACCTCCTTGGTACCTGAATTCCTTTATTTTCTTCTTAACTTCTCTATCTTTGGACTATACTGCAGTCAGAGTGGGTTGAAGATCATATCTGTAAGTCTTATTCTCAGTTTTTGTGCTATGGTAAAGGGACAGTTTGGGTATGTCAATTGCTACTTACCAACAACTGAGCTAATTTTATATTATGTTGCGAATATCTATTAATTACCTGTATTCACTTTCAGATACCTGAAAAAGAGATATGGAATGCTTTAGGTGGGCATGAATTGATGCAAAACTTCGGTTCTGACAGCTGGATTTATTTGCTTACCAAGAAAAAGGTTGCAGAAACTATTGGTAGATTAATGGAGTTGAAATTAAATTCACTTGGGTACGTATTCATACTTCTTTAATACTGCGATTGAGTGAAAATTTTGGGGTCTCCTTTTTGCTGTGATTTAACAACTGTTCTTTCTGTTTCTTTCTCTCTGTGTTTGTGTGGAATAACACCCATTTGTTTGTCTAGGAACAAGGAGTTGAAGTGTCCAGACTCCTTAGCAGATCATTACAAGCCTCTTACTTGCCATATACGTCAATGGATCTCCAATCATGCCTTCATTGCCCTGCTATTTTGTTCAACGGTAAATGTTTTTTAAAGGGAGGCATTTAACACTTGAATTAGGTGTCCAAAGTTGAAGCTTGTTTAGTCTATGAGGCTTTACAGGTTCTGGGGTCAATAGTCTTGTTTTTTAAAGTCCAAAGAACGCGAAATTTATCAGCTAGAGTTGAAGAACTTTATCAACAGGTACTGGGGGCTATGTTTCTTTCTTTCATTAAGTAGCCATCTAAATTGTAGTTAGCTTTTCATTCTGCTACCTGCTGTTTCTCATGTATCCTTGCATGGCCTTGCTAGAAGAACTTTTTCCTTATTTACTATTTAATGATAATCATTTTGCTTTTGGCTTCATAATTAATTATACATGAGAAGTTGGTAATGGTAGCTTAAATAGTCTCATGTGAATTTTGTACTATTAAATCAACAAGGAATATAGATGAAAGCACAAAATTCTGCTATGTGAGTGCAAGCATGGAAAGGAGTGGCATGGTTGAAGATATTTTTATAGTTTTAAAAGTTTTTTTGTTTCTTTTAATTTATCTTCCTTAGCCTTGTGGATCTTCCACTAAGACTCCAGCATGCCTGAGATTTCGTGAATAAATTGATTTTGCTGGGAAAAGGGAAAAAATTTAATGGTCCTGGGTTAAGTTTTTTTATTTCTGACCTTTTGCAAAAGGAAAAAAAGAAAAAAAAATCTGAATTGTAATCTGATGCATGTTAGGTTTGTGAAATACTAGAGGAGAGTGCCTTAATATCAAAGACAGAAAGGGGTGAATGTGAATCTTGGGTGGTGGCCTCTCGGTTGCGTGATCATCTGCTTTCACCCAAAGAAAGGAAGGACCCTGTCCTATGGAAAAAGGTTAACGTATATTTCTTTACTCATTTTAGTTGTTATTGTTGTTGATGCTATTGTTGTCAGTAATGGACTTGAATTTGCTTATATCTTTAGTTACTATATATTCGTCTTTTTATACACAATTGATTCGTCTTTATGAATGCTAATGCCTGAGTAAGATGATAATAGTTTCTTTACCTCTCATGTTCTGGAGTGGTATTCTTCTTGTATAAGTTAAGAACTTGAGCATCATGGCAAGTCAAGCCTACAGGAGATCCCATTTTATTGGACGCTGTTGGGTATTTATATCTGAGATATTACAGTACAATTATGTAAAGAGTTAGTTGTTCTGCATCTTCAAAGGGATTTTGCCATACCTTGTTGCTTTTGTTTCTTTGAATATATGCAAGTTAATGAGAGAAAAAAAAACAAGAATTGTTTTTTATTTTATCTTCCTTTGAACATAGGTTCATATTATCTGCATTGAAAAGCCCAATAACATTATTTTCACTTCCAGTATTAACATTATTTTCACTTCCATTATGAAGAATTTTGATCTGGGAATACTGTCTTTGTGGGTTAAGATTGAAGGTCTATGTATTGAAAAGAAGAAAGATTGAAAGAGGCCTAGAATTATATCTTATGACTATCTTGTGGATTGCCTTGGCTAAACGAAATAAGTCAATTAATTTTATAACCTTTACAAGCTCTATTTTATTGAAGTTGTAAAGAGAATCCATCAGTACTTCTGCTAATTTCATCATTTGAGTTTGTGTTTGACTATGTCATGAGGTTGCGGCCCTTATAAATTGTTTGAGGTGGTGTATATTTCTCTTTTAATAAAGAAAATCCAATTCCATAAAGTGGCGTTAATTTTATTGCACCAGTACCTATTATTCCATGACGTGAAAAAGACTTGGACCCAAACATCTAATTCCTTTTGAACTTCCTTCTTCAGTGCATTTTATGCTTATGAAAGCTGTACCAAATATCTTATGAAGTTGAGATTAGTTAATTTCAATATTTTAGTTGCTTCTATCTTGCAGGTTGAGAACTTAGTACAGGAAGATTCTCGAATAGATCAGTATCCTAAGCTGGTAAAGGGTGAATCAAAAGTGGTGTGGGAATGGCAAGGTATGAGTTGTGATGCTGTATATTTGATTGGTCAAAGAAGGGATGTTAAGTATGCAGTTGCTGATTTTGTAATGTAAAGGAGCATCTTTTCTGTGTTAAAGGCGTAGCATGTCGGTTGACTTTGTTTTCCGGCACTGGTGAAATTATCTTAATTGGGCTTACGTTGTGTCCCATCGTGGACCCAATAGTGGTTTATTTTTCTTGATCATATGCATGACGTGTGTTTGTTCTCGCATGCATAGTTGAGGGTGCTTTCAGCTCAACAGGAATAAAAAGAAAGGGAGAGGGACACAAATTCGTGTCTGATGATGCCAGCAAAGTGAAATCTGCTCAAGAAAGCCATCCTCTGAGTTCTGGTGAGCTTGCTTTCCTAAAAGTCTGCTTTAAACACGCTGATACAACTACAAGCAACAATTGTCTATAGTTCACTTTTATGACTTGAACTTGCCTACAGTTTGTTTGCTTTCCATGATATTTACCTAACTAATATGCAAAAGCTACCAATATTTCTGCAGAGTCCAGGATATTGATGTTTTGAATATATTGCTATGGTCCTGCCTACCCCAGGGCCAAGGCGAATTATTCCTTCGCCAAAGATTCGGGAGAAATTATATACAAAAGAAGGTTCTCAAAAGGTCGAGTTCAATGTTCTTCTGTACGTCAGAATACAATTATGGAGATGTTAATTTTGCTGATCTTCACAGTATGTCTTGGAGGATTACTGATGGGTACGGAGATTGGTACGTATCCTGTACATGTCGATTATCACCATCCTTTTCTGCTACAACGTGTCCATCTGGAGAAGCTATAACCTGTTTCTAGAAGCATCATGAACTCCTAAACTTCCTATACCGAAGTTAAACTTTTTCTTATCATTGGAGTTGTCCAGCTATTTCTGGTTATTTTGGTTCCCAAAACGTCTCCCTTGATTAAACTTTCGCTTTGGCTCTAATTTAAGAAATTAGTATCAAAGTTGCAGGTATAAGTCATCGTAATCCTGCCAGTTATGGCTTCATGAGAAATAAACAATTATAGGGTAGTTACTCTTTAACCCTTCCTCCCCAAAACCTATTATAAATGATAAAAGTTTCGGGCGTAGATTAACAAACAACCAAAAATAAAATAAAGAAGCTTTATTTGTAAATATCTTTAAAATAGTGGCCTTGATTTTTTTAATAGAAAATAAAGAAAAACGAAAAAAATGGATTTAGCGGCAAGAAGCAAAATGGAATGTTGAAATGGCAAGTTGTAAACGACTAATTAATTTCTATTATTCACCGAGGTTCCAAAAGATTATGGATTTGTTTGGCATGGGAGGATTGTAATTTTTAGCTTATTTTATTAGTAGTTAGTTGAATTATATTAGCTTATTTTATTAGTAGATAATATCAATTATTTATTTAAAAATGTTTGATAAAATTAATTGTTTAATATTAGATGCTTATTTGTAAAATGACTTATAAAGACATGATTTAAAAAAAGATTTATAAGGACAAAAGTATTATATTTTAATATTTTTTTTATTATTTTCAAAAGAATTTAGATTTTTGAGAAATTGCTACTATTATTACTTTCTTTCTATATATTAATCTAGTTAAAGTTCAATTTCTATTATATTAACTTATTTTCTACTGCTACTTTCTTTAACCATATTAACCTACTTTCTTCCTCTTGTATCTAAACAGAAAATATCACAATACAAATGAAGTTTAACAATACAATTCAAATAGAGCAAAAGAAGTTGACACTATCATTTAAAGCAAGGATTTATAATAATCTAAGCACGTCTAACTAAACTAGATGTAACATTATCATGAGTAGTTGCCATCTCCCGAGTTCTCGACTCTTCAACTCTTTGTATAGAGTTAGCTTCAATATCTTAAAATACATTTGAAGGTATAAATTTAGGATTATGATCGATGATGTTAAAAGTCAGGTCGCCAATGCTTCTTCTAATGTAGTTATGTAAAGTAAAAATTGCACAAATTATTCTATTTTAATCCATCAGTGAATATTTGGGCATTTTCTCCAATATCTTCCATCGAGCCTTAAGAACACCAAAATCCCTCTCAATACAACTTCTCAATGATGAATGAGCAGGATTAAAAATTTCTCGAGATCCTCTTGGATTTGCAGTACTAAACTCTGATTGATGATATCTTATCTTTAGGTAAGGTGTCAAATATCCGTCTCTTTTCAGATAGCCTTTATCAACCAATTAATATTTGCATGAGTGTCCATAGAGGCAATATAATTAGTATGAATGATATTATAAGAAGTCCAACAGGAAATCCTACAAATCTTAAAATTACATATTGATGGTTTTAGAAATTTGAGTCTCGGATTATTGATTGAATCAAGGAATATACGAGAATCATGTGTTAATCCCTCCTAACCCACTAAGACATACGTGAATAGTAAGTCAAAGTCACATGTTGCCAATACATTTGTAGTCGATATTCCTTTCCATCCTTTATATCGCATTTGATCCTCCTCTGTAATAAATATAGCTACATATGTACCATCAATAGCTCTAGTGCAATCCTAATATAAAATAATAATCATAAGATGATAAAACAACCATTTTCAATGAAAAATTTAATGAAGGAGGAGGGGGAACATATTCAATTACCTTAAAATGTGGCATATATTTAGCATCATCGGCAATTTATGGTGGAATCTTCTTAAATTCGAGATCTTTTGGTACGAGTATATCCTTTGAAAATCCATCCATGATATTAAAAAATTCTTTAAAAACTCTACTCACATTTCAACAGAATGTTGAAAGCGCTCTTGGGTATCTTTATTAGAGGCAACTTTCACTTAGGACATACACGAATAAACCAACTTTCTCCAAAATTGACTTCCTATCTGAAGGCCTCAAACCATAATTATTTTCTAAATGTATTTTGATTCATCCTAAATGTATTAAAACATCGTTTTTCATGAACATTTAATAATTTGTTCATCCATAGTTCTCTTGTTAGATAGGAAGTCATGCATAGTTCCTTGTATATATGGTTCAAAAAATACACACTCATATGACCCGCGACATAAGGCACCAAATCCTAAAACTCATTCTTATTGTCCAAATTTTGCTTAATTTGTAGAAGTTGCATAATTTGCATAACATTATCATCCCTACCTAAAAATCAACAAGTAAAATTATATTCTAAATAAACAAGACACTTTTATGTTTAAATATAAAAAAATAATATAACATGTAACAAAATTATAGATTACTAATAAGATAACATAATATAATAAATAAGCTAACTAAGTACATAATGTCTCAAAACACAAAATGTCAACATAAGTGCACAAATTATAAGAACAATAAACTAAACGTAGTAATGCATAGAAACTATGTTTAATGTTTCTTATGCTCTTTATGCTCATACAAAAACTTTATGTATTTAACTCTCTTTGTATCATTTGGTACATTGAAAAAATGGACCTTATTTTTAGATCTTCAATCAAAATGCAAGCGAAGTAAAATTTAGGTGTACCAGTCTCTAAACTAATAAAAGTACATAATTTTCCCACAACATTTGAAGCATCATGATTTGACGCATTAACACCAGTCATCATGTTCAACATTTTCATAATGGAAGTATTCATGTCTATTGTTGCACTTTGTCTCCCTTAAATGAATTGTATCATATTATCAAGGCTCTCATACATTGTTGTAGATCCTCATACCGTTTTAGTGAAATTAGTTCTTATACTCTTGTTACTTTATGAACTATCATTCTCTAAAACCCTTTTGCATCTTCTTTAGTCATTACCTTATAGTTATAATGCTCATCACCAATCACATGATAATTGTTTAGACCACTAGTCTCATCCATAGTGTCATGATCATGATAGCCTGACGATTGATGATGAGCATTATGACTACAAGGTAGAGAAGGAACATAAACTTCCTCAACTTCTTGTTATCCTTATGGAGGGTTAGCCATAACACAAAATATAGTCTCCCCTTAGGCCAACATCCAGAAAGTTGAATCAACTTACATTTAAGCTCAGGTTCAAGCCCTTCCTTTTTAAATGTTTTAAAATTGATGTTCTCCTATAAAAAATATAAATTATTTAAATATTAACTATCTATTTAGCATTGATGGCAAGGAAAATAACTTATAATGGGGGGAAAAAGCTAACCTTAATCTTCATAGTCCACCGCTTCTCATTGACATTGATTGTTCCTTTGTCATAGTCCCATCCTAATCTCGTTTCTTTCCCTTTCTACTATTTTCAAAGACCACATATAGCTCTCATCCAATCAAACTTTTTTTAAGTTTATTTTTATCCTATGGTAAGTTGGCCACATTATGAAACTCTTCCTCCACCTTCTTCCATGGTAACCTTTGACAAATAACTCTACCACTTTTTCCTTTGCTCCTTTCAATATATTGGTTACAAATGTTACAAAATAAAAGAAGTGTTTCTTTTTTCTAATGAACCTTGCCTATATCATTTCCTCTTGACTTTCTCCTTTGTTTCCTTTTTAGGATGGTAACATCTAACCATACAAGATGAGAGAAGATTATATACTAGTTAATCAATTTGAAATTGGTTTCACAAGTTAGTTAGTTTTACTAACTTGAATGCATGATCACAAGCAAGCCAACTTCCTTTCACCATAAAAAAAAACAACCTCAAAAAATCATCATCATATAAGAAATAACATTTATAATAAAAAATGAAAATCATATAAAGTGATATTAAATGATCTTGTTTCTACTAGAGAACTGATCTGCAATACATACTCATTTTTACACTTAAGTAATAGTCAAAAATAAAAATAAGCCTCCCCCTCCACCTTACTTATAATTGTAATTTCCAACAAAAATAATCCTAATCAGCCTATAAACTCCATAGCCATTACTACCAAAATACTGAATACTTGCAAAATATTGAACAGAAAGGTATCCTCCCGTCTAGTAAGATATTAAACACTTGAAATAGTTGAGAAGATGTTGGATAAATATAAAAGCAGCAAGATTAGTTTTGTAGCAAATAAACAAAGGATCACAATAGTCAATAGCATCAAAATAATACGTAATTAAAATCTCCCTTTATGGACATAACAACTTTTAAATAGAATCTATCTTAGTTGTGACCAAAATACTTCAGATTTTGTGAAAAGGATCTACAATCACAAATAGTGCAAGAGTGCAGAACCATTTAAGAGCAAAAACGAAATGACATCAAATCTAACTAGCTAATTTGGTTATTATTTTTGCAAGCATGACCTGATAAAAATCAAATCCACAATCCTAGGCAAAATCAACATAATTACAGGCTCATACAAATCAAATCAAATTGTTATTCAAAAAAAAAAGAAAAAAATTTGCTTATAAACTAGATATAACAAAAATCAAAACATCGAAAAATTCAAATAATATTGCCAAATCTGTCCAAAAATTAAAAAAATTTGAGTATGCAGGTAAGAATGGGGGGAAGGTAGAGGACAAACTTAGAAGAGAAGATGTCATTGGTTGGAATTTGATCGACACATACTAGTAAGGTTAGTCGTTATAACATTCACAGCACAAAATGTATCTCTCTCTCTGTTTCTCTCTCTTCACTCCTCTCTCTTAGCAACGTATCAGTAAAGTTTAGGGAGTATCTCAAAGTGTGTTAAGATTTTCCATTTTAAAGGTGAAAAGAGTGGTAGGGGACAGTTATGAGTAATAAATGAAGTTAAATGCAAGTTTAGAGTTTGTTGTCTCTATTCAAACAAAATCATATATAGAGCTCACTAATTGTGTAAAGTTGGATATTAAAGCTAAAGAATAACATAAACGTCATCGCCAAGTTTATAATAACCATGTTAAACAAACTATGGTTATGATTGAATTAGGTACCCTTTGTAACAATGATACCTACATTGTTTTTCACCCTTTTTCTTCCAACTATATATGGTGGAATGAGTCGAACGATGTGAACACTTGTGCTAGCACCATTTCTCCTAAATAACGCATTGCATAGTTTAGAAGCATGTAGAGCTCTACATCATTGCAAGGAGACGAGAGGCATATAGAAGCGTGTGTAGCATGTTGCTATCTTCATTTTTCTCTATTGTGTACTAAGGAGAAGAATGTCTTCAACTTTTTCTCTTTTGTTTATCTGTTTGCTTTCTTTTTCTAGGGTTTTTAAAAATAGCCTTCGAACTTGAACAGTTAAAAGGGATGGCAATTCGTACAGGCTTCTCACATGTTTCAGAGGTTTGTATCCCACTTTAATATGTTTTTTAACGGTAGAAAGAGTTTCAAGGATTAGTCTAAGCTTTGTATGATCGAAGGAATACAAGCTAGAAACTAGAAAGTAGAAACTATCATAAGGTTCACTGAAAAGTGTCAAAGGTGAGCTGATGAGGGTCTTTGGCATAATTTTGGAAAGAGAAGCATGTATACAAAATTGCATTCTCTCTATACTTGAATTATATATTCCTCGCCTGTCCATATATGTTATATGGAACATCCTAAAGCATTTAGGCATACATTTTGATGCTTGTATTTGCTGGGGGACTTGTTTCATCAATATATAATTGGTCACTATTTAAAGAGAAGGAATTGTAGGAAAGAAGTAGAAAACAAAAAGAATATGCCAACTGGAGACTTATCCAGCACATAAACTTAACAACCACCACGAGTATAGAACTTTCAAATCTTCGTGAGGGGAAAATTTCACTGAAACCTAACAATAGAGAGAATCATGATAACTACCTGGAGGATGAAACCAGCGAGGTCCAAACCCTTTAGCTATTTCCTTTCCATAGAGAGAATAAATGTTACCTAGTTAAACATATTGGGCATAATCATCTTTTCATATATTAAATTTTCAATAGCTGCAGCAAAACGCTCCTCAAAGGAGCATTTCCAAAAATAATATATTGGTATTAATTTGCCAACCCAATCAACTGATCACCAAACATGATTATCAGCAGTTTGACATGATCAAACATCTAAGTACCTCAATCTGCCAAAAAATAGCTGATCAGTCATTTACCAAACAAGGCCTATGGTTTTTCTATTTTGGAGATTTAAACTAAAAAATATTGTAAAATTAAACAATTCTTAATCCTTCCAACTTAAATTAAATATTTTTTATTCATACATGTCGATTAATTCATATTTAAAAATGAAAAGTTGTATGCCTAATGTCAATATATTAACCTGACGTTTGATTGTTAACTCTAATAAGTAGGCATACATATTATGTCGCATGCTTACACTCATCTTACATACAAGTAAGCTCGTTTAAAAGGAGCATACACATCTCTTTATCCTTATCCAAATATTCATATAGCATGTCGTCAGAATATGACCTAATATTGGGTTAACTACGTATGCTTACTTGTAATTCAAAATTAAATTGTTCAACAATCTTGACCATTCATTTGATTCCATGATGGATGTATTTAGGGATAATAAAATAGTCTAGTTCTAATCCTGCCTGAACAAAAATCAATAAGTTCAACTTAAGTTAATTAAGTTTCGCGCTGAACTCTATCTTTTACTGAAAAAAATTTTGATTTTCAACTTGAACCTAAGCTTGAGTTTCCAATTTTGAAAGTGAGAAGATAAAGAGGAAGAAGATGATTTTATAAATAAAACATCTAGTTCCAAATTCTTACATCGGAAGTGATAAGATAAAAAGATGATTGCAGAAATAAAGCATCTAGGTTTTGTCTAAAATATAAAACTTCAAAATAATTGGGCTTTCGAGCTTGATCGACTTAAATGAACTTTGGATTCATATTTCTCTAAAAAGATTAAAATTTTTGCCTGACTCGTCCTAAATGAATTTTAGACCATTTAATATTTCTATAAAGTAGTCAGGCTTTTACATTTAACTTAACTAGATTGAGATTTAGACAAGTTAAAGCCTATTCAGGCTTGGAATCAAACCAAGCCTATTAGGCTCGACAGGATTTCTGACAAGCTTGAGATTGAAAAAAATCTTTTATATGGCCTAAGTTTGTCCTCATTTATTGCCACCTCTAAATGTACTAGATTAAATTATAAAGCATATAAATTGGTCCTTTTCTTATCCATTAAGATTTGTAAAGAACAACACTAATTAACCCATTAAAACATCTGTAAATAAAAGCGATCAAGGGAAAGAAATCAATTTATTTAGAAACATGTTTACAATATGTCTATTTTAACAAATAATTCATGTAGGTATTTATCTGTCATATTAAGAGAATTGTATAATCTAGATCATGAGAACACATATGTCTCCTTTGCCTAAATCTGAGAAAATATCTATCTTTTTTTTAGATCTTGCCATTTCTTTAGCTTTTCTGGGCTAGGGTTAGGGTTAGGCTTAAGGTTAACAATCATTGTATTGACAGTGTGTCCTAACGTTAGTTAAAATAAAATAACTAGACTACTACTACAACAATGGTGAGTCTAGGTTGATCCCACAAAGAGTGTGTGGAAAGTTTATGAAATGAAATTAATCGGTGGTTAGGTTTAGGGGGTTTGGATTTTTGGAATAAAAAAATAAAATGAAACTAGACTAACAAAAACAAATTAAAGAAAACATGTGAGAAATGATAACAGTGGGGAATTTAGTAGGGATCCATTTCTTTAGTTCAATCTTAACCTACACCCTAATTAAGCATATTTTATCGATTTGTTGTTTCCTAACCTCTCCCAGCAACTATTAATCATGAGTTAATAATTAACCCGAGTTTTCCCTTAGGTTTTGTTTAATTAAGATACAATCGTTAATTAAAACCTAACTACTGAATAACCTAGGATACGATCTCTAGATTTAATTAGGCAGTAACATTATGAATTAGGAAAACTAATTAATGAAGGCAACAATCACATATGATGTGTCATTTAACCTAGTTCATGTTAACCCTAATGATTACGAAACATTAGTCGCTACACATGAACTTTAACATAACAATTACGAATTATATCGAAATTCTAGTAATGGGTTTGCAAATAAACAATTCAATAAATGTATTAAAATCATCCTTTCACAATACCCAATGAGTTTATACACAAATAACCAAACAATAATGAAATCCGATTATCCATACACAACCCAAATCCATATGCCTAGGACAACATAATCAATTTAATAGGAGAGAAAGAAATAACAAATATATGAAAGAAATACTTAACTTGGGTTATTGACGTCGATGTCATCTCTGAACTAGCGTCGAGAACTTAACCTTCCATGGGTCTGTCTAAAGAAAATGCTTCAACCCGACTCAAATAACCCTACCCCTTTAGCTTTCTTCACTACGCCTCCCTTTCTCGCAAGTGCTCTTTTGTCGCCACTGTTTTATTCTCTATTTGCTACTATTCATTGATGTGACGAATAAATGTTATTGGACTATCTTACTATTCATACCTCTTTAACCCTCTGCTGCTTCTCTAGAGAAAATGTCTACGTTTCACTCTTGCATCTGCGTTAAACGCAGACAATGTCTGTGTTAAATATAGACATTAATCCTCAACCCAATGACTGCGTTTTGGTGCCCTTCACTACACATATGCATTTTGCTCCTTCACCCTGCTGCCGTTTTCTGCTCCACCAAATTGACATTTTTATATGGCAAAAACATGTACGTGCCTTGCTTTCTATGATTCTTCTTCTTTGTGTTCCATTTTTCTTGTCTTCCTCTTGTCATTTAATTTTCTTCTTCTTACCCACAAACACAAGTAAAAATTAATCTTTGAAAAATGGACAAAATATAGAGCTTTCAACTCACTTTAACTTCTTTACTTCTAAATTATACCTAAAATCACATATGAGTCAAAGTAAGTATCTTAAGCAATTTCATATCAATAATCACTAAGTGTTATAAAATATTTTCATAATCAATTAAGCACCTATCAATTTCCCCCATACATAGCTTTTGGTAGTCTTTGGGCAAAACATTAAAATTAAGTTCAATGACCCAAAAACATTCACTCAATTCCCATATGTTCCAAGAATATATAATCACAAACAAAGATGAATGAATTTAAAAAATCATAGCAAGAACTCAATATTCCAAGTTGTTACTCATGATCAATCAACATTCATTACCTTCAAAAACTGAGCAATCTAATGGTAGACATGGAAAATATGTTTAACTAAAATATACCTATAGGTACACTCAATACCATTCATGATCATATCATTCCACAACTTTGCATATCATTTCATTTCTCCACCATTAATGTTCATATGCAAAATCAAGGATCAAAGATCATTTCAAGGTTTTAATATGGGTAAAGGTAAGGTGAGATATATTTGGGTCAAGTAACATGAAAGCCATTAAAGCTAGTGAAAAAAAAAATCAACACTCAATAGGACATTAACTGCATAAGTTAACACTCATCAAAAACTGAGTATTGTCAGCTATGACGAATGCAACAATTATATTTTACAACCCCGTTCAACTCTCACACACAAACCACATGGAGCATAGACTAACCTAAAGGAATCACTCATACAATTTTTGCCAACAACACATTGAAATCACAAGAGTGAACCTTCGCAGCCAACATCTACCTCATATTCAATATACTTAAATAATACATTCATTACAACTCTAGGAAGATGCATTAATTATGAATAGCTTTGCAAACTCATATGCACTTCCTCCTTGATAAATTGATTTAAACAAAATTTTTCATTCTTTTTCTTTTTCTTTCTTTCTTTCTTTTTCATTTTCTTTTCTTTTCTTTTCTTTTCTTGTTCTTTTCTCTTTTCTGTCTTTCTTTTCCTTTTTTTACATTAAAAGAAACTACATTAATATGGGAATTTCAATGATAAAGCGTAAAATAACATCCCATCATTTTAACCAATCCACACATATATGCACCCCAATACTTAGAATTTTGTTCATCCACAAACTCAACAATCATAAATGTTTCACTAGCTTTATGGCTTGGGTAGGACATTTGGTTAAATATAAAGCATGTAATGAGGTTGATACAAAAAGAAAGGCTAATAAGGCTCAAAGGGAAAAATCATGTTAATGGGGTAGGCTATTTTGCTAATGTAGCTTATGAAACAAAGAATGCCTAATCATGTCCATGTGAATGCATGTGATAAAAATGTGTTCTCAAATAGAAATTCAAGGTAAAATCAGGATGTACATGTCATAAAGGTCACACATTTTCAAAAGACAATGAGACTGATATGAATGTGTCAGTCTAATAAAGCTCAAAATCTCACCGACTTTGTCTACCACTAGTCACTTCTCTTCTAAAGATAATGCAAATTAACCAATCACAAAAGTAAAAGTATATGATAAGGTTGTTGTGAAATCCTCTAGTCAAATCACACTCTAATCATGACTATATAGTCTTAGAATTATCATAAAAGAGAAAATGTTTATTTTGTTGTTTTATTCTTTCTCTCATTTTGATTGAAAACTTAAAATAAGTAAAACAAAAAAATTCACGACAACAAATTCATATAAAACGTAATGCGAAAATGTAATAGAAAAGAAATTTACTTCCCTTGGGTTGCCTCCCAAGAATCGCCTTTGTTTAAAGTCGTTGGCTCAACTCCTTCTTCTCCTCACGTGACAAAATTGTGATCTTTAGGTACTACAGTTAGCACCACTTCTACGCAAGGTTGTTCCGGGTAAGGCCTTAGTTAATCATCATTTCCATTTAGCATCCTCCTTATCCTTAAATTCTCAATCTCGACTGAGTTCATACACTCCAAAAATATTTTAAATGTCTCTTTGTCTTTTTCTTCCTAATTTAATTCCTATAATCTGCTATGTAAAGGTAACGAGTCATTCTCAATAATAAAATGGAATTTAGTACTTACCTCTGATAGGTGTGAATTGTATCATGTTTTAGGGCTTAGTTTGTTATGTATTAAGTGTTAATTTGAGTGGTTAGTATGTGTTTATGTTAGAATTGTGTTCGTTTGTGTGTTTAAGTGCTTTTATGGGTTAGTATAAGTTTTTGAGCTTAAATATAATATTTTTGAGGTACCTTGATGTGTTTGCTAGTGTTTAAGGGTTAACATCGAAGAATAGAGAAGTTTTAGAGACTATCAGGCCGAATCCATGATCCACAATCATGGCACAATAGGCCACGATCGTGACAGAAACATAGGAGCTAGCCCACGATCGTTGCATAAAAGACACGATCATGATAGAAGACTTTGCCACAACTCATGATCATGGCCTGATTGCCACGATCGTGACAGAAAAGGTTCAATGCAGGCCGCAATTATGGCATGTAGGGCCACAATCATGGCCTGTGTCGAGCAGATGTATAAACAAGAGACAACGTCAAGTTTTGAGGGATTTTTTGGACCATTTCAACCCTGGAAAAACCCTAAGGATGCCTAAGATACAAAAGGTATTTAAAGAACAAGAAAAACACAAGAGATAAAGCTTTCGCATCAACCACAATTTCAAAATCCTATAGAGCTTTATCGAGAGATTGAGAAAGAAACGAAGGAAGAGAGATGTGAAGAGGACGCCTACAAAACGTACTTCCCATAATAGGAATTTTCCCGCCGTTACTCCCTTCGTCATCCATTTCGAGTTTATTTTCGATGTAGTTTCAAATTTTATGATTGTACAAAATTTGAGATGGCCGTAGAAGATAGATTTGTTGAATGTTGAGGATTTGTCTAAACTCACCTTCGGGATATTTTGTCTTCGATATTAATGAAATTTGATTGTTACATTTTTATTGGATTTTCTGTAATTTCAATTCTACACTTGCATAATTCGGTAATAAACTGAGAGGTTGAAACGAGTGAAAAATATTAAATTGAGCTAATAAGAGTTAGGTAATTTAATAGATCAAGAATTAAATAAAACCACTAAATTTGTATAAAGAGAGATCTTGCATAGGTTTTCAGTAGTTTTTGGACAATTTAATATCTAATTTAGGTTTTGGATAAATTGTGAATCAAGAGATTGCCATTCCCATAATTTGATTAGGTTTATAAATTAGGGTTAATGATTATAACTCGAGAGAGAGTAATTAACCCTAGGACTGTTTAGAACCAGTAATCCAGTAATTTCATAATCATTTAGGTTTTCATTAAGGTCGGATAAAATTTCCCTTTCTCTCAATTGGTAGTTTTTAGGTTGCTTGGTGATTGGGTGTTGCATCTGCTATCTTGTTTATATTTTCAAAATTGATTCTTGGAATTAATTGCGTGATTGAAATACTTTCTTGCTTTAGTTTTGTTCTTTTTCAGTTATTGCAATTTTTTTTGGCCTTACATTTTAAGATTAGATTAACTCTCTTTGTGGGAGCGATACCTTAGGTGCTATGCAAATGAACCGTGTGCTTACAAAATATCGAGGTTAAATTATTAAAGCTTTTTCATATTGAAAACCTGCGATCAAGTTTTTGGCGTCGTTGTTGGGGAGGAGATTAGTTTAGTTCTATAATTTAAGGTGTTTAGTTTAGTTTTTAATTTTTGTTTTCGTTCTTTCCCTTTTATTTTAGAAATCGTGCTCTTACATAAACACAAGACTCACAAGAGGTTAGATTCATGTAGCTGAAACTTTAGACGTAGACATCACTCGACTAGAACAAAACATTAGGAAAGCTCGGCATAAAGAAGAAGAGGAAATCGTGAAATCAACAATAGTCGAGGAATTTCAGAAAAATATGGGCCACAGAGTGAACCAATAACGTCAACAATAGACCCTGATGGACTTCATAAGGCCAGGGTTCAATGCAACTATCCAAGGAGTAGCCCTCTTAAATATGTTTCAACAAAATGTGCAGTTTATGGATTACCAAAAAAAGATCCTAATGCACATATAGTGAACTTTCTCGAAATCTGTGATATCTTTTGGCACCATTAGATATCAGAAGATGCGGTCCGAATTAGGCTTTTCTCCTTTACACTTAGAGATAGAGCAAAGGTTTGGTACCATTCTCTTAGCCTAACCAATATCACGATGTGGGATCAGCTAGTTCGTGCTTTCTTGGATAAGTATTTCCCTTTGAACAAGACCACTAAGATCATCAAAGAAATTATCAATTTCCAACAAGTTGATGGCAAGTCGATCTACGAAGCGTGGGAGAGATACAAGGATTTGCAACGAAAGTGTCCACACCACAACCTACCTAAGGAATTCCTATTGCAAACATGATATAATAGAGTAAACCCACTGACGAGAGGTACGATCAATGTAGCTTCAGAAGGATCACTGATGAGGAAGACAGTTGAGGAAGCGAAAGAGCTGGTGGAGGAGATGACGAGTAATAACTGCCTCTAGACAAATAAGCAAAGTAGGCAGACAACTTCATTCTGAGAGTAAAAAGGAATTGTGGCTATCGATCAGATGACTAAAATGTAAGAAAAAATTGACAATTTATCGCGATAGCTTAATAGCATGAAGGCTTTGTCCTCAGCCCAGGTGAAAGATGTACAATTAACGTGTGAACTTTATGGATAGATGGACCATGATACCATGGACTGTTACTTGATGAAGGAAGACAACCCGGAGCAAGTAAATTATGTGGGGTCATAATATGGACGAGGAGGGGGCAACTATCCTTACTCCAACACCTACAACCTTGGGTGGAAGAATAACCCCGACTTCTCTTAGACAAATAATGCTGGAGGATAGTTTAGGCCACAAGGACAAGCAAGCTTCCAACAAGATAAACCAAGCTCAATGGAATCTAAGTTGGATAAGATTTTGGATAAAATTGGAGGCATGGAGGATGCATATAGGAGGCTCGAAAGCAAATTCGAACAAGTAACAAAGAACCATGTCTCGCCAATACACAATCTGGAAGTCCAAGTAAGCCAAGTAGCGGAGGCAATGTCTACACGGAATGTAGAAATCCTTCCAAGCAATACCATGTCTAACCCAAAAGAACGGATTATGGCTATCATTCAGACCTAGGAGAAGGAACCTGAACATGTGAAAGAAGATGAAGATAAAAGAGAAGGACATGTAATCATGGAATTGCTTTAAAGTGAGCTCGAAATTGAACTAATTAAAGAACCTCGATATAAATTCCCATACACTATTATAGCTTAGTGGAAGTCAATGTCAAGTAGGGTAACAAGGAATTCTAAAGACGTTGAATCAAATAGGCTTGAGACATAACAGAACAACTACAAACAAGGCTCACCCTAAAGGAATCAGTCCAGAAGAAGGTTAAGGAGCACATAGAAGAAGAAAAACCTTACATAGCACAAAAGAAAGAGTACCCAGGAGATTTTTTCATTCCTTGCAGTATAAATGGAGCCAATATTGACAAGGCATTTGTGTATTTGGGTTCGAGTATCAATATGATGCCTAATACCTTTGGTCTAAAATTAGGGTTAAAAAAGTTAGTACTCACGAAGATGTTAGTAAAGACGGCCGATAAAACAGTTCATCAATCGAAGGGGATTATTAAGGATGTGCGCGTACAAATTGATAAATTCACCTTTCCTATAAACTTCTATATATTGGACATTGGAGAAGATGTGGAAACCCCTATGGTTCTTAAACGACCGTTCCTGGCCATAACTTGTTCAATCATTGACGTTGATGGGGCTGAAGTAACTTCGAGAGTAGGAAAGAAGCAATTAACCTTTAATGTGTCAAAGAAAGATTACTATTCTCCTTTACCTCCAACGAATATCAAGGAAACTGAACCTCGAGGAGAATAGGAAGATATTGAGGATCCTGTGAACTTGTTCAGAAAGAAACGTCACGTAGAATAAGGCAAAGGAAGGAGATTCTTAAGGACGGTGGAAACCATAATATGGTAGCACATGTGCAAATTATAAGATTAATGACTGCACTACCATTGCACCATTCATTCGAACCACCGTAAGCTAAAAAGAGCATTGAGCTACTGACGTTAAAAGAACTGTTACTTGGGAGGCAGCCCTGAAATTTTATTTCCTTTGATTATTTTTGTTAGAAAGTATGAATTCTATAGTTAGCATTATTTTGTTTCCAAATAAAATCAAGAAGGAATAGACTTTGATATTGTAACACCCCACTCTCGCCGGACCCGAATCCGATATCGACTGTGATACCCGAATTCGTGCCCCGCGAGGGTAGCGTGTCACATCACTTCACTAAACAAAAGTCGGTATAATTAAATTTCTTTTTTTAAACGCTTTAAAACTCTTTACACTTATCACTCATGTGGGCCCACTTTTTCTTTTTCAAAACATTTATTAC
>JANZXP010000005.1:14210993-14235420 GCA_027576715.1 Erythroxylum flavicans
ATAATCTGCCAATCTATGATCATCTCATATCATCAACTGACATCATTCTCAATAACATAGCATATCCATACATGTATAATGTACATATGATTATGACAAACCATGGAGTAGCTATAAGTATCTGCAAATTACATCATGTTAAAAAATTTTACTTGATTGATTATCCAAGCGAGTCTTAAAAGGCTTGGACTTCTCTCTCGTACAATTTGCTAACCCCCTGAAATGATAATAGTGAGAGGTGAGTCTACAATACGACTCAGTGAGATATAAACATGCTACTATGCTTGTGAGGCTAGGTAACACAAGGCTAGCTTCACAAGAATGGTATGTGGCATTCTAAGCAACAATATATGGTATCAATGAATAAACAAGTAGAAATTTCAAATGCGGCAATCACATGAGTATCAATAATAAATCTCATTATGAATTGTTCTATTTAAAAAAATGAATCTGGTTTCTGAATTCTTTTCTGAGTTTTAGGTTCTTTCTGATTTTTGGGTTCTTTCTTTGGTAGAGTTCTATAGGATTTCTAATTCTAAGCTTTCTCATTTTTGAGTTCTAATTTTCTGAATTTCTTAGGAAGAGGCAGAAGTAGAGGCATGTTAGTACAACATATCCCCCCTTTTCTTATTCTAGACAAGGTTAGCCTAACCCTGCCCCTGGAGGCTTACCCTCTCTAGGTAGGACCTGGATCTAACCCATCACCGGCGGGTTACCTATGTGCACATGGTTTGATAATATACTCTATCTGCTGGGTATCCTATGAACTCACCAATCATGGCTAACAAGAAAAACATGATTTATCAAAGAATTGCAATTAATAGGTTCAACATAATAAGGGGACCAGAAGATGCAAAGAATCTGAATATCATCTGGTCAATCTGGCATACAATATGCTAGACTCAATCACATGGAGTCATATATCAAATAAGTCATACAGTTTCGAGAACAATTCAACAAGCCGCAAGATAAAAAAAAAAGGGTTACTACACAAGTATAGTAGCATGATTATACTCACCTCGACTATCTCAGGGGTTCTGATCTCTTTTCTAATCTTCTTGAACTTGTGAGGTACTAGGTAGGACTTCTAGTTCTATTCTTCGTCTGCTTCCACAAGCTATTGGGTAGCATGCATAAAAATTACATATACCCGCATTAGTCATCAGTACATAAATCTCATTTCTTAATATACATCATTAAAAATGTATATTTTCTTCTATAATGGTCAAAATGGTTTCAAGCCAAATTTTCCTTTAAAAAGGAGTCTTGGACTTCATTATGTCCAAATTTAGCTTGCAATTCCGAATACTTGATTCTTTATGTCTTGATTTGCTTAATCATACTTGAACCTATTCAGTTTAATTGATTCATCTGTACAGGTCTTATTCGCGGAGGCATAAGTTTTTCTACATATGTCCAATGTTTTTCAAACTTTCCATACCTCTAGTTAACACATAAATTCACATTTTTTCTTTTGTGATCATTTTCTAATTCTGTCATTAAGGCTTCTAAATATCCCATTTATAGTCAGCCTTAATATTTTATCATGAGTTGAACCCTTCCTGTCTCAAATCATTATAACTTATTCATTTCTCATCCAATTGAGGTGATTCAAATCTCCATTTTCAATAGACTCATATGGATATCACATATCCAAAGACGGCTCAAAAATGATGAAATTTGTATTTATTGTGATTTTTATAAAGCTGTCATGTTTCTGTTCTCTTCTGTGTCACTAAGGTCAGTAATACCCTTCACTTATTTAGCCATCTCTCATAGGATACTCATCCAATTACAATTCACTTTATACAGCACTTTGATGACACATTTTCAAGCATTTCATAATAAGAACTCATCATCCAATTCTGACTCTAAAGTCCTTAAACAATTAACTTTCATTTCGTGTTCCAATCCCACCAGTATTTTGAACCAGTTTCAATTCGGGACTTATCTCAGTTGATTGGCTCACCCTAAATTTGTAACAAAAATTCAGGGATACAGTAGACACTGTATCTAAAACTTCCAAGTTTTGAGTTTCTCCAAATTCACACATTAAACAACTCAAAAAAATGTATAAGGAGGACCTATGAATCTGCCTCCCTTGGCAGCTTTGAACTCTAAAACCCTAGGTTTTGGTTTAGCCCCAATTCACCATAGAAAATGAAAATTTCCTCATGTTTATCAGTCATTAGACATCAAAGAATAAGAATCCATCATCAAAATCATCAAACCCTTAAATTTCATCAAGTGGGTTTCATAGGTATGGAAAAAGAAAGTGAAAAACTAAATTCCAATTGGTAGAATCAAGTGTCGGGACCGAAGCTTACCGTTTTGTATCGACTAATCAACTTGATTCTCCTTCACTTTCTAGTTACAAAGCTTGAAAAATTGAAAGAAAGCTTCCATGGTGAATTCTCGTAAGTGAGGGAGGAGGAGGAAGACAAGTTTTTGTCTTATTTGTAGTTAGCTTCTTTTATAAGCCACTTTGTTCATTATTTACAAAAATGCCCCTCTTGTACTGGTTCTTTCAAAATCCGCTCGTACAATTCTCTGTGACAACTGAACAAGTGTCAAACATCATTAATTTGATGTCACCAAAAATTATAATTCACTGTCCTGGTTTTAATGACATTAGTCTCTGCTGTACCGGGTAAATCAAATACCAGGTATTACATATATAAGGCTAATAACTTAAAGAAAATAGCAGTTGAATTAGATGTTAGGAACAACACGCATAGGTGATGAGCAACTAGTGAGAAGAAAAAGCAGTTAAGGGGATATGGACTGAAGTAGGTGACACTAGTGGTCTAATATGGACAACGATAACTTGTGTTCTAAACAGCTAAAGTTTCAGTGTTTTGGGATTAGCGCTTCCTAACTTATAGAAGGGTGATACCTAGCTACTGATTTATGTTATTCTAAGTTAGGAATAAGGGATTCTTATCCTAAAATAAACAATTTATGGCAATAGGATTATCTAAATCCAATACTAGAACAAGGGTTTTGATTTGGGATTAATGTAATCCTAAAAGTTGAACAAAATTTTTTTTGGAAATTAAGATTAAATTTAATAGAAATGAAGAATGTTCAAAATACACACTATTCTAAAGACTATGAGCCCCGGGAAAACACAAGAAAAAAACTCCATCTTTAGGTAGAGATCTAATGAACTATCTCACTTTAAGATGAGTAAGAGAATTGGTCTAAAACCTCCTAAGCATTTCGTTCCAAAGATAGCCTGAGAAATTACATTGGAAGAAAAGATGATCCTTGGAGTCATTGCTATTTTGGGGAAGACAGTGAATATTAGATGTTGAGAGATTCCGAGGGATTCTATCATAAGTAGATAAGCTACCATTGATGGTTAGCTAGTGTATAAATGAGATCTTAAGGACATTATTGGAATATCATACCAATTTTAACCATTCAACTCTAGGTTCCCTGTTCTTAAAATAGTCTCTACATTATTTTTTCATGAAGAAACCTACAAGATGTACAATCTATATAACCTTGTCAGTCCCCATATTCTTAGGTAATAGTTTAGGTTAATGGTAGTGAGTTCCTACTTTGTGTGTATAGATAAGCCATAGACATTATCTATAAGGACTTTTTTAACTAAGGCTTTATGGGTGGCCATATCATAGAGATAAGATAATGCATTATCTTTACTTAATAAGCCAAGGGAACTCATTTGTCAAACCATAAGTTAGCGTGGGAGCTATCCCCCAGTATGGTTTGTAAACTCTTTTCGAGTGATTTATTAACTTAAAAATGTTAATCAATGTCCATCAGGCATTTTGTTTATGTTTGCATCTTTAAAATCTCTCCTTTCTTAGGTAGTGTCCATGGATCCACTTTACATATAAGATTCTTTGTATATTAAAATTCTCTATATTATCTTCAGCATCATTGTTATACTATTTGATTTCTAAAGGGTGATATTTAGGCCTTCCTCAATCCTCAGTAGGCATACATTCTTCTAAGTAAATTTGACTAAATATTCACCATTATTTTTGCCAAACTAAAGGAAACGTTTAAACATTAACTTAATAACTTTGATTAAGCTAATTGGGAAGATAAAATATATAGACTAGTAAGATTGTAAGGAGTTTAAGCTGATTGGATTGGATGGCTTATATCAAAATAAAAGAGTGATTTGTTACACCAATTCCCTATCCTCTTTTAAATCCTTTCAATAGAGGTCAGAGTTCATTATATATTGGTCTTTTATAAGTTATAAGGATTCCAAGATAAGTGAAGGGGAGCTATTTGACTTAAAGATCTATTAAGATTATGATTTAATCCAACATATTAAAATCATATATAGATATGAACACTTGATTTTTTGTCTTGGCTGATAACCAAACCAAATAGCCTTTTAAAGATGTTAATGCCATTCATAATGTCCTTAATACAGTATGAATGAGTCCCTAAAAAATTAGTAAGTCATTAGCAAAAGCTAGGTATAATATTCTAGGTGACTTATATTTGCTATGGTATTTGAACTTCTCTTCTTAATTGATCATATACTTGATAAGTTAGGTCAACACATCCATATATAATGTGAAGAGATAGGGGGATAAAGGGTCCCTTTGTCTCAAGACTCTGCCCTTTTAATGAGTTTATTAGGAAATTTATTCATAATTATAACAAAGGAAGTAGTTGAGATGTATTGCTTAATATAGTTGATAAAGGTAGGAGGGAATTTGCATAATTATAACATATTAATGAAGAACTTTTAATTTATAGAGTCAATGTAATTTTAGAAGTCAACTTTAATAGCACATTTTTTTAGGGCATTCCTTCAATTATGATTTTTAAAGATCCTTTATGCTAGGAGTATGATGTCTCCTATTTGCCTTCAATCAATGCAAGCTCCTTGAGTGATGTTGATAAAAGGCTTAATTACTAACGTCAGTTTTGAAGCTAGTAACTTGGAAATAATCTTATGCAAGGTTTTGTACTGAGAAATAGGTCTAAAATCTTTAAAAGAAAAAGGATTATTCTTTTTGAACCTCTTCAAAAGAATACCTATACAGAAGAAGTTTAAGATAACCTTGGTGATCATGTTATTGATTAATTGTAAAGATTTTTAAAAAATAGAGTATTAAGTCTATCAAGATGTAGAAACCTGTTGGGATTAGTGACAAAAATAACCTTTTCCACATCTAAATGAGTAAATGGCATGGTTAGAGCTAAAGTTTCCAATCCTAGAACGTCGCTATTGATGAAGGAATTAAGTGAAAGAGATAGAAAAGTAGGAATTATCAACTATTCCTAATGACTTGGTGAAGTAGTTAAAGGTTTCTTCCCCAAGTTCCTTTCGAGCATGAGCCAGATATCCATCTTCTCTTATTAAGAAAGTTATTTTGTTATTGTTCTTCCTAGTTGATAGTTGTGATTTGTATTATGTTGTAGGGTTTAATGTGTTAATTTGAGTGTGTGTGTTTAGGTTTTAATTGTGTTACTTTATGTGTTTAAGTGTTTTTATAGGTTAATATAAGTCTTTGAGCTTAAACGTAATGTTTTTGAGGTACCTTGATGTGTTTATTAGTGTTTCAGGGTAAATGACGAAGAACGGAGAAGTTTCGAAGAGTTTTGGGCCAAAACCATGTGCCACGATCGTGACAGAAAGAGGCGAGCCAACAGGACCTAAGCCACGATCGTGCCATTATGGTCACAATCATGACAGAGAGCTCTGAACCAGGGCATGAACGTGCACTTTAAGCCATGATCGTGACAGAGAGGGTTAGGTGCTGGCTATGATCATGGTAGATAGGGCCATGATCGTGGCCTGCATCGGTCAGACACAAAAATAGTTGAAAACGTCAAGTTTCGCAAGACTTTTTGGACCTTTTCGACCTCGAATCAACCCTAGGGCTTCTAAGATATAAATAGAACATTAAAGAACAAAAGAAACATCCTTTGAAGAGCTTTGATTAGCCATCAAAAATGAAACCCTAAAAGAGAGAATATTGAGAGATCAAGAAAGAGATGAAGGACGAGAGAAGAGGAAGACGACACAGACACGACGTGCTTCCCGGAATAAGAAGCTTTCCTTAGTCACAGCCTCCCATCATTCAGTCGAGTTCTATTTCCTATGTATTTCGGTTTTATTTTATTATAGAATTAGGATATATAGTTTGATGATAGAATTGCATTGTGATTGATGTTCTATACTCACATTTGGTTTATTATTTTTTGATTTAATGAAATCTGATTGTTTTATGTGTTTACTGAATTAATTGTGAATTGATTATGCACTTCATATCTTGATAATAAATTGAGAGGGTAAATCGAGAGAAAACGATTAATTTGGGCTAGCAAGAGTTAGGTAAATTAATAGATTCAAAATTGAATCAAGTTGGTAAATCTTGTATAGAGAGATCACATTTAGGTTTCCAATTTTTTATTAGAGAACTTAAGAACTCATTAGGTTTTGGATAGTTTGTTAATTGATAGATTACAACTTCCTATAATTTGATTAGGGTTTATGCTTTAGTATTTAATTATAACTTGAGATAAAGTAATTGACCCTAGGATCATCTAAAACCATTAGTTCAATAAATCGTAATCATTTAGGTTGACATTAAGGATAGAAAATTTTCCCTTTCTCTCTTTCGGTAAACTCATTAGGTTGAATTTTAGGGTATGCGGACATTGTTCAACAAATCGATCAATTTTCATTAATTGTTATTTAAAATTGTTAATCGTCATCATGATTGTTTCTATTTAAGTGTTAATTGTTAATTATTGTTTTGTTAGTTGATCTGGTCATTTGAATTAGTTAGTCCTCATGTTAAAATTCATTATCTGTTAATATTTATTTAATAGTCTTTGACCTTAGATTTTAGGACTAAATTAATCCTCCTTGTGGGATTGATACCTTAGGTATTACGCAAACGACCTGTGCGCTTGCAGAAAAATCAAAGTTATAAATATTAAAACTTAGCATACGTAAAATTCTTCGATGAATTTTTTGGTGTCGTTGTTGGGGAGGAGATAGTTTAGTTCTATATTTTAAGGCGTTATATTAGTTTTTAATTTTTTTTCTTTAGTGTTATTTCAGAAATCGTGCTCTTGCATGAAAACAAGAGTCATTAAAGGTTCGAGTCGTGCAACAGAGACGTTAGATTTAGATATTACTCAATTAGAACCAACCTTTAGGAAAGCTCGGCGAGAGAAAGACGAAGAGATTGGAAAATCATCAATGGCTGAGGAGTTTCAATAGAATATGGATCAAGAAGTGAACCAAGGACAACAACAGAGGACCATGATGGAATTCATGAGGCCAGGGTTCAACGTAGCGAACCAAGGAGTGGCTAGGCCACCTGTTCAAGCGGCCGAATTCGAAATTAAACCTGCAATTCTCAATATGCTTCAGCAGAATGTGTAATTCTACGGACTAGATAATGAGGATCCAAATGCACATATAGTCAATTTCCTCGAGATTTATGATACTTTCCGGTATCATCAGATGTCGGAGCATACAGTTAGAATCAAATTGTTCCCTTTTAATCTTAGAGATAGAGCAAAAGCTTGGTATCATTTACTGAGCACAGCTAACATCACAACATGGGATCAGCTTGTGCATGATTTCTTGGACAAGTATTTCCCATTGACGAAAACCACCAAGAATATAAAGGAAATCACCAATTTCCAACAAGGTGACAGGGAATCGATCTATGAAGTGTAGGAGAGATATAAGGACTTGCAAAGGAAGTGCCCATACCATAACTTACCCAAGGAGTTTCTTTTGTAGACTTTCTATAATAGAGTGAACTCACCAACAAGAGGCACAATCGATGCAGCTTCAGGAGGATCCTTAATGCAGAAGACTATTGGCGAAGCAAAGGAGCTGATTAAGGAGATGACATGCAATAGCTGCTTATAGACAAACGAGGGAGGTAGGCAACTTGCTACTTTCAAAGAGTAGAAGGGTATTGTCATGGTCGATCAAATGACTGAGACGCAAGCAAAGATCGACAATTTGTCGCGACAACTCAATAGCATGAAAGCGTCATCCTCAACTCCAGTGAAGGCCGTACATTTAAAATGTGAGCTCTGTGGGCAGTTAGACCATGATACCGTGGATTGTTGTTTGATGAAAGAAGACAATCAGGAGCAAGTAAACTATATGGGGGCACAATATGGATGAGAATGGAGTAACAATCCCTACTCCAATACTTGCAACCCCGGGTGAAAGAATCACCCTAACTTCTCCTGGTCAACCAACAATGACAGACAGTTTAGGCCTCAGGGATAATCAAACTTTAACAAGATAAATCATTAAAGATCCTGAGTATTAGAAATAACAGTTTTAACAACATTTCATTAAGGGAACTGGTTATTGATGAAAGAGCTTTAGATTTGCAAAGAGGAATTAGTAGTGACATGAGTACCTAATGAATTTTTTAAGAAGATTAAAGCCTCATGATTGAGATCTTCTTAAGAAGTAGCTAACTCTCCATTACTTTTGATCAAAATACTAATCATATTGTGGTTCTTTCTTGCCAATATAATTTTATGAAAGAAACTCAAATTTTTATCACCATATTTGAGCCAATGTGCACTAACTTTTTGTTTGAGCAAGGAACTATGGTCAAAGATAGCCTTGGTGTAGGCGGATAAGGTTGAGTTCTCTTAATTTAGTAAGAGAGGTCCTTAGGAGATTTGTAAACCTCCTCCTAAGCTCTTAACAGATTATTGAGAAAACATTCAGGTAAGTGTTGGTATTCCTTCTTCAGTTCAATATTTTAAGTTCCTCCTTAATCACTCTCCACGACTTAATTTAAATAAAGGTGTTATTTTATAAATAATCAGTGACATCCATTTGAGAATACCGTCATTAAAGCCTTCATTCTTTGCTAAGAAATTACTAAATCTAAGAGACAACTTCCTTCTACTATTTTTAAACAAATGCTAAATGAGCATAGGAGAATGATAAGAAAAAATAGGATTCATCAAGTCTGCTTTGGTTTTAGGAAATCTTGCTACCCATTCTCTATTCACAAGTGCCCTAGCAAGTTTCTTATGATTATGTCGCCTTAAACTTTGCTTGTTACTCCATGTAAAGAAGTAACTATCAAATTTTAAGTCGGCAACTTTCAACCTCTCCACATAATCTCTAAATTCACTTGTGAAATTCGTCAAGCAAACATATCTTTCCTAGTTAGAGATAAAGAATACTATTAAAATCTCCAATTAATCAATGAATCCTAGTTTGAAGAGTTGGTGCTTCTTAGCTTATCCCGTAAATCAACTCTTTGAAATGCGTAATTAGAACCATACTTAAAACTAGGACAAAAGATGAATCAATTGGTTAGTAGTTTGCGGCATATTGAGCTTAATTACTATGGCATCAGAAATTATTATTCTTCCGTAGTATCAATGGTTAGACATAAATGTCTAATGGTTACCCAAATACTTCAGCTTTAAAAAGCTCTCATGACTGGGCTTTGTTTTCAGAATACCAATAATAACAAGTTTATTCTCTGATACAAAATCCCTTAGCGATTGTTATTTTTTGGGTAATTAATTCCCTTTACATTCTATGCTACCATGGACAAAAGGCGTGGTTTTGGGCTTTAGATCCCTTAGATCTATTTCTCGTCGACCTCCTTCTACTATCAGTGCTAAACTCTTTTTTATTCAGCTCACTATTGTCCATAATAATAGGAGTCATGGAGCTTTTCTCGTATAGAAACTGGTGAATTTCTTCTATTTCATTTTCCTTTTATTGTGTAACTTTATTGTTCAAGGTCTGACTGCCCTCATTTCCATCTTTATCAACCCTTTCCTTAGTCTCAGTCCTCATGGATACAACTTTTCCATTGTTATCATTTCTCAATTCAATCATCATTGGACCACTAGGTACACCTTCTGTTGCTTCTTGAGTTTCTCTAGTGTATAGTTGTTGATTGTCCCTAACTTGGACCGCAGACCCCGTGACTTGTTCATAATCACGTCTTGTGAACCTTCTTCCAATTGCTCTCCAATACTTGCCTCCTTGTTTCAAGGTTAATTTCTATTGGTAGGAAACACGGATAGTCCTAAAAAACTTCTTATCCTTCCCAATTCTCGCAAGGGGAATGGAATCAAGTAGCTCTTTCTTAACACTAACACACATTTTAGCATACCAATCGTCTTCTTTGAAATTATTATCTCATCATTGCAAATGAGTTTGGCAATATTGTTAGCCAACAGACTAAGTCATTTTGTTAATGACCAATACTCTAATGGTACGTCATGGACATGCATCTATATGTGAACATTTTTATGTTTAATGAATTTTATGATTGTATCTGACCTCCAAAACTGAAAGAACAAAGGCAGATATTGGATATGTGGTCAGCTTCCAAGATCTCTTTTGCACCAGCATTTGTTGAGAATCAAAAGAGAATAAGGTTGTCCTCAGAAATAACGAGTCTACCTTCTCAGAAGCTCGAGGCAAAGTGCAAGGAGCGTCCTTTGTTCTCTCCCGCTACTTGTCACCAATTTAGAGCTGAATTGATGCTAGGGAAAGTAGGAGAAGAAGTATCTTGCGAATGAGACAGCTAATAGGGACCTAATGGAAGAGGGAGGGAAACACTAGACGCGGAAAGGCTCGAAGAAACTGCCAAAGGTGGAGAGGAAGAAGATAGAGAAGGAATGGTGGCAAAGTCAATTTATCCAACTTTACCTGACTTGAAACATCCAAGAAGCTGCAAAGGAGGAGAGGAAGAGGATAGAGACGGAATGGTGGAAAAGTCAATTTATCAAGTTTACCTGACCTGAAACAAACATAACTCTGACCAAAAGCTTAAAATAGCAAAAGCACACAACATAGAAATGTGTTTTTTGAAAAACCGATCTAAAAATAGTAATAAACAAAGGGCAAGAGGATACAAACACTGAAAATCTAAAAATGCCCTTGAGAGGAACAAGTTACCCGCAAAAGTAAACCCTTGCACAAACGAGAACACACCAACGCTAGGAGAATACCAAAGGCAAAGAGACACATGATAGCTGAGGAAACAAAGATTAAACCAACTTCTGGAGTTGAAGGCCAATGGAGAAAAGAAACTCCCAAGAAGAAACAGGAAGCCATCCTAGCCCTTTCTAAAAAAGCCATAATTAATTAGTTTGTTTTTTATTTTTTAAAAACTTGAGTTTATGAATACACTGTACATCTTTTAACATTTCAATAACAAAGAATTACGAAAATTATTCATTGTCTCATAAAGTAGTCTTATATGATTTTGTATACCGACAAAACGGAATTTCCTAAAGAGAATAATGCAAATGTTAATTAAGTCATTAAGATGTGTTACTTAGTGATTAGCATACAAATAAATAACATAATATAAGGAACCATATAGGCAACCGAAGAAAAAAAATTATGAAATAGATGTATAAACATGAAGATTGTCCAATAACCACACATTCTAACTGTAGTCAAAAGATTGCGTCCAAACTTGTTCACACATTGATCAAAGGTAAAATCTTAGTCTTGATGGATAGCAATGTTGAGGAAATCGAGACAGGGAAAGGTCTTCTATCCAAGGGCAAAAATGATACAATCCCTGGAAATGTAAAATAGGAATAAAAGCTAACTATCAATCAATAACAATAGAAGATACATCTAAAATGTCTGACATGGGAAAAGGCAAAGAAAAAGATAGTTTTATAGTATATTAAAATAGGAATAAAAGCTAACTATCAATCAATAACAATAGAACATACACCTAAAACATGTCTGACATGGGAAAAGGCAAAGAAAAAGATAAAGCGTGCGAGAATTCAAGTTCCTCAGACCTACACAAGCTAAAACTTCAAATTGTTTTGACATGCTGTGCATGTAGAAACACTTGTGATCAGAAAACACCAAGCGGTCACATGACAGGAGCACACGTTTTATGTGGCTGAAAGCAAATCATTCATCGATTTGGCTAAAAGCAATACATCAACCGGCCACAGAAGCACACTTCAGTCCACTCCCCCCTCTCTTTTTTTATTTTTTTTTCCAGAGAAGGCTCAAGAGCATGGCGAAAATTTCTATTCCAAAGAACAAAAATTATAAAGAAAAAAAGGAAGAATAAGCCAGTAAAAAAAGGTCAACCCACAAGGTCATGACACTAAAGAGGTGCTTTAACACACAATCATGCATATGCACAAAAGCAACTCGCAGACTTACGTCCAAATACAGTCACTGCTTTCAGATCCAAATTCTTTACAAATTTGCATCAATACATCCTCCCATTGCACTCCGAAGAGCCACAATAACAGTACTTTTTTTTAATTCCATCAGAATCAAAGACCTGATCAATCATATAATTGTAGTCGTATGTCAGCTCTTGAAGTGGAGGAATGTTCTCAGCAGCAAAAAGCATTATGTGGGGCATTCTCTTGTCATCATGATCGTAGAGAACATTTTGAGCATAAAGATTTGGAGAACAACTATGATTGATGAATCTCCCCACATTCCCATACTCTGCCGCATCAATGGTGAAGCTACCATCCTTTTGAACTTCATCAGAGCTTGCCTGCGCGTCTAGCATGGGAATAGAAAGCCCGCTCCAAAGAGATTTGTCATTGTAGTTGTTTCCAATATCGAACAAATACTCATCATTACCCGTTCTTCTCTCTGCCTCCTTCTCTTCCAGGAGTTCACCAATGTACTCACAGATGAAACTTCCAGAAGGGATTGAATTTAAAGATCTTACACCCCATCCTCTTGAGTCAGTTTTGAAGATTTCAAGCTGAAATTTAATTCCATGCTGGCTAACTCTATTGTAGCAAGAAGGAGGACATTTACAAGAAGGACCACATTCATAGACCAGAGGCTTTGCTTCAACTATAGCACCATTATGGTTATAAGGGATCTCTCCACCATTTTTTTCCATACAAGAACAGTTACTGGATTCAGAGCATCCGCGAGTGCAACTACAACCCTTCGGTTCGACTGGATGGCACCAATTGGGATATATCATTCTGTTCAGATACTTAAAAGGAGGAGGTTTTTCATCATCTATGTTATTCACAGCACAAATTGCAATCTTCTCTTCCCCTTGTGAGATATCATCTACACAAAGTCCCTCTCGTGCCTTAATGTTCTTGGATTTCTTCACTACCTTCCAAGCAAGCTCTGGCTGACCTGGAATTCTTACCAGCTTGAACTTAAACACCAGTTTTTCATGTGGTCCCACAGCTTGCCAAACCTTCTCCACCAAATATAGTCCATCATAGATGTATGTTCTACCTCTTGAATCCGAAGAATCAGGCATCTTTGAATCCCCACGGATCACCCTAACAGGATTCTTTGCATCCTTACTATTCTTCAAAGCAAGATTTCCTCTTTCGAGCTTTTGATCTTCCGGATCCTTTCCTCCACCACTCATGTTCCCTCCTTGACCCATATACGTCAAAACATCTGATTCTCCTGTTTCATCATCATACCCTCCAGATGCCACAATACTAGTGGCAATAATTGTTCCACCTTGCTTCACATAGTCTATACCACCCTGAATTTGACGATGAAGACCTATAATGTTAAGCTCAATCCTATATTGAAATTCATCACCAACTTCAACTCCAGGGACAGGTCCAATTATTTGTTTGCCAGTGTTAACATATTTTCCTTTGTCCTTGAGGATCTTCGCTGCTTGGAGATCAACTCTCCTACGAGCATTCCCATGTTCCTTCACCTTTGATTCTTCTTCCTGCAAAAGCTTCCTGCAGATAGCTTGGAATAATCGTAAAGTTTCCCTCACTTTGCTTCTGCTAACTGCTCCATTGCTATCATCGTCTCTACCCTTTGAAGCACTGGTACAGTGTGGAGGAAGGCTCACATGTAAATTTTGTCTTCTCCTAACCATTCTATAATCATAACTATTGTCTTCTTTCTCAAGTTTATTGTCTGTACCCCATACAATCTGGCCTGTGCATTCAGAAGCCTCTCCCTTAGAAGATGATTTCTTTTTTATACACACTCCTTCCAAGTTCTTTACTTCCTTCTTCATTGCCTCCAAAGTAGCTTTTGGCTGTTCAAGCAATAATAAGGTATCTTTCTTACCTCCCCTTTCTCCTATTCCAGCGGTCAAGTTAGCAGATTTATCAGTCCTCTTCCCCTGTCGCCAAGGACAACTTCTTTCAGCCATAAGACCTTGCACAACTTCCCTGTTCATTGCAAACTCAAAGTCATTAAATTCTTTCCCAACCTTTTGATTTTGACAAGCAAAAGAATTAGAAAACTCTGTCCCAGGGTCCTTTCCAGAATCCGTCAAGTCTTTTTTCAGATGGTCTTTGAAGCCTCCCATTAACCTATCACCACACTGGGGAAGTACCTGGGACATTATCCCCTGACAGTTTTGAACGCTTTCCTGAGGAGATTTGGTACTCTGTTCTTCAGCATCCATGTGCAACACTAGCAATGCATTCTCTGGAGAATTTTCTTGATATTTACCCTCAACAATGTCCTTATCCATGGGATGTGCAAAGTCATTCATTAATTTCTCCCCCAAATCTCCTATGTCCATGTCAGATTTTAGATCATAATGATTTTGATTGCTTTCCACATTATATTTGATCCATCTTTGTAGTCGATTCTCTTGATCCCCTTTAACCTCACTCCCGCAAGCAGCTCTTGAGTCATCCTGGGTCCTTGTCTGTTTAGGCACAGATACTTCACGTGCAGCTTCAAGTTGGTGCACATTCAGTTGGGAAACATCCTCTTTCAAAATTCCTCTGTCAACATCTGCATTTCGAAAATTGTCCCCTGTTTGTTTCACATCCTCCTTCAGTGTCTTGTGATCGATATTCTTTTCCTCTACAGATTCAAGCATTTTTGCACAATTTTGAGTCAGAATACATGGGGCTTTTCCTCCACAAAATTTTGGGAAGTCTCTGAGAGCATAAATGCTTCTGCGAGGAGGATATTTACGTTGGAGAATTTCTCTTGCAGGGAAGATAACTTTATTCAAATCCTTTGACATATGAAGCTTTTCATATTCTGAAACTTTTACGGGTTCAGCAGCTGATACACTGTCCAAGCCTTCCAAAGCCTCTGACCGCTGCATCCCTGCTGCATGCACATTCACTAATTCATTTTTGTTCAACTGACGCAACAAGTTTGTTCGTCCTTCTGCCTTAGGTCTTGCAAGATTTAGTTCCATGAGCAGAGGTTTAGAATTCAAGCCATGGGACATTCCCACCAGTTCATCCTCCTGACTTACTCCAGAAGGCCTATGATAGTTATCAAGTACTCCATTAGAAGTTTGACCAAATGAGTTTTTATCTGCACCCTCATGAACATTGTCAATCATCGCTGAAATGGGAGTGGTATTTCGCTTAAACCCCTTGGGAAAATCCCTAATAGCAGAAACTTTCCGCCGCTTATACTTCGGCAGCCCAGTATGAGAAGCAAAATGACCACTGTCCATTTGCCTCCCCCAAAATTGTCCATCAGAATGACCACTATTGCTCGAAAATGCACCCCTTATAGACTCTGGGTGCTGTGAATTGTCAACAAACCCCATTCCAGTTCACGAAACAACGTAATGGAGTACCTGAAACCATCCAAAATCAGGATAGCCATCATTACTACACAGTTGGTTTCAAAAGAGTTCACACAAAACTAATTAAAGACAGGCGTCTGCAACCCAAAAATAAAATTAAAAGAAAAATCGATTAACAATTTATCTTGAGGAAGGAACATAGAGGCATCTCAAATAACATATTCCGTATTCCCCGCACAAAAAACGTTAAGAAACAAACCCAATATATTGGACAGCCATTTAAGTGAAAGAAGATCAAAAGCATACTAAGATATTAAAAATGTTCAAAAGTTGATAAAGAATAACGAACCACAAAAAGAAAATCAGTTCATATTTGGCATATCAGAGAAGAAATTTCGTAAAAAAAAAAAAAGGAAGGTAGTACGAATTATGTTAAAACTCCTGCACTTTCTCAAGAAACAAGGAACTTTACCTGACCTTCCCCCACTTTCGAAGAAACCAAACAGTAAGTGTTCAATCGCTCAAGTGAAAAAATGTCGAAACAAAAGCACATCGAAGAAAAACGAGGCTGAAATGGAGAAGTGGAAAGCCGTTAGAGCTCCATTAAACAAATTGCGAAACAGAAAAAAGCATACGAGTAATTAACCAATAAAAAGGACCTCAAGAACATAATAAGAATTAAGAAGATGATGATGATGAAGGCGCGAAGGGATTACGTACTGATATAGAGGAGACGAGAACCAGGAGCGTTGATAGGAAATCCATAAAAGTGTGTGTTTGCCAAGTTATGAAATTATGAGTATTTCCACGGAACACATGTTTACTAGTTTCGGTCTTTCGGTGCCGTGCTTTGGACTTCGTACTGTGACAGAATAATTTATGTAATTAAGTTTATTTATAATATCGGAGTGATTGTATTTTTTTTTTTAATTATTGGAGTGATTGTCTTAGATAATCAATGCAAAATTTCTTAATTTTGAAAATAAAAAAAGTTAATAATGACTCACAACTCACAAGTTGGTATAAAAGGGAGAATTATTCTTCGGGTACTAACATAATTTTTTATTTTTTCCACATAAATGTTGACCTTTTAAAACTTTTAACTAAATTTAAAATATATTATCCTAACCATATTACTAAAATATTTATTATTTTATTTTTCATATCATCTTTTTAGATTAAAACAAATATTTAAACTGGTGAGCTGCATTTAGAAAATTAAAATTTAATGTCATTTTTAAATTAAATACATAAATTTTTACTTTATTTTTAATTAAATTTATTTAACCTCAAGAAAATTATAAATTACTAATAGAATATTACCGACAGTAAAAATACCATAGGCAATCAGCGAGGAAAAATCAATTCCCGTCGCCAAAGTTGTTGGAAAAAATTTGAATTTAGTGACGGACAAATTTTCTATTGGTAATGTCCTTCGCTAAACGACATTTTTCTTGTAGTGTTTGATACTTCTCTCTATTTAAATATCGATTTAAAATTTTTAAACTTCAATTATTATTATTTTAATTAATTATTGATTTAAAGAATTCAACATAATTTATTATTAATTTTTAATAAAAGTCATTAAATAGTTTCATTTATAAAATATTTTCTAATGAAAGCCATGAACTAGTTTCATTGCATACAATAAATGAAAACAAATTTACGTACGTTTTTCTGTATTAAACAAATCAAGTGTAAGGGTCTGTCTGGTTGAGGATTTATTAATGGAATGGAATATTATTCTATCGTCTAGGATGAGAGTTTATAATAGAATGGAATGAAATAAGATGAAAGAGGAGGGTTTCATATTACATTCCATCCTAAACAGTAAAAATAAAAAACTTCTGATTTAGGAAGTATATGATGAAATATAAAATAATAAGCAATATTACACTATAAACCCTTCATCCAAACAATATTTTACTATATTATATTATAAACTCTTCCGTCCCTCCGAAACAACCATTTTCTAGTATTACATTCATTTATCTTCCATTTTATTATAAACTATTCCATTCCATTAAAAATTTTACATCCAACTAAACATAGCCTAAGTGAGAGTACATCTTTTCGTTTTCAAATAACAATTCCATATCTAACTAGTTATGTTATACCAAGTAAACTTTGTCTTATTACAATATTAACTTTTGTCATATCTCCCTTTTCCTACTGTGTACTCTTGTTACTTTAGTTATAAGGGCATATATTAGTGATTATATATTAAAAAAATCATTAACCAAAGAAAAAAATAAATTAATTATATTTTACCTAGATTGATGTATATTTTAAACTTTTTATACTCCTAATAAATTAAATGAGGAAATTAAGTTTTTAGTGTACTTTAAAAAGTAAAACCTTAAAGTTATTAAAATTTCAAATGTCTAAATAAAACTCATAATTTCCATCTACTCGAGTGTAGTTATTAATAGTAAAATTTTTAACTAAACTTAAAATTGATGTTGTGTTTTTATTAAGAACATTGTCTCATATGCCTTGGAGATAATATTTCTTTACTTTCCACTATAATGTCCTCTCAGGCCTAAGACAACTGGGTGATAGAGCACAATTCTTGGCATTTTCCAAGCAGGGGGCTAATAGACTTGTGAGTTATTTTCCTAACTATTTGCTAAATCCTTAGCTACTGATAAAACTTATGGTCTTTTAAGTAACAATGGAGACTACTCCAAATTTAATGTCTCAAAGCTCTCAAGCCTTCCATTCTACTCATTCCTTGATTCAGCATTGTTTGGAAAGGATCCCTAAAGCCAAAATCCTCCTTCATCACTTGGGTTGTAGTTAAAGGAAGATTAAAAACTAAAGATAGGTTATAAGTGCTTAATTGATTGCATAATTATTCCATAATACTTAGCGAATAATAACATGAAATTGCTTAGAATACTCACTTTAGTTTATATTTGATTTTAGGTAAATTTCGGAATGTGAAGGAGCTAAAGTGACCTAAAAACATACTTATTGAGACAAGATATGAGGACACCTCAGGTTGCCAAATTTGTGACATGAATAGTAAGAATGAGGCAGTTGTCACTTTAAAACTTAGTTTTGATAATAAAGAAAAATGTAGGATGGTTGTAACATGAAGGACAAAAATCAAATGTATCATGCTACCAAGAAGACCACCAGTCCATTTCCTTAAAACCTAGCTTTCAGAATATATGAGAAAGGATATATGTGATAGCTAGCTAGAGAAAAAACACGTGATGTTGGGAAAAGAATGGAAAACATAGCAGCTCCACTCTTCAATTTTTAAGCTACATTTTCCTTAAAACCTAGACATTATTAAAACATGAGGAGGCGACTGGAATGTGAGACAAGAGACGTTAGCCACCTATCCTATTATCACTTTTTACCCTAGTTTTTATAATAAGCAAAGGGGAAGTTTGACTGAAGAGAAAAGGGCGACTGCACTTGTATAATAAAAGGTGTGTGACGATAATAAGTGGAGGGCTGGAAGTGAGCAACCGAGAGCAAGGGAGACAGTAGTTTCTTCATCATTCCTCTTTAGTTTCCAAGATGAAGATATCCTTGGACAGCAACCATTATTCTTTGTGATAAATATGTTGAGAGGGTTGGAGAAGGTGGACGGCTGGAGAAAACAAATAGAGAGTGGACAATAGCTAGTATTCTCCTTCATTCTTGGAGATTAATAGAGTTTGCATGTAGAAAAACGACCAGACTTGATTCTTCTTCAATTCTGGTCGATTTTTAACAATCATGGAGACACTCTTGGCTGATTCTTACAACTTGATGAAAGGATGGAGAGTTAGCTTTCCCGACACTGGTTTGGAGGTCAAATCGAAGCCAACGACCCTGATTAAGTGTATTTCATAGTTTTTGTTATTTCTTTCTCTCACTAGAAATTGATTGTGTTATCCTGTGTTAATTAATTTGGGTTTTCTGTAAGAATAATCATATTCTCTTTATTGTTCAGATATTTATGTATGAACCTATTGGGTATTGTGAAAAGATGATTTTAATGCATTCATTGAATCGTTTATTTGTAAACCCATTACTAGAATTTCGATATAATCTATAATTGTTATGTTAAAATTCATGCGTAGAGACTAATGATTCGTAATCATTAGGAAAAACATAAACTAGGTTAAATGGCGCATCATATGTGATTATTGCCTTGATTAATCAGTTTTTCTAATTCTTAATGTTATTACCCAATTGAATATAGAGATCGTATACTAGGTTATTCAGTAGTTAGTTTTAATTAACGATTGTATCTTGATTAAACACTACCTAAGGACAAACTCAGGTTAATTATTAACCTACGATTAATAGTTGCTAGGATAGGTTTGAGAGCAACAAATCAATGAGATATGTTAAATTAGGCTGTAGGCTGAGATTGAACCAAAAAACTGTGTCCTTACCAAATTCTCCACTTTTATCATTTTCTGCATGTTTTCTTTAATTTATTTTTATTAGTCTAGTTTTATTTTATTTTCTTATTTCCAAAATACAAAACCCCCTTACCCTAAATGTCAATTAATTTCATTTCAACAACTTTACACACATTCTTTGTAGGATCCACCTAGACTAACCGCTGCTATAGTATTAGTCTAGTTTTTATTTTAACTAGCATTACAACATGCCAATTTTAACGTCGTTGTCGGGGAGTGCAAAATTTTTGTTTGTGATTTTAATTAGTATTTTGTATATATTTGTTCGTAATTGGTTTCTTTTCAGTTATTTAGTGATCCTTTCATTTTTCTATTTCGTTTTTGTGAAAAAATAAAAAATATTTATGGATGGAAGTAATTTTTTTTTAACTCTTACTTTCAATCGTATGACTCATATTGGACTGATCAACCTAACTTTAACTATTGATGGGATAATCAAAAAAGTTACTTCCATGATATTTTGTAGGATGCACAACAATTCTTATATAGACCAGAAGTTTCTTATCGTGATTTAGGTAAATCTCTGGACTACTATATCAAGACCTGTAATGTTAACAATATTCAATTTTCAATAGGTTATGTGATAAGTGTAGATTACATTGTATTTTTATAAGTAATCTGATATCTATTTAGTGGTTAATTTCATTGTTTAGTGTGTGTTTAGGTTAAGAATTGTTTTAGTTCATAAATATGTTTTTTAAGTGTTCTTTGGTTGACATGTTTTTGAGCTTCAATTTTACATATATGAGGTGTTGTGATGAGTTTGTTAGTATTTTAGGGCATTTAGAAGAGTTTCAGAGGAGACCCGAACCAAAACACATTCCCACGATTGTGGCAGGCAGGCCACGATTGTGATAGACGAACCAAAACAGGCCCTCGATCGTGACAGAATCTCGAGCATAGGGACATAATCTTAGGTAATCTTCCACGATATTGACAATGAGCAAACAAACTAGCCACGATTGTGCACTAAGGGCTGCGAACATGATCTGCATGTAGACATATGCAGGGTCACTTTAGATTCAAGTGTTTTAGGGACATTTTAGACATTTCGGACCTCGAAAAGGCACTAAGGTTACCTTAATTGGAAAAGACTATAAAAGTATAAAGACGTAACCCTGGAAAGGAGTCTACATTCAACCTACATTTGGAAACCCAAGAGAGAAAGAAGAGCGAGAAAAGAAGAAGAGGAAGAAGAGGAGGATTTTGACATTGAAGTTTCTCGGAATAGGTGATCTCTTGACACTGCTACTTTCTTGAATCATCCAATCCAAGTTTCATTTCCTCCCCCATTTGCCTTTTTATTAATTTAATGTGTAAGAATGAGATGGGTTGTATAGTTATGGATTTTTAATTGTTGATGATGTTCTAACTTTTTGTAACATACTACTCTCATAGAGCATATGCTCGAACATATCGACTATTATTCGAGAACATACTCTACAAGGATGGCATGTTAAGACGATAGCATTAACACATTTTAAGGCATCACATATCAAAAACATTTCAAGCATTCATTTTAAATCATTTCATTCACAGTCGTATTAAATCAAAAATGTCATTACACTTCATAATATACATTTGACAATAGGTGAGAAATGCTATTCTTGATGCATAATGACTAGAGACACTTGCAGGGACAACTGATCCCGACCACTAACTTATGTCCAATTATAGTAGCTATACTCTAATTTTGTTAGGCCCTGAACCTTCGGAGCACTTCTCAACGACCTCTAGTGAGGAGCCTTAGGGGGGAGGTTAGCTAGATTACGCGCATGAGGAAGGCATGCGAAAGCACTAAGGAAAACATAGGCGAGTGTGATCAGACTTGGTGCGAATTTTGGTAGAGTCTCGAACCTAGTGAAGATTGACTCGACCCAGGCTAAAGGCTTGATGGACTAGGGACCTAGACTTAGACTATGCTCGGATGGATGGACCACGACTAACGGACTTGTTATGGGAAGCATTGGATCGGGCCAGTGCATTATATGGGCTTCAGCGAGATCACACTGCATCTCAACGAATAGAGATCGTGGGGAAATCTTGGATGATGTGGCGATGACGAGGAGTTAGAGTTACAGTGGAACACAACATTTGAAGATAGTGGAGATCTTCGAGGATAAGGATGCTAGTTTCCTAGTTGAATGTAAACTCTATCTTTCTGTTATCTTGTAAATTCTATCTTATTAGTTAGAGTCCTATTTGGATGGAGGTGTCATCCAATTGGTCCACGTGATATAATCTGATAGAGATAGACGCAATCTTAGCATGATCTTAGGCAGTTCAGTTTGAGTAGGATTCTGAATGTAACTTGGCATCCAAGTTAGAATGCCTACATATAACTCATTCGAGCTTCGCTTTCAACTCATTCAGAGAGAGAGAGCATTCCTTGTATTCTTTTGAGGGAAAGTAATATAAAGATTGGTTTTACCGTATCTCTTTTGTTTCCTTGTTACCTTTATTTTCTTATTGCTTTCGTAGCATTGTTTCTTCGAGTGTGTGAGGTAAACACTTCTAGGGTCGTTGAAGGCTGAAGTCTTGCTTAAGCAGATCTAAGTGAGACTGTCATGCAAAGGGTATTGGCGATCAACTTCGGTGAAAGTTCGAGTCCCAAGGTGACCTTTGTATCAACTAGCATGGGCAAGAGCTCGTCCGATGACTTTGTCTGCTATTCTTGGTCCGTCTGGTTTGCCTTTGGCTGGGTTGTTGAGTGTGTTAACTGGAGCCACATTACATCGTGTTCTTACTAAACGTGCTAAGAGATTCAAAGCCAAGCGTTTGATGGCCTTCTCTGTGGGTTTTAGTCGGATTGTGTGATCTCAAGTGACCTTGAAATTGCCTAGGAAATGTTGAACAGAGGCTGAGAAGCCCATGAAAGAGTCAGCATATGAGTTGCTTTTCTGAGTCGAGATTCACTGTCTAATATTACTTTGTCTTACTCTGTTTAATTAAAATACATCGTCGTTTCTGCTTAATTTAATATTTTCTATAATTTATAAATTAATTAAACAATTTTAATAAATTAATAAATTTTTAATTTTTAATTTTTTACCTTATAAATTTTATTTAAAAATTAAAATTAAAATTAAAATAATTATATCATGCCTGTGACACAAATTCATTTTTATTTTTTTGTTTTTATATATTTTAATTTTAATTTTTATAAAATCAATAGTAGCATAATTAAAATCAAATTTTAATTTAATTTTTTTATTAAACTAATATTGATATAATTAAAATTAAAATGATAAAAAAGAAAAAAGTGACGGGCATAATAGTTAAGTCACGCCAGTGACAATTATGAATAAGTAGTAACTTAAAATTTAAACAAAAATGACGCCGTTTTTTATTAGATAGAGTTAACCTGAGTAATGTTAGAGAGAAATGTAAGAGAGAGGATCTAAACTAGCTTTTCCATAGGGCAATAGGTTTTGCACCGTACGGTGAGTATTGTCGCAAATTGAGAAGAATCTCGTCGATTCATTTGTTTAGTCCCATGAGAATATGTGCTCTTGAGCCTTTAAGACCTGAAATTAGTATAAACATAGTTGAGGAGGTTAATGATTCCGTGTCTAAAGTTGGTCAAGTTGAGGTTAGAAAGTTGCTTCATTTCGGATCTCTGAACAATGTGATAATGACTGTATTCGGTAACATAGATGGTTTAGAGCTTGAGAACTTAATGAAGGCTATGAGTTACCAGGTATTTTTTGGTAGAAGCTATGGGTTTAACAGTTACGAAGATGGTTTAGAGCTTGAGAACTTGGTCAGTAAAGACTATGAGTTAATAGGCATTTTCAACTGGAGCAATCACTTTCCTGTTCTTGGCTTGCTTGACTTACAAGATTTGAGGAAGAGGTGCAGGAACTTGGTCTCAATGTCTTCATCGAAAAAGTCATAAATGAACATAGAACGAGACTCTAAGGGCTCATCCACCAGGACCTTCACTTCCCTGCGCTTGTTTATCCATTAACGATATTCATCTTGGTGGTAGCTTCATTCCTGTAGGAGCAACTATAGTCAACATGTGGGCAATCACGCACGACAAAGAAGAATGGGTTAAACCAGAGAAGTTCAAACCAGAAAGATTCATGGATGAGGACGTGAAATCCTAGAAAGCAAAATTTTGTAGGTAGGGAGACAACCATTTTCACTTCTCAGTCCCCAAAATTTTTCATTGGAAGACAAGTGGCCTAAAAAGATTTCACCACAGCCCTAGAAACCTGAGCAGAATGTGGGCGGAGCAGTAAAAAGGACTTGAGATTCCTGATGCTCTTGATACTCTCGAGTATGTTAATGTAGACTATCTGATGAAGAAGATGATACATTGTTAGCATTACCAAGTGAAAAGAACAGCAATGAGTGCCTTCAGCATGATTGGATATTAGGAATGTTGTAATTATCTTAATTGTAAACGATATTTACCTTATAATTAGCTAATGTTTAGCAGTCAAATCCCTTAGATTAAGGATCAGATCACGTCTGTAATATGTATATATTTCCTAC
>JANZXP010000005.1:14245199-14258619 GCA_027576715.1 Erythroxylum flavicans
GAGTCCGTGCCCCGCAAGGGTGGTGTGCCACATCAGGCGGAACTTGAAGAATTTTTAAGAAATTTGGGACTGTAATGGAAATATGGAGAGTGAGAGAGAATTGGGAAGGAGATAATAAAGTTTCTTGCTGTGACGTGCCGGGCGAAGGTAGCGGTGGAGACGGTGGTAAGGTAGAGAGTGGCAGTGGTGGTGATGCGAGGAGATGAGTGAGTGACGAGTGTCATCGTCATTTTGGGTGTGAGGGGGTGCCCTTTTGAGTTCAGTTAGGAAGTTGGAGGGCTTAGAAGGAGAGAGGAAACAAGTGAATGAGTAAGTGAGGAGTGTCATCGTTGCCTAAGTGTCATCCTTATACATGAAATTTTAAAGGAGAGGAATGCATAAATTTTTATTTAAAAATAATTTAAACATAGAAGTTTTATATTTTTAAAATTCTCAGGAAATTATTTATAAATAATATTTTATTTATTTATTTATAATATTATAATGCAATTAAAAATTAAATTTGTATTAACACTTTAAATTGAATTCATCTCATTAATTTGTTCAAAATATTCGTAATAATATTGCTAATAGTTTAATGACAGTTAGACGTCATTCTTAAATTGTTATAAACCTTTATTTTAAATGATGGTATTGATTTCTTTTGTTCTATTTGAATTGCGTTGTTTAACTTCATTTGGATTCATCATCATCATAATAATGATGCTGCTGATGATGATGATGGTGGTGATGATGATGCTGATGATGATGGTGATAGGGATGGTGATGGTGATGGTGATGGTGATGATGATGCTGATGATGATGATGATGGTGGTGATGATGATGGTGATGATGATGATGATGATGCTGATGATGATGATGGTGGTGGTAGTGGTGGTGATGATGATGATAATGATGATGATGAGGATGATGACGACGATGATAGTGATGCTGATGACGACGACGACGACGACGATAGTGATGTTGCTGCTGATGATGATGATGGTAATGATGAAGAAGAAGAAGATGATGATGATGATGATGATGATCATGATGATGATCATGATGATGATTATTATTATTATTATTATTATTATTATTATTATTATTATTATTATTATTATTATTATTATTATTATTATTATTATATGTTCCATGTTTTTCTTAGAGTTATAAACTTAATTTTTGTATAATTAAATATCTAAAAATATTCGTGATAATATTGCTTATAGTTTAATGACAGTTAAACGTCGTTCTTAAATTGTTATAAACCTTTATTTTAAATGATGGTATTCATTTCTTTTGCTCTATTTGAATTGTGTTGTTTATCTTTATTTGGATTCATCATCATCATTATCATCATGCTAGTCAAATCAACTGATATAATTAGCTATCAACTAACAGCTAAATGCAATCAGCTGATTGCCAAATAGGGTCATAAATAGGTGCGTGGGTAACCGGTAATAAATGAATATGCATATTAAACAATGTGTTGACATCTCATGATTTGGTGTTGAAAAATCAAATGGTTACTTACATGCATTAATTGTGGTTTGACTACTTAAGCTTTCTGAAAGAATAAAGCTGGAGAGAAACAAAAGTTAATAGCTTTCGTGGGATCCACCATTAAAGCTTTGGATTTGTATTTGGATTAATTGTTTATTGCATGAATTTTGAAAAACAAAAGAGTTAAACAAAACGTGTTGTGAGGCTCATAATAGAGAGATTTTGGTTATGTTGATGAAAAACAAGGCTTTTTTTAAGGTTAAAATGTATAAAAACTGTGATTTCTTTATTGAAAAGTCAAGAACTAAAAGATTGAATATGCATGTTAACATATGCAGTTAGTTACATTTTAGTCTTTAGTATAGTTTTGGACTTTACAACATCATCTTTTAACTTATAGTTAAATTCCAAAATTTACTTATACTTATGTAATTAAATGTTTATTATATAGAAAGCTTGTTAGTCACCAAAGTGACCTTGCTTGAAAAGATATTTAGACATTTAATTATGCATCCTTTTAATTGTTCATGTTGTATGATGCTAATAAACGATATAAAAGATGAACAGAATAATTGAGATTATTAATTATAATGCTAGGAAATCACCCAAAAGTGGATCATTACTTATAATTTATAACATTATAGGGACTTATCGAAATACTTGGTGAATATGTTTGTATATCCAATGATAACATGCATACTAATTTGAGTATGATTGACTGCCTATTAAAGTGTATGTATATATTTTGTTTGCATCATTATGGATTTGGGATATGTATTTAATTATCACCCAAAGATGAACTTAATATATATATATATATATATATATATATATATATTATTGTCTGAATCTAATAATTGTAGTTAAAGCATTAATGTGTGAGTTTGTTTTTAATGTTACAATTTATAGTAATTTGTTAGCTATGGACAATGGTTTGATCAAGTTCAATAGGCTAGACTATGTCAATTAGTCTGAGAGAATCCAATTTCAGTTGGGTATTATGGATAAGGACTTGGCATTAGTTACAGAGAAGCCTGCAACCATTATTGAGACTAGTACACAAGTCGAAAAGACATATTTTGAGGTTTGGGAAAAGTCTAATAGGATGATTCCAAACTTGATGCGATTGACAATGAATGAAAACGTTAAGCCATCAATGCCTTATATTGACAATGCAAGGGAATTCATGATGAAAATCAAAGAGTACTCATAATCAGACATAGTTGCCAAGTCTATTATAGGAGCTTGATGAGTGAATTGACGACCAAGAAGTTTTATTGGTCACAACCTATCCATGATCATATGACAGGCATGTCAAATCTGGCTATAAAGTTGAAATCAATGGGCATGGATGTGAGTGAATCCTTCCTAGTATAGTTCATCATCAACTCTCTTCCAAGTGAATTACAACACTTTGAAGGAAAAATGAAACTTTCAAGAAATCAAGACCATGTTGGTGCAGGAGGAAGGGAGATTAAAGAAAATGAAAGAACACTTTGTTCATATTACATACACAAAGAAGCTAGTAGTAGAAAGGGAAAGCCAGGAAGGAAGAACAACAAGAAGGACAAAGCCCCAATGAAGGTTAATGGGGAACAAATCCAAAATGAGCAGTGTTGTTTCTTTTGTAAGAAAGCTGGTCACCTCAAGAAAGATTGCCCTAAGAGAAAGACTTGGTTCAAAAATAAAGGTAAGTACCATTTTTCATTATGTTTTGAATTAAATTTTATTGAGGTTCCTAATAATATCTAGTGGTTAGATTCAAATGTAACTACTTATGTGTCACATATTATGTGGGGATTTCTTTCGATCCAAACTATAAACGAAATTGAAGAGTTCCTGTAAAAGGGTAACAGAATGAAGGCACGAATAGAAGGAATTGAGATGTACAGATTGATCTTAGAAACTTGTTATAGTCTAGATCTTGAAAGGTGTCTTTATGTTCTTGAATGTGCTAGAAATTTAATTTCCGTTAGTAAGTTGGATAAGATAGGTTTCAATTTCAATGTTAGAAATGGTGTTTTTTCTTTGTATAAACTACAATACTATTATGGTTCTGGTACATTAATGGATGATTTATATCTTTTAAACCTTGACATTAATTATTCTAAATCCCTATTTCATGTTGAATATAATATTCGTAATATATGTAATGCACATAATGAACATTCTGCTTACTTGTGGTCATCAAAGGTTAGGTCATATTTCTAGAGAAAGGGTGATGAGATTAGTGAAAAGTGAAATCTTACCTTAACTAGATTTTACTGACTAGGATGTGTGTGTGGATTGCATTAAAGATAAGCAAACCAAACACATATCTAAGAGTTCAATCACAAGAAGTACTGAGTTATTTGAATTAATACACAATGATATATATGGTCCATTTCATGTTCCATCTTGGGGTAATGAAAAGTATTTTATTTTATTGATAACTATTCACGTTATTGTTATCTCCATTTATTGCATGAAAAGTCTCAATTAGTGGAAATTCTTGAGGTCTTCACTAATGAGGTAGAAAGACAGCTAGATAGAAAAGTGAAAGTCATAAGGTCTAATACATGTGGTGAATGTTATAGTAAAATTGATGAGAATGGATAGTGTTTAGGCCTACTTGCAAAATTTCTTCAAAGTCGAGGCATTTGTGCACAGTATACAATGCCTAGTACACCACAACAGAATAGTGTAGCTGAAAGGCATAATTGTACTCTTATGGATATGGTTAGAAGTATGTTAAGTTACACTAATGTACCTTTATCTTTATGAATATATGCATCAAAGACAACTTCCTATTTACTTAATAGCGTTCTTAGTAAAGTAATTCCTATGACACCTTATAAATTGTAGACAGTTATGAAACACAACTTGAGGCACCTGCATGTTTGAGGTTGCCCATCAGAAATAAGGATTTATAATCCTCATGAAAGGAAGCTTGATGCAAGAACCATTAATGATTAATTCATTGGTTATCCAAAAAAGTCCAAAGGTTTATATTTTATTGTCCTAACTATAGTAAAAGAATAGTTGAGTCTGGTAATATTAGGTTCATTGAAAATGGACGAATCAGTAGGAGTGGGGAACCACAAAATTTGGATACTTAAGAGATTCAGGTAGAAAATCCTTCACACTGTGTCTCTTCTCAAGTTATTGTTCCTTTTGTTGTATCACAGTCACTCAACATATTGGAACAAGAAGTTAATATTCCAAACCCGTAAGAAGAGAATGTCAATAATAAACTAGTAAATAATGTGTAAGTCACAAATGATCAAGTTATACCACAAGAAATAGTATTGCGAAGGTTTATAAGGGAGAAAAGAGCAGCTACATCAAATGACTATGTGGTGTATTCACTTGAGCACGAGTGTGATTTAAGCATTGATAAGGATCTAGTCTTATTTAAAGAAGCTGTAAAATTTAACAATTCTAAAAATGGCTCAGTGCTATGAAAGAAGATTTTAAATCTATGGTTGATAATCAAGTCTGGGAACTAGTTGAGTTAGCCAAAGGCTCAAAACAAGTAGGCTGTAAATTGGTCTTTAAGACCGAAGGGGACTCCAAAGGTAACATTGAAAGGTACAAAGCGAGACTTATAGTCAAAAGTTATACTCAAAAAGATAGCATTGACTTTAAAGAGACCTTTTCTCCAATTTCAAAGAAGGACTCTTTAAGAATTGTTATGTCCTTAGTAGCTCCTTATGATTTAAAGCTTCACCAAATGGATGTAAAGACTGCTTTTTTTAATGTTGACTTAGAAGAAGAAGTTTATATAGACCAATCGGAAGGTTTTGTGACTGCAAAAAAGGAAAATATGGTGTGTAAATTAAAGAAATCAATATATGGTTTGAAACAAGCTTCTCGACAGTGGCATCTTAAGTTTAATGATACCATTACCTCTTATGGTTTGTAGAGAAAATTATTGATAGGTGTATCTATATAAAGGTCAGTGAAGGCAAGTTCATTATTTTGGTATTGTATGTTGACAATGTTCTTTTGGCTTGTAATGACTTGGGCTAGTTACATAATGTAAGAAATTTCTCTCTAATAACTTTGAAATGAAAGATGTGGGTGAAGCATCCTATATGATTAGAATAGAAATATTCCATGAAAGGACATACAGATTATTAGGGTTGTCTCAGAAAGGATCTATTAGTAAAGTATTAGAAAGATTTGGGATGGAAAAATGCTCAGCATAGGTAGTTCCAATCCATAAGGGGGATAAATTCAGTGAAATGCAATGTCCTAAGAATGATTTAGAATAAATGGAAATGGAATTTATTCCCTATACATTTGTAGTTGGGAGTCTGATGTGTATTCAGACTTGTAATCCAATATCAAAGCAATCCCAGGTTGGACTACTGGAAAGCTGCAAAGAAAGTTCTTAAATATTTATAAGGCACCAAGGATTATATGCTCACATACAAGAAATCAAATCACTTATAAGTGATTGGTTATTTAGATTCAGACTATGCTGATTGTGTAGACTCAAAGAAATCTACCTTTGGTTATTTATTCTAACTAGCAGGAGGGGCAATTTCTTGGAAGAGTGGAAAATAGTTTGTCATTGCTACTTCCATCATGGAGGATGAATTTGTGGCATGTTTTGAGGCCACTATTTAAGCATTGTGGCTTCATAACTTTTTCTTAGGGCTAGGTATTATCGATAGTATAGCTAAAACGCTAAGAATTTATGGTGATAATTCTGCATCTGTCTTCTTCTATAAAAATGACAAATATTCTAAGGGTGTTAGACACATAGTTTTGAAATACTTATCAGTCAAAGAAGAAGTGTAAAAATATAAAGTGTCTATTGAGCATATTGGAAGTGATCTAATGGTAATAGATCCATTAACTAAAGGATTACCACCTAAAACATTTACTGGTCATGCTGAAAGGATGGGCATTATAGATAATTCCTTGTTAATATGAGATCATATTATGTCTGTACATATGTTTGGATATTTGCTATTATTGTTTTGACACTTATGAATTCCATTAATGTTATATTTTTGTTTAGCTGTTAGATGTCACATTATGATGTGTACATGTATTGTTTTATTGTGATGACAAAACATGTTTTGAGAAAACATTAAAGTTAAGAATCACAGTGTTTCTCAATTATAGTTAATTTGACTTGAGTTGATTGTGTAATACCTGGAAGGAATCATATCATTAGATGAATTGTGACGGCCATGATCCCATCATTGTAATTCATTCAAGTTTGATGGCTTGATAAATTCAATATATTGTGCACACTTGTGTTGTTTGATCATCATTTTGTAACATGGGTCAAGTGGGAGATTGTTAAATTAATTTAATAATCATAAAGTGTGCCTATATTACTTTATTTAATTCTAACATGAAATAGGCCCAAAATAATGGTTATTAGGCATGTAAAGGAAATTAGAATCATTAGGGTTAATTAATAAAACACTTCCCTCTCCCTTCAGTCAAGTAACATTAACAATTATCAAAGAAACATAGGTTCTTGTACCATTGAAAAGAACGAAGAAAAGGAAGAAGGCGAGAGTGGATAAAGCATTTATGTAGAGAGGTATTTGTGATCAAGAAGAAATTACACATACTGAGCATAGATCAAGGTTAGGATTTCTTTCTTTTGTTTATAACATGAATCTTACGGTTTGAAGGTGTTGATTCAATTATGTCATAGATGATCGTAGGTGAATTCTAGGCTTGAAATATTGCTTAGAATGTTAAAGATTAAAATTTACAATTTTATCTCCTTTTGGGTTACAATTGATTTGAAATGTCCTGTGTTTATGAGAAATAGTTTATAAAGCAACCCGACTGTTTAAAGGAAAGGACAAGCCATAACTTCATGTTCTCGTTTTCTTAACAATCAAGATAGATTTATTCAATGTTGGGCCATACATATTACATACTCTTATTTTGTTTATCAACTTTAAAGCATAAAAGTATCAGAAGATATTGTTATGGGATAATTGGAGAAGACGATATTATGACTTTCTCATTTATCTTATATGTAAACAATGTTGTATTAGTAGTAAATAAGAGACATGCATCTTCACATTATAGTCCTTGTTGTCGTTGTTGTTTCTTTTGATTCCTTACAATTATGTATTATTGCTAAAATATAAATAATGTTGTTGTCATATGTTAAGGGATACATAACAACCAATATATTCAGCACAAATCTTTTTCTATCTATATTTGATCTCTTTTGAAATTGTCTTTTACCTAGATTATTCTCATATTAATTGGTATCAGAGCTCAATCTTGTTGCCTATTTATAAGTAGTTGCCTTATACTGTTGAATATTTTCCCATTTGGTAGATAACAATTAATTGCATTTTAAAGATTTTAGATTACTTATTGGTTAAGTTATATAATTTAATTTAGATAAAGATAAGAAAAGTGGCTTAATATATGATCTAAGTTAATGGGTCGATGTCCAGGAAGGAAAATAGACCCTGATCAGTATGGACCGGACCTATATTTAACCCGTGATAGGGAGACTTGATATGGATGCTATATATAGAAGGTTAAGGTCTCTTGTAGTTGCTGTAACAAATCATGAACGTACAGATACTCTGACCCATTCAGAGGTTCACATTTACAAAAAGCTATAAAAAGGCTTTAACACATTGTAGCGAGAGTTGAGTAACTCTCATGAAGGTCTCAATGGATTCGCACTTATTATGGCCTCGAAAACTGAAATCAGGTATTTTCTGCATTTTTTCAATATTTCCCTTTTACATTCGATCTGGGATATGTAACTAAGGCTCATGTTATATGTTACATGTGGTATAAGAGTGGTTATATGATCGGGTGGATAAAAATGAAGAATTTTCGATTTTTCTTCATAAGGTTTTTAAAGAATAAAGTTTTGATTTTCATTTTTTTCTTAGATATTGATGCTTGAATGTTTGATAAATATGGTGAGCGTTAAAAAAAGTTGAAAACAAGCTCAAGAATATGAACAGTCGATCGAAATAAGAGCATCAACACCATCATTTAACGATGAGAGGTAAAGCATTAGTTGACCACCTTTCTTTGATGACAATGATTACCTTTATTGGAAAACTAGGATGAGATTCATCTTAGTGATTGAAAGTGTAAACATATAGAAAATAATTTCAAATGTTCCCTTTATTCCTTAAAGAATTGTAGATAACAAAAAAGTACTTAAACTATAAGGAATAATGTGACCTCAAGATAAGAAATTAGTTTCCTTGAATAGTAGGGTCATATGCATCCTTTTCTGTATATTAGGAAGAAATAAATTCAATAGGTTTTCTATGTGTAAAATGACATAAAATTTAGCACACTTCAAAAGTTACACATGAGAAACCAATCAAGTAAAGGAGAGAAAAGTAACCATACTGATAAATCAGTATGAATTGTCTTAAATGAAGCATGATGAGAGCATATCTAGCATGTATACTAGATTTATTGATGTCACTAATGCTCCTAGAAGTCTTAGAAAGGCATATACTAATGTTAATAATGAAAAAGTTACTTAGGTCACTTCCGAAGACTTGAGAAGCTAAAGTGACAACTATACAAGAAATCAAGTTTCTAACATCACTATTATTGGATGAACTTATTAGATTTTTCTTCACATACAAAATGAGGCTCTAAGAGGCACAAGAAGAAATGAAGCTCCCAAATAAAAATAATTTAGTATTCAAAGCCTCAAAGGAAGGATTGAGTGAAGAGAAAGAGACATCAACTAGTGAAAGCAATGAAGAAGACATTACATTAACCACTAAAAAATTTAAGAAATTCTTGAAGAAGAAATTCTCTAAACTAAAGGACTTCAAAGAAGGTAAAAGTAATTTAAAACATAAATCCTCTAACATTATTTTCTTTAAATGTAGGAAACCTAAATATATAAAATCACAATGTCTTTTAGTTAAAGATAATGAGAAGTACAAAAGAAACTATAAGAAGGAGAAGAAGGACGAGACGAAAACACTCAAGGCATCAACTTGAGATGACATAAGTGAATTAAAAAATGAATATTCAAAAGAAGAGATAGCTTGTATATACTTTACTGCTATAGACAATGATAAGGTAACATCTAACTCTAATTCGTTTGATAATGCTAATGATGTTGATTTGACACATAATGAACTAGTTGAGAGCTTCAAATCATGAGTATGAAAGAGAAAAAAAGTTATCTTTTAAACTTAAGGAAGTACAAAAGTAATTGGATGTATGCATGAATGAGAATGAAAAGATAAAAGTGAATTGCATAGCATTAAAGCATCCAAAAATGTGATTATTGATGACAATCATGACTTAAGGGGTGCTTGCGTGATGGGTTTGGGAAAGGATTAATAGGTAAAGAATGAACAGTAAGTAGTTGGATGTTGATTATCATTATAGGGGCAATAGCTTGATATCTCACTTTTTAAGAATCCTTCATACCCTCCATTTAGTAGAGAAATAAAACTCATTCCTTAGTAGTGGCTTTTTTAAAAAAAATTTTAATACTAATTATTTAAAATATAATTAATTACATTATAATAATATTAATTATTTTAATTTTAATTAATTAATTAATTAATTAAACTATAATTAATTAATTACAATATAATTAATCAAAATATAATTCATTCATTCATTAAAATATTGTAATTAATTAATCAATAAATTGTAATTAATTAATTATAATATAATTAATTAATTAATTAATTAAAATATAATACATTTTTATTTCTTAATATTTTTTACAAATCAACCACTGTCAATGGTAATGGTAATTATTCCTTCCTCTTAACCAACTATTATAATTATAATAATAATATCAATTCTCATTCCTCACTATATTCATTCCTATTGTTATTATCATTCCCCCGTACAAACCAACCGCCCCCTTAGATGCATGTGACAGTCATGACTTAGATGCATTAAGACATGAGAATGAAGAATTGAATAAGGAAATTAATACCCTTAAGGATTCTTTGTACAAGTTACAAAAGGAAGTGAAAAGTTAGAGAACATTCTAGGAGCTCAAAAGAATTCCAGTAATAGGCATGGAATAGGATACAACTATAGAAGTAAAGCTAATTCTAAAACCATGTTTGTTAAAGGAAATATTTGCATATTGAAGAATCAGTACCTAATACGAAAAATTAATATAGAGCATCCACATCTAAGCATATGCATGCATATTCTACATCCATTAGGACTAATTATAAAAGCAAGCATCATGCTTTCATATATGGCTTATAACCTAGATATAGATTTCAATACTATTAAGGAAGAGTAGGCATAACTTTTACAATAACATGCAAATCCACTTATACCCTTTGAGGCCTCAAAGAAGCACACATCAAGCTTTTATTTATAGTAGGTATCATATATGTAATCATGGTAGCTTGTCTCACTATCCAAACTTATCACAAAAATGACATACCATGTCTTAAAAATTATTTCTTTTGAAGAGTCTTTGATCATTCTTGCTCTATTTAAGGACAAACTTCTTTATATTCTATATAAATATTTTCAAGACTTTCCTAAACATATGAAGGCTAGATTCATCAAGATAAAAATATATAACTCTTTAAAAATAAAACCCAATTTAATAACTACCATCTCTACTATATACCATTTTTTCTTTTAAGGAACCAACTTATTTAATACCTATAACATATTGTCTTTTTTTATAGGTTTTTGAAAGAAAAAATGATATCTAGTAGAAATGGTAATTATTGGGTTTTATTTTTAACGAGTTTATATTTTTTATCTTGATGAATCTAACCTTCATGTGTTCAGGAAATTCTTGAAAATATTTATATAGATTATAGAGAAGTTTGTCCTTAAATAGAGCAAGAATGATCAAAGACACTTCAAAAGAAATGACTGTTAAACCAAGTGAGCTTGATAAGAAGGATGAGATGTCATCAATATATTGTAAACATAAGAAGAATGTTTATTCAAATTATTCGCAAATGATGTTTAATGAGAGATAACTATTAATTAAGCCTTTAGAAATTTATCACTTATTGTAACTCCGAATTTTCTGAGCCCTTTTTATATTGATTTGTACTTGGAGATACAATTGTAAATTGACATATACATAGTTGTATATGAGTTCAAAAATGTATTTGGATCCTTTCGGTATTTATTCCAATGATATATATGCCCTTACATAACTTAGAGTTCATCGGTATGTAAAATCTTGGAGATTTATGACATATAAGCTTTTAAGTGTGTAAAATCGATTCCATTGGATGGATATAGCCACAGTGGCCAAGTTAAATGTGTTCCAAGGCCTTAGAGGTAATTAGACATGATTTATAGACTTATTGGACACTTAAAAAGCTTAATTGAAAAAGTTGATGTACATAAGGGCTTATTTGCAAATTATTAAAAGATAAGAGATTTAAATGTAATTTTTCAGTCATTGGAGAACCAATATGTAATTTTATAAAGTTAAACAGCTCAATTATTATGTTCAAAAGTCCAGGGACCAAAGTGAAAATAAAAATTTTGTTCATTCTCAAATTTTGTGCTTAATTGCAAATTTAGGAAAAGTTGGAGGGTATAATGGTAATTTCACACAAGCTAAGGGCAAAAAGGTAATTTCACCATGTTTGGTCAAAGAAGAGTCAATATTCTAGACCCTTATTCATCTTATGGCTGTGCACTTCACCATAAGAAATTAGAAACACTTTGTTTTAATTGAAAGAAAGGAGAAGAGAGGAGGAGGAGAAGAAGAATTCGGCCATCACCCAATTTTCATCATTTTTTCGATTCTACAACCCAAACCAAGGTGTTCTAGGTTAATTTGAGGTCAAGGAACTCAAATCTACCATTAGAATTGAGAAATTATCAAAGGATTTTAAGATATCACTAAAGGAAAGTTTAGGTAAATTTTGTCTCATCTCTCTCTACATTATGATTTTGAGTTTGATGTTAAGATATGTTGTTCTCCATGCTTGACTATGCATGAGACATAGTTTCGATGAACGAAATGAATCATGAAGAAGCTTCTTTGAGCCAAAACCAAAATGCCCTCTCTTTTGTGAAAGTTGGTGAAATTTTGAATATCTTTTGAAATTAATGGTTTGAATGAATTCTATGATGTTAATTGTGTATGTATAATGTTAATTGATGATGAAAAATGAGGAAGAAGTACATTAGAAGGAGGCCTTCAAGTTTACACCTTTAGGTGTTTGATAAAATGCCTAAGTGAATTTGGCTTAGGATTTAAGGATTGTAATGGTATGCATTGGAAAGAGGCTTTCATGTATACCTAGAGTAAACTTAAATTTTTGCTTAGATTGATGAGTAGTGGCCTAATGTGCTTGGGTAAAAATGTGCTTAATTATTCTTTGAAAGGTGTAAGTATTGGATCAAAGGCATTAAATGCCTTGGAAAATGCAAAAGAAAGCTTATTTGAATAATAAGGGAAGTAACCATATGAGAAGCTTCATGGACGAATCTGATAGCTTAAAAATTGTGATATTGTGTTTTATACACTTATCTGATGATGTATAAAAATGAGATATATGTTTGAGTCATAAATACATTGCATTTGCATGTATAAAAGCTCGGGAGCTGTGAATCAAAGAGCTCATACCGAGGATTGCTGAAGTCAAAGGAGTGTACACCTTCTTTTGAGGTGAGTTGGGAAAAAAATATCTATCAAATGGGATAAGGACATCCCAAGACATGCATGATGACTTGTGTGTGAATTTTGAACCTAGGTAATGCATAGTAGAATTGATTCTCAAATAGATGCCAGTATACTTATGTATTTAATAAATGAAATTGTTTTGAATAACTCTTTGCACTTAGAATGAAACTGATGTTTTTATTTCATATTTTGAGGAATGATATTGTTTTTAACAAACCTACAATTGAAGTGCGTATGGATTAGAGGTAAGTACACCAATAGGTAGTACTACTATGATAGGAGAAGTTTGCAAGAGATGTTTGATTCAGA
>JANZXP010000005.1:14258719-14284717 GCA_027576715.1 Erythroxylum flavicans
CGGAAAGGTTTTGTCTAACCTTTCCGTGCATGATTTTTCTGTATAATTCATTCCTTTCATCAACCAATGTTCCAATTATACACAGAGCATGGAATTAATGTCTACTCTATTTTGAAACATCATGACCACCCAAATATTTAAGAATATCAAAGTGGTTTTGACTAACCTTTCCATGCATGATTTTTCTGTATAATCTATTCCTTTCATCAACCAATGTTCCAATTAGACATAGAGCATGGAATTAATGTCTACTCTATTTTGAGTCCAATCCAATCTTGATCTATGGTTATAAATTATTTAATTGGAGAATTAAAGATAAATTAAAAGGAGTTATAAATTGTTTAATTGGAGAATTAAAGATAAATTAAAAGGAGTTTTAATTTAACTAATTCTAATTATGAATTAAAATTAGAATTTATAATCATTGTCAACACATTTGAGAACCTAATGTGTCTCACATATAGAATGGGTTGAAGAGAGTAAAGTTAATTTAATCAAGTTAGACTTGATTGTAAAGTTTAAAAAACTTTATGATTAAATATAAGATATTTAACAAATAAGGATTAATATGAGATTTTGGATTTTATTTAGACAAAATAGGTATTTAATTAGAATTATAAATAATTCTAATTAAAGTTTAATTGAAACTAGATTTTAATTTCAATGAAATTACCAAAATGCCTAAAACTATTATAAATAGGCTTAAGCTCTATGGAGCTAGTACTTCTTGCTTAACACTCTCTGTAAGAGTTACAGAGTTCTCTCAACTTATTCTGTGGATACCGTTAGAGGTCGAACATTTGTGTGACTACAGTGGTTGAAACGGATCGATTTTGGGAACGGTTCGAGGGATACGACAAGATAAAGATCAAGCTTCAAAATAAGTATGAATTAAGTTTCCTCTTTATTATAATTTGTATTGATCATTTTATAGAATTAAATAGATCTTAGTTTTGGGAAATCAAAAGTCATGAAAAATTTCTTGATTATTCCGCTGCGGTCGGGATCAGATCTGGACCCAGTTTCCCAACACGAATTGCTACACCCATAAAGTTGAAGGTGGGTCTAGTTACGATGTATTTAGAAGGTGAAGCATTAGCTTAGCATGAGTTGTATATGAGGAATAAACTAAGTAGAGATCCTCCTAATTGGGGTGAATATCTTTTGACATTGGAACAAAGGTTTGGAGGACTAGCTTTTGAATGTATGGTGGGAGAGTTGAAAGAATTGAAGCAAAGGGGATCTGTAAGAAAATATTGCATCGGGTTTTATATGTTGTCACAAAAGACGGTTATGGCCAAACCTTGTATGGTTAGTATGTTTCTGAAAAGGTTAAAGGTTAAGATTGAATACTGAGTGAAATTATGGAACCTGAGGACTTTTCAATAGGCATACTATTTGGCAAGAAAGCATGAAATGGTGGCAATGCATTGTGGAATTACTGGAAGGTTCTAGTAGAGAGGGTTGAATTATGCTAGAAATTTGTTGAATGCATTAAAATCTTCATCTGGTCTATTACCTACTATTGTGCAGGAAATCAAAAGTGAGACGAGGACGTCAGATGGAACAAGATGACTTTGAGTAAGGAATTAGATGAACGCAGAGTTAAAGGTTTGTGCTTTTGGTGTGAAGAAAAGTACATCCCTTGCTATAAGTGCAAAAAGACGATGTTGTAGATGTATGTGGTAGAAGATGAAGTGGGGAATGAGGACGTTGTTGAAGTTGATGAAGAAGAGTTACCTAGTATATCCTTACAAGAGATGTCTGGGGTAATTGTAGCTAATTTTCAACAAATTAAGGTGCAAGGACTGTTAAATGGAAACATAATTCACATATTGGTAGATGGTGGAAGTACTCATAACTTTGTAGACAAAAAATTAATATCTAGAATAGACATAGAGTTAGAAGAGGTGAAGGAGTTGTCCATTGTAGTAGGTTGAGGACTGAACTTGAGTTGTAGTAAGGTGTGTAGAAACTTAAGGTGACAGATGGGAGGTAGAGAATTCTGTTCGGATTCTTTGATGATTGATATATATGATACCGACATAGTGTTGGGAGTTCAGTGATTGTCAACATTGAACAAGATTGTGTTCAACTATCAAAATGAGAAAATGAAATTATGGTGGAATGGTGAAGTGATGGAATTAGTAAGTGAAGGACACAGAAGTTTGGTGAAGTCTCCTAAGAAGAAATTCACAAGGGTATCGAGTGATAAGGATATGATCGGTTGTTTTTTGGTAATGAATAGAGAAGATTATATTAAAGGGGAAGATGGTCATCAAATGGAAGTGAGGTACTTAGTGATTGAATTAGGGTTAGTGGATCAACGTGATGAATTCCATAAGCTACTATAGACTTACTTTGTTTTGAAGAACCAAAAGGACGTTATTAAAATAGCTTACTTTTATAATCATCAAATTCCACTAAAGGAGGGAGCAGAAGCTGTAAATCTCAGACCTTATAAGTACTCTGGAGTGCATAAACATTTGGTGAAAGAATTGGTGGATGATATGGTGCAACAAAGAATTATTAGACAAAGTATCAACCTTTTTTCAGCCCTAGTAATTATGATTAAGAAAAAGGATTGTTCGTGGCAATTTTTGTAAGTTACAGATCATTAAATCAATGTACCATAAAAGATAAGTTTCATATACTATTAGTGGAAGAACTATTTAATAAGTTGAATCCCGCATATTTTTTTTCCATGTTGGATATTAGAACGGGTTATCATCAAATTTGGGTGCATGGAGAAGATGTTTATAAAACAACCTTTCATGCCCATAAAGGACATTATGAATTTCTCATAATGCCTTTTGGTTTAACGAATGCCCCAGTTACTTTCCAAAGCTTAATGAATCAAATCTTCAAGAAGTAATTGTGAAGGTTTTTCTTGTATTTTTTGATAATATTTTGATATATAGTAGCTCTTTGGATTTGCATTTAATGCATCTACAATTAGTAATAAAGATTTTACAAAAGAAGCAATTGTATGTGAAGCTTTATAAGTGTTCTTTTGGGGTTTCCCAAGTAGAATAATTGGGATATATCATCAGTAGTGATGGTGTTTCGATAAACCTAAAGAAAATTTAGGTAGCAGCTGATTGACTACAACCACAAAATATAAAACAACTCATGGGATTTTTGGTTTATATGGTTATTACCGATGATTCATTAGAAGCTATGGGTTGATGAGTAAGCCTCTTACTAATTTGTTAAAGAAGAATATGTTTATTTGGACATAGCAGGCAACAGTTGCATTTGAAGCAGTCGCATTTGAAGCTTTGAAACAGTCATTGATAACCTTTCCCAAGTATCATATAATGATTCAGCTTCGGCTTAGAGTATAAGAAGATGTCGTTCCTCAATTTAGCAGTTTTAACTGGTGGGAAGTATTTCAATAAGAACTTCTCAAGCACTTGTTCCCATGTATTCAGTGATGATTGTAGCATCGAATTCAACCATTGCTTGGCCTTATCCCTTAAAGAAAATGGGAATAACCATAGTTGATGACATCATCATTAGCTCTGTTGATTTTAAAAGTACTGAAAATCTCCAAAAAATTAGAGATATCCACGTTTGAGTCTTCGTCTCTAAATCCATCAAATTGGATTAACTACTACATTATTTGGATGATACTAGGCTTTATCTCAAAGTTGTTGGCACTAACAGTCAGTCTTACGATGCTGGACTTTACTCCAGTCCAGTTTGTTCCTCGATTGGTCGACAATGTTGTGTGATTCTTCAGTGTCGACCTTCCAAGTCTTCTATTCGACGATCTAGCTCAAACTCTCGTAGTTGCGTCCTATAAAGGTTTCTACACTATTCTTTCGATCTTCACATTTATGTCAATTAAGCTCTCAGAATTCTCTGATTCATAAAAGGACCAAGAGTAAATATCTACAAAAGACAAGAAACTAAACAAATTAATAAAATAAAATAAAATAATTTTAAAAATAAAATAGGAATGGCTAGGGTAATAAAATCTACATTTTTCTAATATTACTGTCCCTGGAAATGACACCAAAAACTTGATTGATTTATTTTTCTATACCAATATTTAAATTACTACAAGTGCACAACATAGTTGTAGCTAACATAGGTAATTATAGGTCAATCCCACGAAAATTTTAAATATTAGTAGTTACCCTTTTTCTATTATCTAACCTAAGAATAAATTTTTGTTTTTAATTAAAAATAAAGTTAAACACATAAACTAAATTAAGATTAAATAATTTTGAACTCAAGACAATTATAATACAAAGAAAATTCAATATCAAATAGTAGTGTCTAGGTGATGAATCCCTTTAAGAATCATTAAATTATTAACCTTTTATTATGAACTTATATTATTGATTTTTGGACCATGAAAATTTCTATCTTATGTTAATAACTCTCTCGAGACTATTTACAATTAATTGATCAATTGATTAATAGAGATCTATTTAGTTAGAAGCCCTAGGATTGCTTTATCGATTTATGAATTCTATTATTAGGTATAACCTTAATCCAAAGGATTTATATTGGCCTATCTCTAGATTTGCATGTATGTAACATCCCGTTTCCAGAGAACGGGTCGGACCACTTGAATGATTTAGGCATGTGTGTGTTAGAAGATGGGGAATTTATGAATGGTTGAAGTGTTTTGAAAAGAAAAAGTGGACACATAATGAGTGACTAGTGCAAAGCGTTTTAAAAGAGTTTCAAAAAAAATCACACCGACTTTTGCTAAGTGTTTAGTGAAGTGTTAAGTGATGTGACACGCCACCCTCACGGGGCACGAATTCGGGTATCACTGTCGATATCGGGTTCGGGTCCGGCGGGAGTTGGGGTGTTACATTTCATCATCTTTTTTCCCCTTTTTTGAGGTCAGGAAAACAATTCAATGAAATGGAAGTGATTCTAACAGGCAAAAAGAGGAGTTATTGAGCTGCGATTGGTGTTAGAGTTGTGATAACTAGGCGTTAGAGGCGTAGTGGTTTTGTGGCACTGTACGAGAGGCAACAATAAGGAGATGCATTAAGATGATGGTTGTGCCTCATAACTAAACAAGGCGATGAAGCGGAAAGTGTAATGGTGCCATGACAGTAAGGAGAAGAATAATAGATGATAAAGGAGCTATTAGTGACTGTGTGCGATGAAAGAGGAGCGCATGTTAGATATTTTCTCATTTGTTGGACAACAATTATTTGCATTTTATCTGTTAAGTTATGTAATTTGATTCGAATAAAGATAATAAGGTGGTTCAATAAATGATCTAAGTTAACGAGCTGAAGTCTAGGAGCAAAATGAACCCTGATCAGTGTGAGCCGGACTCACATTGAACTCGTGATGGAGAGGCCCAATATGGATGCTATATATAGAAGGTTAAGGTCTCATGTGACTGTTGTAGCAAATCGTGAATGTACGGATATTCTGGCTCATTCAGAGGTTCACAAATATAGAAAGCAACAGGAAGAATTTAATGTGTGACGGTGAGCAACTCTTGTAAAGGTATCGGTGGATTCTTGATCGTTACAGCTTTGAAAAGCTTGTCCAAAAGTTATGGAACCAAAATTAGGTATTTTAGCATTTCTTCATTATTTCCCTTTCACGTTCAATTTGGGATACGTAATTAAGGCTCATGTTACGTGTTACATGTGGTATCAAAGTGGTTACGTGATCTGGTGGCTAAAAATATAAAAAAATTTTATTTTTCTTCTCATAAGGATTTCAGAGAATAAAGTTCTTCTTTTCTATTTTTTCTTGCGTATTGATGCTTGAAAGTGTGATACATATGGTTAGCATTGAAAAAATAGTTGAAAACAAGCCTGAGAGCATGAAAAATTGGTCCGGAACTCACCAAAAATTGCCATTTTTAAAGAGGAGCGAGAGACAGTCGAGCGTGTGTGCCACACGTACCCGATGGGTGAACAGTACCACCTTTAAGGCGATGCATCTGGCGTGTGCTGACATGTGTATGGCTAGGATGAGGCCATATGTCGGCGTGTAGACGAGTGTATACGCATCTAGCAAATATGCCACCGGGGCCACAAAGGATCAGGTGCGTGGGTGCACGATAAAGCATTTGGGCATATTAAAGGATGTGTAGTGACATTAGCATTATATCACACTAACGTTAGCGCACAGTGACCTACTGACGTCAACACCACAGTACTACTGATGTCAACGCATAGTAATTGCTGATGTCAGTACCAAAAAAAAGAAAAAATGTCAAAATTCCTATAATGTTACCCCGAGTTATTTTGGGTCAGTTTCTGGGTCCAGGGAATTCATAAAGTGAGTTTTTATTTTTTTTGGATTTATTGCATTGGTAATTTCACTCCAAAAAAAGGAAATAAGGCATTCTAAAGTCAATTTTTAGTAAATTTTCATGCTATGAACTTGAAATGAGGGAAATAATTGAGGATTTCGTGTCCCATGTGGTCAGTTCATTGTTTGATAACGCACAATGGTCGCTCTAATTGAGATTTTTTGCTACGAAAGTCTCAAATAAAATTTCAGATAATGTTTTCGACACTAGTATATGATAATGAGAATGTGTATCTTGGTTTTGCGTTTATTGATGGTACATTGTCATATACTGTATCTTTTAGGTACTGATTATAATGTAATCACCACAGTGGCCTTTCAAGTCAATATTTTGAATTGTTTTGTTTACATGTTGAGGGATGTCTCTGGTCTCATGTTTGGTTATTCTGCCCAGAGGTGTTGACCTTATATAGGATTTTGAGATGTGCATAAAGGCATTAGGAGGAAAATCATTGCTTAAATATATATTCACCCATAGGTGGTAGTGTTATAAGAGTTGGTGGTGTGTACTATGATTGCTTTTATATGGAGATCTAATTGCATATATTATGTATTCAGCCCACAGGTGTTTCAGAATATGCGTAATCAGATTCTTAATAAAGATACTGTTTAAGGCTTTGAGTATCAATGTTTTCCTGCATTTGTGTTGATTGTTACATTGTCGTTTTGCATTCATCTTTTCTATCAACGATATTAATGTCACCATTGAAACCCTGATTGGTTTCAATTTGAAGAAGTAGATAGAGGATATATTGATTGCAATGGAGATGGAAAATATTGATATGACCATTCGTATGGATAGGCCACCTCCACCTATAGCCAGAAGCTCAGATGCTGATAAAGCAACCTATGCAATTTGGGATTGGTCAAATAGATTATGTGGTATGACCATTAAGAGACCCATATCTGACCATTTGCTTAGTGGACTTCTGGAGACAAGCATAGCGTGGAAGTTTCTTGATAATGTCTCCCAGAGGTACACAGTCTCATCTAATGTAAAAATAAGTGTCTTGATGAAAGAATTATTTTTCATGAGGTATACTGGAGAAGGTGGAGTGAGGCAGTACATATTAAGAATGATTTATCTCTATGGTGAATTAAAAGTGTTAAATATTTCTCTTCTTGATATCTGCATAATTCACAAAGCTTTGAGCACACTCTGTCCAGAGTATAGTATTATGATGACAACATATTACTCGTACGATGAGAAATGGGACTTTAATGCTTTGATTGCCCATTGTGTTGTCGAAGAGGAGAAGTTAAAGAATTCTGCTTATAAGGTCCTCTCAGCAACCAAAGGAAAGGGAAAGGCCAAACCTAGAAGGGTCAAAGGTAAGAAATCAAAATCTTCTTCACATGCTGATGCTGGCCAATCTAGTGCAGGTAAGGCTCCGGGATTGCTAGAGTTATAAGGCCTGGAAGGAAAAACAGAAACTGCTAGGTAACTCCTTGGCTTATCAATTTATGAATCTAATTTTGCTATATCCATATCCAGTTCTTAGTGGCTAGATAGTAGAGCATCTAATTATGTTGCCTCCACGATGCAGGGGTTCATATCTAGGATAGAGCCAGCTAAAGGGAAGGAGAAATTGATGGTTGACAATAATGAATAAGTGGATGTAATATCTATAGGAGATGTATGTTTGAACCTCGATGTGGGGTTTGTACTTGTATTACAGGACACATTTTATACACTATCTTTTAGACAAAATTTGATCTTTTTATCAGTTTTAGACAAAGAAGGTTATAGTTTTTGTAATTAATGCTTTTGTTGTACAGTTGTCGTTTAATGCAAAACAAGTTGTTACAACTTTCTTGTCATATAGTTTATACAGAATGTGTCTTGCCCCTAATTAGATATATGATTATTCATGTCTTGCTAAATGGGTTATGAAAAATAGAGCCCTAATAAAGGATAAGTCATACTTGTGGCATAGAAGGTTAAGATGCACTTCTAAAGCTAGGGTTGAGAGATTGATTAAAGATAACGGTGTTAAAACTCTAGATTTTGATGATCTGGAAATATGTATTGACTATTGCAGGGGTAAGTTGGCCAAAATAAAGAAAAAGATGATCAACTCGAGATTGTGGCTTATTGGATCTCATATATACAGATATCAGTGAAACTTATACAACTACATTGTGCAATTCTAGATATTTTCTAACGTTTATTGATAATTATCCCGATACGATATGTTTCCTAGCTTACAGAAAAGTTTAAAGTTCTTAAGAAATTCAAGATCGTCAAGGCTAAAATGGAAAATCAATTGGGAAAATCCATCAAAATTATCATATCTGATCGAAGGGGAAAGTATTATGGCAAACATGATGTTTCATGACAAGAAAAGGTCCGTTTGCTAGGTATGTAGAATCGGTTGGAATAGTGACTTAGTTCATTATGTCGATTAGTCCTGAGAAAAATGATGTGGTTGAAAGGTGTAATCGCACCCTAAAGGATGTGATGAAGTCAATACAGAGTAGGACTAACCTACTTGATTATCTGGAAAGGGTGGAAACCTTTCACACATTCATGTATGGGGCAGCCCTGTTGAGGTACGGTCGTATAATTCTTATAAAAGCAAATTGCATGCTCGTTCCACTCATTGCTATTAGTAGAATATTCCGACCACTCTAAAGGCTACATACTTAAAAGGGAGCCTAGAATAGCTGAATCACAAACAACTAAGTTTCTAGAATATGATATTTATGATAAAGGTGGGCTCTCTCAACCTTCAGATGATAGCAGGACAGATACTACAATTATTTCGTATCTGCCATCACACAGTCAAGTCCCATGGATCAAGGTCTTAATACCATGCTTGTACAGGAATAGGAACTCATACCTATACAAATAGAGGTTCTTGAGGCCATCCTACTTGCAAGTATACGAGGTAGTTGTAGCGATTACCTAGGGTTGTCTCCCATGGAGGTGAAATTGGTTCACTTAAATTAATTTTGAACAAAAAACAAAAATGAATGCAATCCTAAACATTCTATCCTGAATATTGAGTGAAGGCTTTAAAAGAAAATTACAAATTATTCTGAAAAGTAAACGATTCAATTGGAAGTAAAAACGAATAGATTAATCGAAATGGAAGACTCTTGAGAATTAATTTCACTAATTTAATCTCCTATGCATGATTAAAGGAAATGGTTGGTTAGTTGTCTTACCAAAATTAACAGTTGGGCTCTAAATCAACTTGAATAATAAGCTAATCTAACTTTTGTATTCAACAAGTTATTATCCGAATTAATTATGGAAACCTGACTACTAATTACCACTTAAGTTAATATATTTCTAGTTCTTAACATAAGCGTTTATAGTTTCTCGATCTGTATTAAACTTCTCCTCTCAATCCTTCAGTTAATACTAAAATGATGCAAAGTTTGATCATGATATTACATCCATTCAGCTTAGAACCACAATAATTAATAAGACAACAAAATCGTAACTCATTCATGCATAGTTGATTAAAATAGCTACATTAATCCTAAAGAAAAAGATTCAGCCCATCATAGCATAAACACTATTCATCATTCTCAAATACTTAAATCCATATTCAAGAATAACAAAGAAGTATCAAAGCAATAAAAAGTGAATACTGAAATGGACTATCAATCATTAGCAAAGAAGACAAGTTCAAAAGACAAAGACAAAAGAGTTTAATAACAATAATATAGATGAAACAAGGAATGATAAACAAAATAAACCCTCAAATGTGAAAGCCAGCGGTTGATCTCCTACCCAGCTTAGAACTCTAACGTTGTAGAGTTGGCTCTCGCCTTCTGCCTCTGTTCTACTCCTCACCCGACTGCTCCATGTTATCTTCTTTTTCTTTTCCCCTGCCTCTATTCTCTTGTTTTTGTCTCTATCTCTCCTCCTTACCTCTCCCTCTGTTCTTTTTATTCTAGCTGAATCTGTCTCCAATGTGAGTGAAGAGTGAATAATGGAATGAATGATGCTTGCCACCATTGTCCCATCCTTTCTATTTGTAGCCTTGTCTAGGTTTAGGTTTTCGTTCCCCTTCAACCTACAGCTGCCACATAATACAACAAATTAAAGGAGTGCACAAGGGTCAATATGTTTGTCAACTCTATGAGGGCTGGTCACCCCTGTGCATGAGCTTACACAGTGGTGACTAAAGACACATTTTTCACCACCTTATATACGGTAGTGTGGTGACATCCTTGTTATTATATTCTTCTCTTTTTTTCTTTCATGCAAAATGGCTTGAACTTTAATTTTTCATGCAAAATTCACAAATTAATATAATCAACATGCATGCAATATTCATCCCATTTTCATTCAATTTATCTCTCATTTAGATTAACTCATAAGAATTTATAACCAAAATTAATATATGAAGGCAATGAAAAGCAATAGAAACTAGACACAATAAGTTGCAAAGATCCACTAGAGTAAAACAACCTGTTATCGCATTTGATTACATAGTCTATTTGGATGAACAGAACTATGACATTGGACATACTGCGAATCTAGTTACTTTTTAAGAAGTTGTTTCTAAACCTAATGCATATTTATGGTGGGATTCAATAAAGGATGAGATGTAATCCATGAAGCATAAGAAGGTATGAGCATTAGTTGATTTGCCTCAACATTGCAAACTCGTCAGTTGTAAATGGTTGTTTAAGACCAAGAAGGACACTTAGGGTAAAGTTCAGCAGTTTAAGGCTCGGTTAGTTGCCATAGGGTTCACTCAGAGAGAAGGGGTTGACTTTAATGTCACCTTCTCTCCCATATCCTCGAAGGATGCATTTAGAGTGATTATGACAATAGTATCTTATTTTGATATGGAGCTACATTAGATGGACGTTAAAACCATTTTCTTGAATGGTGACCTTTATAAAGATATCTATGGATCAACCTAAAGGACTTCAGGATTAAGAAGAGACGGACAAGGTTTCAAATTGATAAAATCAATACAAGCTTCTAGATAGTGGTACCTAAAGTTTGATGAGGTTTTAACCTTTTTTGATTTTGTGGAAAACAAAGTTGAAAGATGCTTGTACTACAAGATCAGAGGGAGTAAAGTAATCTTTCTATTATTGTATGTGGATGATATATATTGCTTGCATCAAATCACTTGACCATGTTGTATTAGGTCAAGCAACTTTTGGCTTAAATATTTTAACATGAAGGATCTTGGTGAAGCATCTTTTGTCCTAAGTATTCAAATTCACCGAGACAGATCTCAACACTCTTTAGACCTCTCATAGAGTGCATACATTGAGCGTATGCTACAAAGGTTTAATATGGTTGACTGTAAACCTATCGTAACACCTATCTCTCTTGGTGAGAGATTATCTTTAGCACAGTGTCGAAAGAATAAAGTTGAGAGAGAGGTTATAAAGAATGTTCCATATTTTAGTATGGTTGGTAGCCTAATGTATGCCTAGGTATGCACTAGGCGAGACATTGCATTTTTTGTTGAACTGTTGGGTAGATATCTGGCTAAAACAAGAATAGACCATTGGAATGCAGTTATGCAAGTATTGAGATACTTAAAGGGACCTAAAGATTAATTGTTGACATACAAAAGAGTCAACAATCTAGACCTCTTAGGATATACAAATTTTGATTTTACTATGTGTCTAGATGATAGAAAATCCATTTTAGGTTACATTTTCATGTTAGCAGTTGGTGTAGTATATTGAAAGAGTGTCAAGTAGACACTAGTGACTTCCTCAACTATGCATGTAAATTTTGTAGCATGCTATGGGGCTGTTTCACATGTGATTTAGCTCAGAAACTTGATTTTTGAGTTGTCTGTGGTTGATTCAGTGGCTAGAACCATTTGGTTGTATTGTGATAATCTTTTTGTTGTGTTGTTTAGTAAAAATAAGAATATCACGCTGAGCATTTGAAGGTCAAATACTTGACCATAAAGGACTTGATACATAAAGGTGACATTGAGGTAAAGCATTTAAGGACTAAGGAAAAGTTAGCTAAACTTTTAACTAAAGGGCTTCGCCCATATTTGTTTGAAAGACATGTATATAATATAGGTGCATTGAAGTCTTTACACGCTATTAGTTAGGGATCAGTATGTTTGCTCCTTAAAGATTTGTATGTTTTCATATGTTATGAAAGTATGTATATAGTTAGGGATCATTATCGTTTATCCTCAGTCATGTGTGTTATTATACGTAGTCATAATAAATATAAAAGTCTTAAGATTTGTGTCGATCTTAATCATTTTAAAGATCATTGGGAATATATTAAGATTGACCTTCGGCCTATCTCATTAGGACACATATAGAGAAATATGCAATGTTTTAAAAACTGAACCAGGCATTGAACCAGTCAAAGGAAAAGTTTAAGATTTAAATGTTCAACTGGTATTAAAATGTTATAAAATTGGTATGTAATAAACAAAAAATAAAAGTTATAATTATAAGTAAAAATAAAAATAAAATATTTTATTGAAATAAAAATACACAAATATTTATTATATATTAAACTAATTAAATTTTAAATATCACTTCTTAAAATTATATTTATTATATATTAAACTAATTAAATTTTAAATATCACTTCTTAAAATACTCTAAAATTATCTTAAACAAATTTCTTTATCTATACTAAATTACTAAGCAATACTTTTTAAAATATACTTCTTTAAAATTTAAATAAAATTTTTTATCAATAAATACTAATATTCTTAGCATCTCGAAATAATTAAATATTATATTTTCTTTTTATTTTAAATTTTACTATTTATTTTAAATATAATATAAAATATAACATAATCAATTCTAATCATTGATCAATAGTAATTACAATTTATTAAGTCTACTTTTAAAAACAATGTACAACTATAACTCACTTCTGTGACACTCTAAAAAAGACAACAAAAATAAATAAAAACTCCTTTTTCTTTCACATCTCTCGAGTTATTGATAGTCCCAATGCTTTAAGTTCCATTTAAAGAAAGAAAAAAATGAATTTTTATGTTAAACACTCAAAACGTGTGGATAGCTTTTGGGGTGTTTTTGTTGGTTCTGTCCTTTAAAGCTTCAGTGTTTTGTTTGTTCTGCCATCCACTGGAAATTTTAATAGGCTCATCATTAATCATAAGTGGTTCTTTTCTCCCCTCTGGTGTTTTGTTTGTTCCCTGTCTCTGTCCTCTTTGGGTTTTGTAATTTCTCTTCGTATGTTGCAAAGGATCTTTGTTATGTTCTTGTTATTGGACTGGTAGAGGGATCCATGGTTCTTCACTCGCTTCATAAAGCAGATCCAAAAGTGATTAGTTAGAGGAAACTTGCTCAAGCTTTCGAAGGAAGACCTCATGTGTCTATGGGGACCCATCTTGAAGAAGAAGGAGAACTGTATTTACGATTCTTCACTATTTAGAAAAAATCGACAGGTTTATTGTTTAACCAGCCATTTTTCTTTATAGAGGTTAACCAAAAATTAGGCCGATTCAAGGTCAATCTAGTCGAACCGACCAGTCTGATCTAGTTTTTAAATTATTAGAAATACGTATATCCATAGATTTGACATGACATAGGGAGATATAAATTTTTAATCCAAAAAAGATTTTCTAATGCAATATAACATTCAGTAAGAGAATATAAAGATTTTCTCCAATACTATTTAGTATTAGGTGAGAGAAAACAAGATTTCTTTGATGTAGTTTCGCATATGTAATCTAACATAAAATTTAGAGAAATTGAAACCTACAAATAGAAAAATGATACATATAAGATCATACAGGTATCATTCTTATTTGCCACACTCCATTTTCTCATTCATGTTAGCAAGGTATTAGATATAGGTGATTATATTAGACTTGTGTCACACATGACACATGTGATTGATATCTTTAAGTATCAAAAGTCTTGCGGGACCAAATGATGAACTTTTATTAACTTTGGATCAAATATTTTGTTTTAAAATTGGTACTAATATAGTAGCATGGCTTAACAGTGTTTTTAAATTGTTTTTAAACTTGGGTCAATACTGCAGTCGATTATTGTTCAAGGGGTAGAATGTTAAATATTTTTCCATTTAATGGACAACAATTAATTACATTTTATTGGTTTTAGATAACCTATTGGTCAATTTATGTAATTTGATCTTGATAAAGATAATAAAGTGGCCTAATAAATGATATAATAATGTGGCCCAATAAATGATCTAAGTTAATGGGCCGAATTTTAGGAAGAAAATGAACCCGATCAGTATAGATCGGATCCATATTGAGCCCGTGATGGGAGGCTCATTATTAATGTTATATATAGAAGGTTAAGATCTTCTGTAGCTACTGTAGCAAATTGTGAAAATATGGATACTCTGGCCCATTCAGAGGTTCACGTGTACAGAAAGCTAAGGAAAGACTTTAACGCATTGCAGTGAGCAATTCTAATGAAGGTGTATGTGGATTCACACTCTTTATGACTTTAGAAAGCTCGTCTGAAATTCATGGAATCGAAATCAGGTATTTCACCTTTTCTTCGTTATTTCCCTTTCACGTTCGATCCAGGATAAGTAACTAACGCTCATGTTACGTGTTACAGAATAATGATGATTGATAAAGGAGAATAACTGGAGTGGTGTGTGAAGAAATTGTCAAAGAGAGACAATGGATAGAGAGTAGAGAAGGCTATTGGTCTACTTTAGCAATGAAACTAGGGAACTGGAGAACTAGGAGATAGAACTACTGAGAGAAAAATAAGGTTAAGGTTAAAGAAAATAAAGAATAATATTTTTAAATTTTATTTGTTTATTGAATTATATTTTCTTACTGTTTATTATTTATTATTTTTATAAGGAAAGATTCTCATTTTATGTGCTCTAGAATCAGAAGTGATCTTGTGGTAAGACGTGGGCACGTGTTATTCAAAGACTACTTCTAGATGCTTTGTCCCTTATATTTGAGATATGTGTAAATAAGTCATGGGCACACCTTATTCTGAGACTGATCTTAGATGATTTGTCTCTTGCCCTTATGAAGTGTGGAAATAAGTTATGGGCATGTCTTATTCGGGGACTAATTTTAGATGATTTATCCCTTTCTCACATGAAGTGTGGAAATAAGCTATGGGCAAGTCTTACTCAGGGACTGCTTCTGGATGATTTGTACCGTGCTTTGAATGTTGTATTTATATAGTGTGCCTATACTCTATTATGCATGTTATCTACCCCTAAAACAAAGTAGAGTAATATAAGTTATGAAAAGCACTAAAAGAATCAAAATCTAGATAAAAAGAATTTTCTAAAGAGGAAAAATATTGGGTTGCCTCCTAATTAGTTCCTTTAACATCTTTCACTAGACATTATAGTTCCTCATATCTCATAATTTGGGTATTCTAAGATGGTTTCTTCAAATTCTAAAAATCTTTTACCATGTAATTAATGCCAAGTGTGACCTCTAGATTGTCTTCATTATCAAACACAAATAATTCTTAGACTAAAGGATCATTAACATCTATAATAGAGATAGATAGATGACACATCACTAAGATATCTTTTGATATCATAAATATTAAATTTAATGATTTCTCCATCGATTCTATGCTAAGTGCACCACTATACATCAATATTCATTTTAGTTCTTAAGAATAGCCTCCCCAGCAAAATTGAAGTAGAGTTAGTAGAATTATCTTTTTTTATGTCAAGAACATAAAAGTCAGTAAAAAAACCAATTCATTGACTTGCACCAAAATATGATATAAGACTTTCATGGGGTACACAACTAATCTATTGGTAAGTTAGATGACCACACCTGTCTCTTTTAATGACGCAACATTCAAAGATTCATAATTAGAAAAAGGCATGATGTTAATCGAATCATCCAAATCATATATGGCCTTTTTAATTCCCACATTGCCAATCATCTATGGGATAGTGAACATACTTGGGTCTTTATATTTAGAGGGCCCATGCTTACTCTTTCATTGCCTTTTAATTTACCTTTATTAATGGATAATTCTTTGAGAAAATTTATATAACAAGATACTTGTTTTATTGTATCAAGTAAGGAAATGCTTTCCTCTATCGTATAACAATGTCAAGAATTTTCTTCCCCTCCTTTTTCTTGAATTTGGAAAATCTTTCTAGGAAGGGAGGTTTAGTTGTAAATGCTTTTAGTTATTGGTCATTGACCATCTTGGAATAATCAAATTATTGTTAAGGATTTATTAATTCATTTTTTTGTCTTCTCTTCTAAGTTGTGCTCATAGTTTATTCTTGATCTTCTTTTGGTTTCCTTTAACTCTATCCCACTTCACATGGTGATTGCACTTGCATTTTCTTTTAGATTGATAATTGGCTATAACATAAACTTACTTGATTCTCCAACTTACTACCCAATAATGTCAGTTGACTAATTTACTTTTCCAAATTTTGGATGCTTGACTTTGTATCATGTTGAAATTATTGAGAATTAGTAATAAATGCTTTAACTATATATATATATATATGAAAAATATGAGGTAGGCTATTGTGGTAGACCAATCGGTTGGCTCTAAAACTTTTAAAAATTTTGTGGCCTTGCTTTGTAACTAAAGTTAAGATGATCTATCTACCCTTGAATATAAGTATTAGAGTAAGGATCATTTTTTTTATTGGACCTGAAAATCCTCTAGCTACATTAGCATGCTCTTGAGCATCATCTTAAAGTGTTGGAAATATGTTGATTGGGTGGTTAGGAATGACACAAATCCCATAAGTGTTAACTTGTTGTATCTTTCTTATAGCCATATATTAAACAAAAGATGTTTAATTAGAAATTTTGCACTCAAGATTAGAATTATTTACCTTGTTCACTCATCTTAAATATGAATCTTGTTTAACAAATTGTTGAGAATTTATAGCCATGATAGAGATTAAATTTGTAGCAGTTTGAGGAGTTTTATTCACTATAACACCTTCACCAGCTGCATCCATTATCATTCTTTCCACCAGTAGCAATTCTTTATAAAAGTATTGGATGAGGAATTGTTCAGAAATCCCATAGTAAGGGCAGCTTGCATATAATTGCTTGAATCTTTCTCAATATTTAAAAAAGGTCCCAACACATATTTCCCTTTTTATGCTACATGCTCTTGAGGTAAGGAACAATTTATCAAAGAATAATTTCACCATATATGTTTATAAAATAATGAACCTATAAGGAAAATAAAATAACCAATCTTTAGTTCTGTTACCTAGTAAAAATGAAAAGTATGTAACTTAATTTTCTCCTTAGATGCACCTTATAGTTTTAGACTTGAAAATGCCATATAAAATTTCTTCAAGCACTTATAAGGTTCTTCATTCTCAAAGCCATAAAAGGTAGGCAACAAATGAATCAGACCAATCTTAAGCATAAAACCTACATTTAGGTTTATATATTTGATGCAAAAAAAAGTTTTTGAGTTAAATCCAACATTACTAATTATATCAAGGTTCTCTCTTAATAAGTTATAGTCGCTTAAACTTCATAATCACTAAAAGGATGTTGTCAAATTAAATGCTTGTTCAAATTTAAGAGATGAAGAGGAAGATGTTTCCTTACCTATTTTGATTTTCTTCCTTAATCCCTTAGTTGTTTTCTTAATCTCATATTTGTATTGAAGTTCACCTGTATAAGAATTTTGAGGCACAAAAGAAATAGGTTTGTTTTAACACCAATCCCTGACAACATCGACAAAATTTAGTGGTTATCAAATCCAACAAATATAATCCTACTCTAATAATAAACGAATTATATATAATGTTGAGCAGGATCAAATCTAGATGGAATAGTAAAGCTTATGTTCTTTACCAAATTAACAAAACAAAATAAATGAAAGGGACTTTAAAATGAAAATTGAAATAGATTAAAAGAAAAACAGGAAAATAAATCAGACACACAGTTTAATAAAATCAAATAAGAACAAACATCTAGCTAAATTTGTAATTTCAGTTTCAATTCTTTGAATTGATTATTAATGCAAAGATAAACTCTTTTATTCCTTAGTAAATTAGTTATGGTCATTAATAAGCTCTAGAAACCTATCTCTGTTTGCTTCTTCATTAACCAAAACAAGCTCTTTAATTAACTCCCTTAGCAAACAACCCTAACAAAGTTTTTAGGATTTAATATATTGATAGCATTAAAAGCTAAAGAAACATAATTCTAGCCAATAAACACACATACTCTGTTTATTTAGATTATATTATACATTCACATAACATTAGTTAAATATCCTAATTGAACCTTATTATTTTAGAACTAAGTATTAGAATAATCAAATAATTACAAATTTAATCATTTTAATTGGTGTTATATTATTTTGATAATTGAAAACTAGGTTAACAACAACAACAATAATACCCAATAATAGCCCACTGAAATGTAAGGTCTGGAGAGGTCCAATAACATACACCTTTACCCCTATATAATAGAGAGACTGTTTTCAAATTGAAAAATAGGTCAAAAAGTTAATAATCTCAAAAGATATATAAATACCAATGAAGAGTAAATGGTTAGTTTAACACCCTAGTTTTTGTATATGTCTATAATATTTGTATCCTAGTCCTTTTGGCAAACACTAGTCAACTTCAAGTCTTGTACTCATCCCTTTAGTTGTAAATAGTTTCTACTATAGCAATACAACATTATTAAATTAAAAAAAACAGATCAATAATAAAGGAGAGGGGACGTCTAGTCCTACTCCTCCATCCATTATATAGTCTCAAAACCTTATCTAATCTTCCTAAAAATAAGGAATAAAAGATAAAATCAAAAATAAATCTAAAGGATCCCATTTTTATTAGGATTATCCTAACAAAACAAGTCCTATATAATTAAAAATCCTAAATAGAACAAAAAAGGTTATAGATAGTTATGCTCATTGACTCTAGAAGGGCCTCGTAATTTAATCATATTTTTATTTTGGATCAATATATCAACTAAGGTATAGGCATATTTTATACTCAAACCTCTTTTGGAATTTTTTTCTGTAACCTTTCGTTCTTTTCCAAAATCTACATTTTTAAGCACAATTTAGCCTCAATATCTAATATACTTCATAAAAAACAAAACATATAACTATAATCCATATATGGAATTGATATAAAATATGTGTACTTTATAAATTATTTAAGAAAGCATGTCTTCTAGATAATGTAACAATAACTACATTTTCCTTACATTGCTTATATTTTGCAACATAAGGAAAAGTTTCAATGAATTACACCCACTTGGAATGTCTTTTACTCAACTTACTTTAACCTTGAATATATTTCAATGATTCATGATTCATATGTTTCACAAACTCCTTAGGCCATAAGTAGTATTGTCAAGTCTTTAATTCTGTCACTAATGCATACATTTCCATATCATAAGGTAGTTCAAGGTTTACCTACTAAGTTTTTCACTAAAATATGTTATTAGTTTCTTATCCTACTTTAAAATTATACCAACTTCATCACACTCAATGTCAAAGGTGTTGGTAAAGGTAAGTAAAATTAATAAAGGAGTCGAACTTCACTTCTCTTTTAACTAGTTAAAAGCTTTCTCTTGGTCATCATCCCACTTAAATTCTAAACTCTTTTTCACCATCTTGGTCAAAAGTCCCATAATTTTGTCAAACTCTTCAATAAAATCCCTATAGAAACTAGCTAAACTATGGAAACTCTTAACATTACTCACAATTTTTGGTGTTGGCCACTTTTTTGTAGCTCTTAATTTCTGCTTACTTACTTTTATTCCCTTTGTACTTACCATTTAACCAAGAAATACCATCTATTTGGTGCAAAAAGATATCTCTTGAAATTTGCATACAACTTTTCTTGTCTAAGCACAAACAAATTTTTTTTATAAATGTTCAACATGCTCATACAAGATCTTACTATATATAAGTATATCATTAAAATCCATAATAATAAACTTACCTGAAAACTCATACAGAATATAGTTCATTAGTCTTATAAAAATGCTAAATGCATTAGTTAAGCCAAAAGGCATTATGAACGGCTCATACAAATCATATTTAGTTTTCAACATAATTTTTTATGCATCACCTTCTCTAATCCTAATTTGATAGTAACCATATTTTAGATCATTTTTATAGAATAAACATGAAATATACAACTCATCGTGCATATCAACTATCTAAGGGATATGATGCCCATACTTTACAATGATTTTATTGATGGCACAATAATTCACACACATTATCCAATATCTGTTCTTCTTTATTACTAAAAAAGGCATGAAATAAGGACTTAAGCTCTCTCATATGGCCCTTCTCCAAGAGTTTTTACACTTATTTTTGTATCTCTTTTATCTCTTCCAGATTTGTTCAATATACTAGTCAATTTGGAATTGGATCTTTAAGAATGAAATTAATTTATTGTTCTATCCTTCTCATAGGTGGTAATTCACTTGAATTATCCTCTTGAAAGAGATCGTCAAATTCTTGTAAAAGAGAAACAAAAACACTAGGCAAAATATCATTATTATCAACATTAAGAGAAAGAAAAGAATCTTTGTAGAAAAGAATCTTTGTAAATAAGAAAAAGTATTTGGCACTTGGCCAAGAATGCATCTTTTATGTCCCTCATTATTGCTACCAAACTCACTCATTTTTCCTTATATTTATCTCTCATTTTTGCTTTATCTGAAGTATTTAAATTATCTTTTTGTGTTTTCTCTCATTTCATTTAATAGAATAATAATTTTATGCCCATCACATATGGCTCTCCTATCAAATTACCAAGGACATCCCAAAAGAATGTGACCACTTTGTATAGGCACCACATTATAATGCACTTTATCCTTGTATCTCATAATTGAGAAAAAAATTAGTACTTGCTTTGTTGCCCTAGCCTTTCCATGTCATTTAACCATTATAAGTAGTGTGGGTTTAAGGTGTTTCGTAATGAGTACCCCCAAATTTTCCACTAAGTCTATACTAGCTACATTTGCACAACTCCCTCCATTTATGATCATACTATAAACTTGATCCTTAATAGAACACATTGTATGAAAGATATTATCTTGCTATTCATTCACATTATCCTCTCATATATGTAAATTCAATGCTCTCTTAGTGACTAGAATCCTTCCCTTTTTGGTCCTCTTAATACTTCCTTCATTACTAGCATCCACTAAACCAGACATATACTTATTTACCTCTTTTTCACTCTTGAAAACATAATCTCTATCCCTCCCCAGCATTATCAACTTCTTATTCGGACATTATAAAGCTACATTCCCTCTTTCTAGGCATATGAAGCACTTGATATCTCAATTTCTAATTGTTGAATAGGAATTAACTTTAGCTTCGCTTAGTGTTTGTACTTTCCTTTTGGTTATTTCATATTTCTGCTTTAGAGTTTTGTCATCATTTTTACTCTATGATTTTCTTTACGATGAAGAACTTGTACTAAAAACTCTAAAGAGTTAGTAGGCTTCTTTTTAAAATGTCTTTCTACAATTAATGGTAATATGAACTGCATCCTTCAATTTTATATAATGATCTAGCTCTATAGCATTTGTAATCTTTGGATTTAGTCTGCAAATATAGTAAGTCATTATTTTGTCCTTATTTTCCTCCAAATTCACTCTAACCACAGTAACCTCCATCTTGTTGTCGTACTTATCTATACTTTTAAAACCTTAGTTAAATCTTGTAGCCTTTAATAGAGATCACTATATTAGGAACTTAGCACAAAATGCTTTATTCTCACCACTTTCATTACCCCCTAAGTTCTAATAGGTGCCTTTTAACTCCTTTTCCTAGTGAGAATTTGTTGTTTACACTAATTCACAACATAATCACTAAACTCTATCGATAATAATTTAACCTTTTTCTCATCCAAAAAGTTACAACGATCTAAAACTAACTCTACACACTTTTTTTATATTATAAATAGGCATCTAGGTCTATCTTTCCTATAACAGGTAGTATGTTAATCTTAATACTATCCATATTATTAACTACCCTTTCCATATACCCTTTTATCAGAACCTAAACCAAATATACTCCATCTTTGTCTCTCCATTTTACATCTTTTTTTACCTTTTCCTCGTTTGCTTCCCCTAAGGTTGAACTCTCCCAAGTAGTTAGCAGCATACTTAACCTCATCACAAGCCTTAAAGTCATCTATTCTATTGAACCTATAAAGGTTCCAATCAGTGTTTTAATGATAAAAAATATAATTACTACTAATGAGTTTATTGTTTAAATAAAAATCAATATAAGAATAATTTATCAAAAAAAACAATATAAGAAAAAAATAAAGTCATAAACTAGAAAATATAGCTTATGAAGTTGATAAAGAGAAGTCAAAGTTTACAACTATCAAAATGAAGATCAAACCAATAACAGAAGAAGATCAATGATACGAAGGTCATTCTTAGTTTGTAACATTAATTGAAATCTTAGTTTGTTAATTTGATGCTCAAAAAGGCTTACCATAAATACACATTTCATTTCACTTTATTATGCGAGTTGTTACATTCATCCAAAGGCATTAAAGCTTTTGATTTTAATAGAAAAATGTTTTGATATTTTAAAAACTCTTTAGGGAACATTTTGGGAAGCATCTAAATCATAATAAGATTAAATAAATTATTTTTTAGCTTTTGAACATTTTAAAGTCACATTTTTGTGTGATTGGTCAACCTATATAGGTTAGTAGTAAACCAATATACATTAAAGCTGTTAAATTTGATGTACCATTAGTTTGTTGTAATAATGGTTAATGTATTAGTTGAATAACATCCCATATTGGTTGACTAATGTACCTAGTAGTTGACCAATGTTTTAAGAGCTAGTGAATTTGATACCTTTAATGCAAACTGGTCAACCAGTATGTTATATTAGTTTACTAGTGATTTATATATATCCGTTATAATATCTAGTTCCTGGCTCTAACTACTAAGAGGTCCCAAAACACTATATATAGGTGTTTTCTTATTTATTTTGTGCACCATTGTTTCACATTTTTGTAAATGGGCCTTTCTAAAATTCTCAAGTGAATATGTGGGATAAATTTGGGTTGTAATCCTTTGTTGGGATGTTGGATATTATATTTGGGAGTTCAAAGTGGAATCAAGGTTGTTCTTTAATTAGTCAAAAGATTGTAAGAAGGGTTTCTCTTTACTAAGAAAGATTCTACAAAAGTTATCCTTCACCTTGAAAGAAGAATTATAGTAAAATTCTAAGAAGATTCTTAGGAGTAGACGTAAGTAAATGTTATTTTCTAGACCACTATAAATCAATATGCATTTTCTCTTCTATGTCGTCTTTAAACTATTATTCAATTGTTTTATTGTCTATGTTAGGCAACCCATTTATTCATTATTGTTAAATTAAGTTCATTGGTTAAAAAAAATTATTGAAGTTTATAAACACCTAATTCACCCCCTCTGGGTGCCATTGGAGACTAATAAATTGTATAAAAGTGGGTCTATTAGGTTAGCATTTCTAATGAAATCCTACATCAAAGATCATAATGGAATTACTTAGATGTAACATCATCATCAATTGACTAAAAGGGACAAAGTATTAGTAGACCACCTTTCTTTGATGAGATTCTTCTTAATGGATAAAGTATAAACTTATGGAAAATAGTTTCAAATGGTTCTTTTATTCCTACAAAAATTTTAGATAAAAAAGGTACTCAAATTAAATAAATAATGGGAACCTTAAGATAAGAGATTAGTTTCCTTAAATAGTAGGGTCATACAAATCCTTTTTTATACATTAGGGGGAAAAAGAATTCAATAGGGTCTCTATGTGTGAAAGGCCCATGACATTTGGCATACATTATAAGTTATTTTAGTAGACATAAATCAAGTTAACCAGAGCAAAATAAGTATGCTAATACGTCAATATAAATTGTTTCAATGAAGTATGATGAAAGCATATCTATCATGTATATTAGATTTATTGATATTATTACTGCTCTCAAAGTTCTTAGAAAGAACTATACTAAATTCTTAGAAAGAATTATACTATCGTTCAAATGGTAAGAAATTTGTTTAGGTCACTTTTGAAGACGTGGGAAGCTAAAGTGATGGCTATATAAAAAGTCAAGTATCTAATAAAACTATTATTGGAGGAATTTATTGGATCTTTCCTCGCATACAAAATGATGCTCCAATAGATACAAGAAGAAACGTCACTCTAAAAAGAAAAAATTTAACATTCAAAGCCTCAAAGGAAGAATCGAGTAAAGAGAAAAAGACATAAACTAGTCAAAGTAAGGAAGAAGATATTGCCTTAATCATAAGAAAATTCAAGAAATTCTTAAAGAAGAAATTCCCCAAAAGAAATGACTTCAAGGAAGGTGAGAGTGATTTAAAACATAAACCCTCTTAATATTATTTACATTGAATGTAGAATACCCAACTAAATAAAGTTACAATGTCCTTTACTCAAAAATAATGAAAAGTATGAAATAAATTTTAAGAAGGACATAAAGAAAGCACTTAAAGCATCAACTGGGGATGAAAAAATTGAATCAAAAAATAGGCATCAAAAGAAGAGATAGTTCATATGTGCTTCATCTCTATAGATGACGATGAGGTAACATCCAACCCTAATTTTTATGACGGCTATAATGATTTGACACTTGATGAATTAGTTGAAAGTTTCAAAATCATGAGTAACAAAAATAAGAAATTATCTTTAAAACTTATAGAAATTCAAAAATAGTTGGATGTATGTGTGAATGAGAATAAAAATTAAAAGGTGAACTACATAACATTGACGCATTAAAAAAATATAATTATTGATGACAATCATGACTTAAATGCATTAAGGTAAGAGAATGAAACATTGGAAAAAGAGATAAATTCCCTCAAAAACTCATTATCCAAGTTTAATAAAGGGAGTGAAAAACTAAAAAACAAGTTAGGAGCTCAAAAGAATTCCAATGATAGTAATAGAATATGATATAACCATGGTAGTGAAGGCAATTCTAGAATCGTGTTTGTCAAGGGAAAATATTTGCATAGTAGATAATCACTACCTAATATGACAAATGAGTATGGACCATCGACGTCTAAGCATATGCATGCACATTCCACATCCACTAGGACTAATCCTAAAAGCAACAAGCATATAGTTCAATACTATTAAAGGAAGAATATGCCTAACTTTTATAGTAACATGCAAACCTACTCATACCTTTTTAGTCCTCAAATAAGCATACATCAAGCTTTCATTCATAGTAGACATCATACATATAATCATGGTAGCTCATTTCACTACCCTAAGTAACCATTTAACACCTTTGATATCCAAAGGAAGTTTTCTTGTTATGTATACACACATAGTAATGGATTTATGAATCATCATGAATTATATAATATGGTGTCATTTTTGTAGTAAGTTTAGACATATCGATAAATTTTGTTTTCTCAAACAAAAAAATGGCAAGAAAACCAATGAAAGTGTGGGTTAAAAAGAAGGATTCTAACAATCAAGAAATTAAGCTCATTTGGGGTCCTAAATGTAACACCCCTTACCGTAGGGTATGCACCGGGACGCCCGCAGGTCATTCCGGTATATATCCTATGATAAGGAAGCGCTACGTGCGATCACTATAGTCACTCCACATGGCATCACATTAATTTGAATAGTAAAGCATTAACAGAAAACCACCATATTTTTAAAATCAACTTCTTCCTCTTTTCATTTCATCAAAATCAAAGGTTTGTACATCATTCCATACTGTACTGT
>JANZXP010000005.1:14296345-14312274 GCA_027576715.1 Erythroxylum flavicans
GATAGTGTATAATTATGAAATTTATGTTTAAGTAGTAATTTCATCGTATGTCTTTTTATGCATAAAGGCTTAGGAGCTGTGAATCAAGGAGCTCGTACTGAGGACTGTTGAAATTAAGAGAGTGTATATCTTCTTTTGAGGTGAGTTGGAAAAAACATGTCTCTCAAATAGGACTAGGACAACCCAAGACATGCATAATGACTTGTATGTGAATTTTGAACCTAGGTAATGCATAGTAGAATTTATCCTCAAATAGATAGTTGTATACTTATGTATTTAATAAATGCCATTGTTTTGAATAACTCTTTGCACTTGGTGTGACAATGATATTTTTATTTCGTATTTTGAGAAATGATATTGTTTTCAACAAACCTACACATAAAGTGTAAAGGACAATGTTTTATTTTCTAAAACTATATTTTTGAATAAGTTTACACTTGGACTGCAAAAGATGACTTTCACTGCATGAAATAACCTTTTGAAACTTACTTTCACTACATGAAATAACCTTTTGAAACTTACATATGCATAACCGAGTCATGTATGCTGTGTGTATTTGTTCTCTTTTGTCTTAGAGCCATAGCAAGGCTCTATTTTATTTGTTGGATCGATAAATAAAGGCATAGTGCCTTACATGATTTTAGTACTTAATATTTGTATATGATTTTTGTGATTGGTGAGGAAATGATTGTTCAATCGTATGCTGGGCACAATAGATTAAGCAACCCTCGTACCCTTGATGCTGGTACATAAAAGTTGAATATTTAAAACGATACCATTCTATAGGACTAGCAGGTGATTGCACACCTAGAGGTCTGGTCACTAACGAGGTCATCACTTAGGGTCATGACGCTCTTGTCTACCGTAGTCTGGACTCACCATAGATGAGAGTCGAGCCAACACCAGGATCAGTGGGTGTACACACTAGTTTGGCTGACTAGTGGTGACACATATAACTATTTTGGCTTATTCTGAGATTTAATTTTTACATGTGATGCTTTTCTGCTCTTGTGTACTGGAACTGGAACCTATGTTCACTGAATGAGTGATTAATAGGCTAGGCCTATGTGATTCCTAAATAGTACAGCATGAGTTATAGGCTAAGTTTATGTGTTTCTATGTCATGCATATTCACTTCATAGGTGGTTATATGTATGTTAGATGTGTAAAACAGTCCTTAGGTTATTTAGAACATTTTGGTGTGTACCGGATTCTATTTGTCATATATGTTTTTTTCTACTCACTGAGTATATAGTGTACCTACGCTTCCCAACCATGCAAGTTAATTTGGTGAGTTTGAAATTTTGAGTGGATCGTGTGATCTTTTAACATTTTCAAGGTATTATCGCACGTGGGTAGTCTCTATTTTGTATTTTTGTTATATAGTGGTTCATGATCATGTTGATATGTTTTATAATTTTGTAAATTAACTCTTAACTATCTTATGGTTTGTAAATGACCTTATTTGTGAACCTTTTGTGCTGCCAAATGTTTTTAAAGATATTCAGTTAGCCTTGCATAGTCGGGTTAAGGGTATCGTGAGTATCCTTAGCCTAGGTATGCGGCGGTTGTCATGTGCCCGATATGATTTCGGGTCGTGACACTTACCGCTCTTAATTATCAACTTAATTATAAATCTTTAAAATTAATTGGTTGGGTTAGAATTGTAAATAATATTTCCTTCTTTTTATAGTGTGAACCTTAGTACCTAAACTTAGAAACTATGTCCAAAATAAAGTTATAAAGTTGGAATTTATATCAATTGGGTAATAGCTTATCAAAACCTATAAGTAAGAATAGATTTTGTTTCAATTAGAAGAGAATTTAGGATGATTGATGGAAATTCGCTTTGTTAAATGACTTTTTAAAAGTTTTTATTGAGTTTATTCAAGTTTTTCTATGTAATTTCAGTTTCATTTTAGTTTTAAAGGGTGGTTTAAGATATAAGGACATATTGTGCCTTCCAGAGAGTTTGTTCATTATCTGGTCACCCAAATAGTCATATTGATCGACCAATATCCTCACATCTGACATTCACTTCTTTCGAACGAGTTTGGATGCATTTATTGGTCAATCACTTACTTTCAGAGGTTAACCAATATTCTTCACTAGTCAACCTATATCACTTCTTCATTTAAAAGTTTTTATTTCGGTGAGTTTGTGGAAACATTAGTCACACACTTTTATAATCCAACAACTAATATAGGTCGATCAATAGAGTAAATGCTTTGATATTAAAGGCAAGTTGTTAGATCCTGATTAACCATTATTCTTGAAAGGTTGACTAGTACATCAATTTTTAAACTAGAATTAACCTTCTTTCTCTTCTTCACTGCATCTCTACTACTCAGTCTCCCTTCTCTCTAAAACTCTAACTTTTCTACTAGGGGATTCTACACCCAACCACATTCTTCCGCCACCCTTTCCCTACTCACCTCACCTTTTCCACCCTTACTAAAGATGACGTTGATCACTAGGCTCCCTTTTAGCTCCACTCTTTTCCTGCATCACCCTCCCTTCTTTAGTGGGATTTTCTTGACTCTCATAACCCCAACAAGTTCATATGCATCCTAAAAATATCATGTGTCATCAACCTACAACATCAGTTCATCCAATTACTTTTAGGGTAAACCCTAACTCCACTAATTTAGGGACATCCCTAATTTTTTGTCTAATCTCTCAATTGACATTTCCCTTAGCTTGTGATCTCACTTGAGAGCATGTTATGCATTGAATTTCATGAATTAGCCTTTACATTGCATCAATTTGTATTTTTATGCATATTTTAAATTATTTTAAAAAATTGAAGATTCATTAATTCAATTGAAGATTGGTTTAAGGTTTTTCAATTATGAATTGTATCTAATTTTGTCCAAATTAAAGTTTTAGGTCATTTTGCTTAAATGAAATTTGGATTTTTGAAACTAATCCAATTTTTACATAAATGATGATCTTCTAATACACTTTTTTAGTAATTTATTCATTCAATTTATTGATTTTCAATTCAATTGAGTTATCAAGTGTCTTAAAGGAATGATATGTAGAATAATTCAATATTAAACTTATTTAAAATCTTCTAACCTTAATTATATGCTCTAAATTTTTTAATGCAATCATTTTTTGTATTTTTAAATTTTCATTTCTAATAAATTATTGTATTTTTCATTTTGTTTTTGTATTATGTGTTGTGATAATTGAAAATTTGTATTAGGATGAACTTTATGGAAGATTTTTTTCTTATAAGTGACTCTACATACTTGGCCTTTACCATATTTTCGAACCTTTCCTCTTACTTCTTATCTTGTAACTTTCCCTTACGTTCATGGCAAAAACTAGAGGGAACCTTAATCCTATTCCTAGGATACTCACACGAGGTAAAGTTACACGTACATCCTATAGGACTCTTAGGACTTAAAAGAGATCACTGACCCCTCCTCCTTAATGCCTGGTCCTAATAAGGATGATTACTTTGATACTAACTCTCCTTACTTTCAAGATTATGCTTCCTGTAATTTACATGAAAACCATGTTATTTCTCCTAATAGTTTAGAATCATTCAAAGCATATAGTCTTGTCTACTATTTTATTGATCAAGGGTGGGAATCTCTTCTTAGGAAGATATGTTGTATAAGTCTTACGAATGTTAGGCTCTAATATGTTAATTTCCATCCCAAAGTAATTCATGATGCCACTCACATCTTCTTTAAAATTCACGGTATCGGCGTCCATCTCACTTATGATCTCATAAATGATATACTAGGCATCCTAATTCATAAAAAGCCGACATATTATAGTTATCACACCAAATAGAACATTAGACCTTATTATGTTCCTAATAGAGTTATAATTATTTTTAAGTTAGGACACTAAAGACAAGTCCAAAGAAAACCTGATGATGTTTGTAGCCTCAATGCTATTCCTCATTTCCACCATCTCTTTATCAACTATAATTTTGTTTTTTCCGATGGTCACTTTATCTTTTAGGCCACGATGATCTTGGTTCCTCTTCACCCTTATGCAAGGAAATCAAATTCATCTTAGCTCCTCATTTTGTTTAATATGGTTTATTTCCACTAAAGTAAAAAGAAGAACATCTCTTATGCTCTCATCCTTAGCCTCATCTTCTAGCATTTTCATATTGCTCTAATTGGTGATGAGATTGATTTTTATTTCTTCTTTGAATTTGCTACTCTCAACCATATAGGGTACCAATTAATTGATAGTCAAATGACTAGGCCACATCAGCAACAACAACTATAAGCTCAACAACTATCACTATTATATAAGACTATGCCTTACGTTGATGGTCCCAATGAACCTCTCTTGAGTAACACTATCAAGCTACCTACAAATGATAAGGCTGCTACTTCATGACCATATCGTCTCTCTTTACCTAGTGCTCTTCTAACGATCATTAAAGATCAGCTTACCATGTTGTAAGGTGAGCTTAACCCTTTTTGGGACATCATAATGCATTTCCTTAATGTCTTATTCATCTTAATCGAGTCTCATTTTACCCCAACATCTAGTTGATTTCTTATTGATGATTCCAGAAGGGGAGAAAAAGTAGTGATATTAGATTTATAGAGAGTAATTGTTTTGTTCTCTTTGTATTTCTTGCACTTTATGAGATATGTTTGACCAAATTTATGTTATCTACAAATATAGATATTCTTTGATATTGAATATCTCTTTTATTATTGATATTAAATTATGCTCTTGATATTGAATTATGTTTTTTATATGAATGAAAGGGGAGCTTATCATCTCTAATATATCTTATATTCTTGATATTAAATTATGTTCTTGATATTATATTATGTTTTATGCATAACCGAAAGGGGATCTAATCATTATCTTAATAGTTGTTTGTCTACTTAGTTTTACTGTTACTCTCTAATATCGTAAGTGTTTTTTCATTATCAAGAAGAGGGAGATTATTGAAATAGGGGATGTCCTAATCAATTTTTTATGATAACAAAATATAATTACTAGTGAACTTAATATTTTGATGAAAAGCAAATAAGAACAAATAAATTAATAAACTCAAGAAGATAGATTATGAAGTTGACAAAGAGAAGCTGAAATTTGCAACCATCTAAATGAAAAATAAACCAAGAATAAAAGAAACCAAAGCTTATCAAGATCATTCTTTAGTTTATAATGTTAATTATAATATCATTTAAACACTTTGATATTCTAAAAGTCTCATCATGCATAAACATTTCATTTCAGTTCATTGCATGAGTCTGTGCATTTATCAAAAGACATTAAACTTTTGATTTTAGTATAAAAGCCTCTTATCTTTCAAAAAAAAAAATTAAGGAGTATTTTAGGAAGTGTTTAAATCATAATTGCATTAAACAAATTAAGTTTGAGCATTTAAAGTTGTTAAAATCATATTTTTAGGTTAATTGGTTGACCTATATAAGTTAATGATCAACTAATATAGGTTAAAGTTGTTATATTTGATGTATCATGAGTTTGTTGTCACATTAGTTGATGTATAAGTCGACCAATGTGTCATATTGGTCGACTAATCTACCTATTGATTCACTAATATCCTGCTAGTGAATCTAGTACTATTAATGTATACCAGTCAACAAATATATTGTATTAGTTGGCCAGTACACCATAAGTAACCTTTATAAAAGCTAGTTCTTCGCTCTAATGGCTAGGAAGAGTCCCAAAACTCTATATATAGCTATTTTCTCATTAGTTTTTATATCAAGAAGTTGGGTAAATTTTACACATATTTTTAAGTGTATTTTAATCATTTGAGCATTGTTACTTTATATTTGTGCAAGTGAGTCTCGATAGAATTATCAAGTGATAAAGTTAGTTATTTTGAGTTGTAAGATTTGTTTGGAGAATTTATTAATGAACTAAGGGTAATTTAAGTAGGATTGAAGTTCTTTTTCATCTTAGGAGAAGATTGTATAAAGTTTCTCCTTGCCTTATCAAAAAAGATTGTACAAAGATTATTCTTCTCTTTAAATAAACAGTTACAGTGAAATTCTAAAAAAAAGTCAAAGTAAACATAGGCAAAGATTATTTACCGAATCATTATAAATCAATTTATATTCTCTTTTCCCTATCTTCTTTAAATTATTATTCAATTATTTGAATTTTTTATATTAACCAGTCCATTACATATATATATTTTTTGTTAAATTGAGTTTGTTAGTTAAAAAACTACTTAAATTTTATAAACACCCATTTTAACTCCCTTTTGGGACCCATTAGGACTAACAAGCTATAATGGCTCCCCCTCGTAGAGTAGTGGTATAACACCGCTAGCCACTTGGCGATAAACACTACCCCTTTTAAGGTTTTATATGGTTACCCGCCACCAATTCACATACCCTATTTTACTGAGGATTTCAAACTATTGACAGAGGATACCCTGCTTAGAGAGAAGACAGCAACCATCCAAGTTATGAAGTTCCACCTTTAGTGTACACAAGATAGAATGAAGCAACCATCTGCAGATGACTCGTTTGTTTATGTTCAGAAACTAAGACGCCCCCGAGACTTGCATTCTCTTTCTGTCCTTTTGATGGCAAAGACAATTAAATGAACCAGGCAGATGAAGGGTTTTGTCCAATACAAGGACTATGCTCCATACATCAAATGTTGAAATAATCTTTTATGCACTTTTGAACTATATATTACAATCTTTTGTCAACCCTATACAAAAACAAAACCCACCCAAAATTTATCCCTTAGCATATTAAGTTTGATTGGAAGGGTAAAGGTAGCAACCATCATACCTCATTCACTTCAATATTTGGCATCCAAAACATGATTAGCCTAGTTATGGGATTTGGCAAAAAGTAGCCTACATAGCCCTAAGTTATCAAAACAAAACATTTTGACGGTGTTAGGGACGGACCAGACGTGGGTATACTGAGCTACCACTAATGCTAGCCTGCAGTCCAAAATTCATAGTAGGGTGAAGAAGTTCAGCTTGTGGAAATGAGCCATTAGATGGCACATCCAGCAGAAGATCGTGATCAGAATTTGCATCCACAAAAGGAAGAGAATCCAGCATAAGGGAGCCACCACCTGGAGGCATGGTAAATAGGCTTCTTGGACTGAAGCAAGATCCATCATTACCCATAACGTCTTTGTTTTCATATATAGCCTTCATGACAAACCTTTTGGGACTCTTTATCGCTATTCCTTCTGCGGAAAATTTTCTTTGAGAACGTTCCTGATTTAAATTATGAACAACTTCTACAACAACACAATACAATATGTATGTATCTCCAGGTAATTGACCTCCTACGTACCAAAACTATAAAAGAAGGCGTGTATAACTGCAAGATTCCAGGGACTTGTCATACTTTTTTGGTCGAGGATTATTAAAAATTAGGATATGGCCTCTTAGCCCTCTCAATATTAACATAAATTAAGAAATTAAGAAAAGCTGTCACTCAACAATATATAGTGACCAGCAAATATTGGCTAACCTGGAAGTTTTAGAATTAACTTTTCACATTCCTTCTTGACAGCAGTGGAACTATTTCTTGCAATGCCATTTGGTTCCTTTGCAACCAGCAACTTCACACTACCAACTGTACACTTCTGCATCCAAAGAGACGCTTAATAGGACAAGTAGATAGAACATCACAAGGAACTAAATCACAGACAATAAATATCATATGCTACACACTTCTACCATAAACAGATCAATCAAACCTTTAGTTCATGATATGATTCCACCCATTTGGATTTCGACAAATTGGAAAATGCCAGCCTTTTTACAGCCATACAATCTTCAGGTTTTGCTCCTGATAAGGAAAGATCAAAAACACCTTCTGCAAGAATTTGTTGGTACAAATCCATGTCCTCCTTAAATTGAGGACTATCAAACATATTTTTGAGGCTGCAAATGCAAAGGAAATTATTTTAATCTTCAATCACCACTGAACTTCTATAAACTGGATTCATTCAATTGATATGGAATGTATCTAGATGATGCCCATTTACTTCATCTAACATGCTCAAATACTATAAATGAATTGCACAAATACAGAAAACAAAAGGCACGAATATGGCGTAATGAATTTTTGGGCAACAAATATTACTAGAATAAGTAAGATGGTTAGCATATTTCCACAAATCAATTGAATATGCCAGTTGCCAAAGGTGGAACTTTTAGCAATATTGCATAAAAGTTAGCAGTTGCTTATTGCCCACCCCCAAAATGTAATAATGATGATCATTGTCCTATCAAACTGACAGCTACTACCCACAGCGGCAGAGTACAAACCTGTCAGGAAGTTTGGCAGTATCAACAGGAGGTACATATTTTAGCAACTGCTGCTGCTCTTCAGTAGTCAAGTTTCTACCGAACTCCTCGAAAGTAAGAATATCCTAAAACATAAATGCACTGAATCGTGTCAAACACCAATGAAGTCTATATTAAATATTAAAAGTGCAGAGTTTTGATACATCTTAACATTTAAGAATCATTTGATTGAGGTTCATAAGACAAGAAAGAAAAATAGAAGATACATTTCATAATACTGAAGTATCAAAATGCAGAATCTTGAGATGGTATAGAAAATAAGTTGCAATTTCCAGAAGTAACTGACAAAAATCAGAATTCTTGTACTCCACAAACAAGGATAATGATTACAGACATGAATAGGACAACAATAATATCAGATATGAAAAGAATGGCTCTAAAAAACCATCAACAAATAAGGAAACGTAACTTACATTTAAATCAACATTACATAGTATTGAAACATGATTTCCCAGGATTTGAAATTTCTCTGGCAGAGGCTTGTCCCTGAAATTCCAAACAACAAAGATTAAACATAGCGAAAGTAAAATTTATGGATTCTTTTAATGCCAGTGGGTAATAGTTCCACAAGTTTCTTTCTGTTCTTCACAATAGAACTGCACATATACTCAGTTAAAACAGTCATTCACCCAATTTGCTGGCTGATTTTATGTATACCCAGATCAAAGATCCATTGATCTATGCAGGTAGCAAAACCAATTTTATATTTGTTTTCCCCTTTATTCACCTGAGAGACCAAAACAAGTATATATGTGTTTGTACGTTAAGATGTTAGGAGATATGGTTAGCTGCTAAGAACTATTGACAAAAATATTCAGGTACTTCAATGACATAAGGAAAACATAGTTCTTACAAGACATTCAGATATTTTAATGAACTCAGGAAATCATAGCTCTTGCAAGTTAAAACCATTTGGAAGTATACCTCTTTAGCTCCTCTAGCTGCATTCCAAGCTCAAAAGGACTTGTATATTTTCCAACAACAGAATCAGCTCTGCTTATTCTCTTGCTCTCACTATATATAGGACGGCTCATAACATGTGAATAAGCCTCACTTGTTGAGTATTGTTTGTTCTCAACAGAAAGGGAGCTAGCTTCAGATTCCTCATCTCGAGCTATTGAAATTGGATGTCTAATCAGAACACTCCCATGTCCAATCTCAACAGAAAACATTGGTGTTTCACTCTCCAAAAGCAAATCTTCTACAGAAGAGCCAGAGACACATGAAGATTGTTGTTCATATAATATAGTATGAAGATCTTTGGCAAGTTTTTCAACAGGAGATTGCTTCGGGCGATTGACGCATGTCCTCTTCTTAGAAGGTACCATTGCATCCCACACAATTGATTGGCCTGGACCTAAGAAAAGTGCAACACACAATGATTAAGTGAAGGCATTCATGAGGACAGCAACACAGTAAAAACTATCAGTATCTGTCGTGAAGTATTTAGTCATCTAGTGATTTGATTTGACAAAAATCACATAAGGAAGCCACTTCTGCTCCCAGAAAGTCAAAGACTTTGGTTCTCCGTGAGATAATTTGCTGCAGCAATAATAATGTCATTATCTATTTTTTTTCTCCCCTCCACCACCATTTTAGAATTGTTTTTAGGGATTTATGATACCTTATGCCAATTACCATCATTCAGATTTTGTGTATATAAACCAAAAACTCTAACTAATTATAAGTTTGCCCCCAATTTTTGATAATGAAGAAAAGGGGGAAATAAGATTAACTTTGGTCAGTATTCAACCTGTCAAATCACTTGCATCACCGCTGCCACACTGAGCACAGCTCTTAGAGTTAGATATGGCTGATCCAGAACTAGATCTATTACTAGTATTTTCATCTAAAGCCTTTTGGTAACCCTGGTTGTAGTCAACATTAACCACTCCAACCACCCCACTATCATGGTTTGGCTTTCTTTTCAGCTGTTTAACTTCTTTGTTCTTATTTATGGATATGTTTTTCATTCTAGTAGCCCTGTTGTCCTCGTAATCATCAACATCTGCTCGAGCATGAAGAGGAGTATAATTGGCAAGTGTTCCTTTTGTTCTCCATCTAGATCCGCAAGCATTGCATAATACTGGCTTCTCAGGAGGCCCATTGCGCCAAAGAGGTGTGTCTAAACCAGATAATTGTTCAAAAACATGTTAGATATTAACATCAAATAGAACATCGGACAAAGTCATCTAGACTCAGTAGGTACAGGTAAAAAGTTGGTGCTTTTTTATGGAAGACAAATTTTAACAATAGAAGAAACAAGAGAATTAACTGATTTCTAGTAATTTAGCCATGAAGCAATATATTATGCACAAGCAATTTGTCTAGTAAGTAGAGCTATAATTAACACAATTAAGTAAATCAAACAAGAACAAGGCCTCATTAAATAAGGATCACTTTCTCAAAAAGCGGAACTACTACAAAATCTCCTGGACATAAGCATAAACCATTGAAGGTCACTCTGAGCTCAAACATTAGCATATCATTCACAGGAATCAGAAAGGAATAACAAAAATGAGATCCTTGAGCATATACTCATTACACGAGAGGAGAACAGGACAGCTATGTGTAGAATTTAGACACTTCTCAACAAATAAAATAATATTTCAGGAAGGATGGGAATATATCTAGCATGACAACGATCATTAAGAAAAATTATCCTGGTTTGTGCATTCTTTTTGTACAATTTCCAATTAAAACCACAAGTTCAAGCTGACAGTACCATGAAAAAGAAATGGAAAAGAAAAGAGCTGATGCTTTGCTAAACAATGGAGGATGAAAGGTGAAGGCGTGCTACTTTCGCTCACTTCACTACAAAAAAGAACACCTGAAGAGTGAATACAAAAAACTCTTTTGAACTAGTTCGTCATTGATCAGACAAGAATTTTTAGTTGAAAGTTGAAACTAAATTAGCCTAAAATGAGTGGCAGTAGTAACGTAAAACTCAATTTGGAAAAATGGATTACCCTAACCCGCTAAATCATATACCGTGCAAAGTCTAAACTACTGGTACTTATTCACATCAAAAATAGATGTCACGAAAGGACGACACCCTCAATAAAATTAAAGCCAATGGCAATGTAAGGTTCAGATTTGAATCAAGAATTTATACAACGTTGCTTATCATCTGCAGAGATTCAATTGAACAAGTTCAAGGCTTTAGCAACGACGATGAGCTTTATAATGTACTTTTAGAGTTCCAGACTCAATGCTTGACCTTAACAGAGAATACAGGCAGCTCTCCAATGAAACTAGCAGCATATCAAAGTCCCTTATTTGATTTGATCAATATCATATTTTTACTCGGTATCCAAGCTCGTTATATTGTTTGGAAGAAACAAGGAGGCCGCTAATCCTATACAGTCTATCCAATGACCCAGTATAAAGAGACTCCAAACTTAATTCCTATAAACGGAGGATATTTCAAACTATATTAGAAGGTTAAAGCAACAACGTCAGAAACCAGAAGTCTATGAACTAACAAATGAACTCATGAGAACTCGAATCCATATCTCGTTTGTTAAAGAAGCAAAAAAAAAAGCATCCAATCAAAATTAATACATGTGCACAAATGCAGACATAAAAGGAAAGAAAACGAAAGCTTTCAATGTAATATCCTTGTCCAGGTAATACCTTGTGTATTACAAATGGTCGCACTGATTATTGGTACAATGAAACCATTAACAAGAATAGTTGATTGCAAATGGTGAAGTCCGTGAAAACCTTTCCCATATCATTAAAGAAAACAAAATGGAGAAACAAGAACTCACTTGTAACTCCACAGTGATAGCAAGGTCCTTGCTTGCCCATGTCTTTCTTTTCTTTTTTTTCCCCCTTAAGTGAAGGAAATGGAAATACAAGGACAATTTTTACAAACAAGATAACTGATTATACCAACACAAAAACAAAAGACTTTTATCGGAATTTTATAAAATTTTTGTTTGTTATCTTCAACCCTTTATACGTCTATACAAAAACTACTTGATACATGAGGCTTTTTTTTTTATATTCAACAACACAAAACCAGAAAAGGAGTTTGCCAAAAGAAGAGACCAGAACTCAGAAATCCAGAAGAGCTTGCAGATCTTAATAGCTTAGAAAAAAGAAGAAGAGACTCAACAAGAAACGGATAGGATTTTGATGGGTAATTTCAGCTGGGAATATGTCCGATCCAATGGAGAGGAGAAAAGACCATCTCAAGGAATCTAATAAATGGCTGTGAAAAAGGAAGAAAGTGAAATGTGAGAGAAGAGAGAAAATGGAGAGAGTGAGTGGTGTGTGTATATGACCTCTCCACTAGTTGTATTCTATGTGAAGTAAATGTTGGAGGTTTCTTTGCTTTGCAATCTTGTTGATGATGTTATTAAATCCTTAATTTCTGTTATTCTTATATATTATTACATTATTCATTTTTTTTCCCAATATAGGGTAGAGATAGAGAGAATATCATTCCATATATCCTTTCTATTGTATGTAAGTAGCCTTGTTTTTTTCCCCCTTGGAGAAGAGGAAATAATTCAACGTTTTTGGAATTTTCTTATCAAATTTTGACACAAAAAAGAAGAAGAAGAAGAAAACTATGTCTTTAGTTTAGCGAACAACGAAAGAAACAAAGTGGGTTTGTTTGGCTTCTCTTTTATTCTTTTTCTTATATAAATAAAATATTGTTGCATATTGTTCGCTATGTGATGACGGGTGAGTAAGAGTTCAAGGATCGCATTCGTCGCTTTCTCATTGGCTAGATAATTTTCAAATTACATCCACCTAACCTGATTTCCCTTTGATTCTGGTTTAGATCCTAACCCTATGGTGATCAAGGGGGTCGTCAGTAGATGTGATTCAACAATCCTGTTACTCTATCACTGCTTTTTGTAAAAGCTAAACTATATTTCAATGACTTTCCACAATTTTAGCATCATCTTTTGATTTTAGGACCAACACTGTCCACGATAAATACACTAGTGGGTATCACATGAATTTGACCCACCTTGCCTTGGTGCCATTGGTGTTAACTTTGAAGCTTGTGAATAAGTTTCTGTTCTATTCACCTAAGATTAAACTTAATCCCAATACATAAACTATTCACAACATGATGAAATTTTGATTCAAGGGTTGAGATTCGTCTACCTTTTGGACTTGACCTAGTGATAGGTAAAAAGAAAGAAATCCCAAAGGTCAAGTGCAAACCCATGACTTTTTCTCATGGGATTAATAAGTTAATTACATTACTTATTAATGACCTAATGATAGGTAAAAAGAAAGTATGTCCTTACTCGTGTAATACTTCAATACATTAATTACATTATTTTGCTAATGTTATAAACTAAGTAATTTAATTATGAATAAAAACAAAATACATATTTTTTTCATTTTAAATTGGAAGTCTTCATAAAAATATCTTTAAATAAAAAATATAATATAAAAACAATGAGATAGTAATAATTTTGCATCTTCAATGGTGATTTAATTAGTGGAGCAAGTCTCACAAAAAAAAAAGTTAATGATAAAGGTTTTAAATTAAATTTGGGGAGTTTTCACTCTTAGAAACATTAAACATAATGAACATCATCGTCATCAACACTCAATTAAAGTCTTGCTGAGATAAAACACAGAGTCTATAAAGATTCAATAGTTCGTAGCCTTACCCATACCTAGTAGAAGTTAAGAAATTGAACAATAGAAAACAAAAAATATCAAAAATTATAAATAACAATTAATTGGAATTCATTAAATAATTGGTTTTATTAAATAATACACGTAAATAATTAATTAAAGAATAATAATAATTTTTTGATAGGCAACGTGTGGGGTTCATTATTTTTAAGGCCATTGATCACCACTAATAATTGAAATTTACATACTTTATGGGAAAGTTATGCAATATGATAAAATTATTCAAAGGAAATGCAGTTAGTCTAATTGGTGGATCCCAAGCATAGCTACCAATTCTCTTACCTTCCAGCCTTCAGCTTGCCTTCTCTTATTTAATTATTTTTGCCTTTGAAATTCTCCTTTGAAGTATAATCTAATATGTGAGCACTCGCATTGAGATGAAAACAAAACCTCAGACTTGAAGTGCTCTATCATTCACAATTCTCCAGCCCTCATAAGAAGTAATCAAAATCCAAGTCATAGACATCAACTAACCATGTGGTTCCATCGCATTCCAAGTGCCTTGTGTAAATTTAGGATGATAAGGTATACAATTAGAGCCATGTGCTACACCATAGTAAATTCTCCTGGCAATCTTGATGGAATAAACAAAGAAAAAGAAATCGAAATCGTATGTAGGGTTTGATTATGGGAGAAAGTGAAAACGCCGCCTAACCTTATCTCCGCTCCGATACAATCAATGTTCACACTTTCTCTCAGTCTTTTGTATGCAGTGCAATAAGTATTTCTAACATTCTTACCAATTTCACTTATGTTTTTCTCTAATTATTATGCATAAAATTTTTTAATAAACTAGAAAATAACTATTATCGGCAAACAAGTGTTGAGTGCCTAAGTACAAATTTCCATATTTTTCAAGTTTTTGTAGTGTCTTCTTCAGTGTTGTAGGTCCAAAAATTAGGCGAATACTTTTAATGGATTTATTTGATTGAAATATCATATGCTGTCAACTTCGTATAATTTTTTTAGCTTAAGTTTGAAGCTTATACATCATCATATTCTTCATCAAAGTTAATATAATTTAAAGGAGTAAATCTTAACAAGGGTTAAGCAGCAGAATAGGAAACAATATATAACCTTCCCAAGTCCAAAATTTCAGTTAACCTTCATTTGATCACTTGCTCTCTCATAAGTTTTGTAAGCTAAAATAATTTCCCTTATCCAAGAAATAGTTATGTCAGTCACCTCGTAAAAGATTCCCTATGTAGCTTGTTCCTATTGTTACTTTCATGATATAATGTATAGATGCTACAATTGAATATTGTTATAAGGAAACATACATATGTTGCTTCGTTATCCTAACTGTGTAACTTACCCATTTTATGATATTCAACCAATCCCTTTCCCTCTAATGAATTTGTAGAGGTTGTTGAACTCTTGACTAAAGGACTTGGGAGTAAGACACTAAAAGGACAAATGGCCATTGGATTATTGGTTACAAAGAAGGTATAAGGAATCCTTGATGTTATGATATATGTCCCTAGTTTTCAATCTTTGTCTAACAGCATGTCAACTTTTAAAAGAAGCCTTAACAATCAAGGATTTAGCCATATTTAGTCTTACTAGTAAACTTTTTTTAGAGTTAAGCTTGAGAAGCAAAAAGCATGATTCATTGGTGAATTTATGAGAGGAAAACCTTAACTATATAACATGATCATCATCAAGAGGATTCAAATTGCATGGAGGCAAATTATTAGTAATACTAGTTGATCCCCTAAAACAACAATTCCAATTTCCATATAAAACATTCATTGACTTTAGCATTTTATAGAATTCTCAATGTAAGAGAAGACAACTCCTGTAACATCCCCTCACCTATGGAAAGGGTAAAATAGTAATTTGGAACGGGTTAGAAATGCTTAACATTGCATTGCTATGTTCATGCATTCATATATGCACATGAATAGTGAATAGTGAATTTTTGCACATGTAAATG
>JANZXP010000005.1:14312374-14328394 GCA_027576715.1 Erythroxylum flavicans
CTCCCTTATCATAGGATATGTATCGGAATGACCTACGGGCGTCCCGGTGCGTACCCTACGGTAATGGGGTGTTACAACTCCTTTCTTATATGCAAAGGGCCCAAATTGCATTAGTTATCATACTAGAGCCTAATATTCATTCCATTCCTTATAAAGCCCTTAAATGATGAGAAAAGTCAGTCTCCCAGCCTAAGTATTTAGATTAAGCTTTCGGAGTGCTCTATATTGACCCTTAGTTGCTAAAAGTTGGTTCTGGCTAAGTAATACTCATGCATCCATTTAGAATATGTTGCCTCTTTGTCAATAAATATCCTATATATCCTTTTGACTAAGAGAACATATTACATTACCTGGATAAGAACTATCCCAAGCCTCCTCCTCCTTAGGTAAGTGAAGTTCCTACCATTTTATTTTTTCACCTTTAGAATTCTTAGCTTTCCCTAACCATTAGAAATTCTTGATGCATTTTGCAATTTCCTTGATAAGCTTTCTACTTAGGAAGAGACGGCACTCCAATAGATATGGATATTCCTCAGGATTGAATAAATTAATTGTAATATACATGTATTAGATAAGAATCTATTTTGCCAAGAATTGATTATATTTGTAATAGCTTTCCTTAAGGGAATAAGGTCAACAAACCTGGGCTTCTTAGTAGATATAGGCATTCCTCGATATTTAAACGGAGTATGATGAATTATAAAACCATAAATGGAACTAAGTTGGTGAATATCTAACACATTTGTAGAAATTTAGATGTTATTGTTATCTTTATTAACCTTTAAATCAGACAACTGAGAGAAATAATTTAGACAATTCATCAATATCTAAAAGAATTGAGTTTGTTCCATAAAAAAGTATATGATCATTAGTTTTCTGATCTTACCTGGTGGAAAGAAGGGGGTTTTTTCTCAGATAAACTTCTTACTCGTTGCTTTATGCTTGAAGGATCGTCACTGAGTCACTATTATCAACAAATAGAATGCTATTTGTGAAGATTCATATTTATAAAGGATGAGATCATACTGAGTTGAGAAGATTACCTGAATAGCGATCATCCCCTCTGACCTTTACCACAGAGAGGAATCCGTAGAGCAGAGTCTATAGAGATGGAAAAAACAATGTTATGCCCTAATCGCTAAATGACATCACAATCTTACAGGAGAGTATGTTACCTGAGCTTGAGATCTTCTTAGCGCAGAGTAAATCGTAGAAGAACTTCGGGGAGACAAACTGATAGCCTCAATCACCAGTGCTTAGCCATCGCCACCTCCCTTCCAAATCGAGAAACTTCTCAAGGTCTCAAGAAAGTTAGGGGTAGTTATACCTTAATTGTTAAACGAACCTTGTTTTTTAGTTATTATGTACGTCGTCGTATTGCTTTAACTTTGTTTAAGTGTCCAAATGGTCTGTCCCACATAGGAGAGACCTTGATGTAAACATTTCCATTTATTAATGAATTTTATAAATTCAGAAGAAAAAAAACTAGAATTTTAGAGATCATTTTGTAAACTATGTTATAACAAGAAATAGAAAGAAAATCATTTATGGAAGTAGGATTCTTTATTTTAAGAATCAAGTATATGTGAGTTTTATTCAATTCCCTTAGCATTCTTTTACTAGTGAAGAATTACCACACCAATTCTTCAGTAATATTCTAAATGGTCTGAAAGAAGTGAGCATTACATCCTTCTAGCCTTAAAGATTTATTAGGATTCAAGTTTATGAGTGCTCCTTTAATTCTTGAGTAATAAAGGCCTTATAAGATTAGCCGTCATGTCATGATCAATAGATTCATCGATGAATGTGCTTAGGCCCACATCTATTAAGCCATATTTTAAACTCTATCCAAGTAAATTCTTATAGAAATTCAAGGAAATCTCTCCAATCTTGACCTTATCCTTACATAGATTCCCTTTTTCATCAACTAAAAAGGAGATTTTATTTCTATTCATGCAGTTCATAATGGAATTATGGAAGAACTTGGTGTTGTTATCCCTTTCCCTCAGCTAGTTCACTCTTACTTTCTACTTAAAAGGAGAGTTATAGAATTGTAAGGCTAAATTATAGTCATTTAGGTATTTGTGTTCCAAAGACCTTAACTTTTAGTTAAAAGTATCATTATAACATTCATCTTAAACTCTTCTAAGGGTATCTTTTGCTAATTGAATATTAGATCTAGTATTTAAGTAAGTTTTATTTTGAAAGGCTTTAATCCCCTCTCTAATAACCCTAAGCTTTTTCAATAGTTAGAAAGCTTTACAACCAACAATTCTAACTTCAATGTAGCCTGACAACATCCTTAGACCCTTCAACTTTAGATACAAAATTATAAAATATTAAAGGAATTTTAGAATAAATGGAAGATATGAGGTTTATAATCTCCACTATAGAATGATCTAAAAATAAAGTAGGATTAAAATTTGTAAAAGAATTAAAAAACTACTTCAACCAACAATCACTTACTATAGACCTATCAAGCTTATTTCTAATAAACCATTCCTTTTATTGTTTGTTACTTATGAAAAGAGATGTCTTATATAGTTTAAGCCTAAAACCTTAATTCAGTTAACCACTTGGCTCAACTCCTTATCAATGTTTTTGTGATCGATTATGATGGCTTAAACTTCATTCACATATAACACACAATTCATATCGCCTATAAATTTCTATAATTTATAAGTTCTTCCTTGAATGATTTTATGATCATCTTACAACCTACTTATTTGAATCCTTATGTAAGTAGCATAAACAATATAAATGTTAAATGGAACATTAGTATATTCCAAATAAACTATAATGTATCATTTGGTTTGAGAAAACCACATTGGAGACTTAGATAAGTGATGCATTGAAGGTAACCACTATGATTCCATTATATTGATGAGAATGGTTTGAGATAATAGACCATTGAGCACCCAAAAATCTCAACCTATCAAGCAATTTATTAGGCTTTACTTTAGTTTCCAAAAGCCCTAGAATTATAGCGTCTTTTTTTCTATGATTAGATCCTTAGCAACTTACTGTTTAAGAAGGTTATTTAACCCCCTTACATTCCGTACCAATGTAGACATTAAGATAAAGGATTGATTCGCCTGGTTACTAAGGGCATCTATATTTTCCATAGTTTCATTCCCCTGCTTCATATTAGGCTATAGTGATGCTTCAATATAGGAATTCTACAAGTTATTATTTGGAACTTCTGGGTCCTTCCCTTTGAGTTTTGAACTACCTCATTAATCAAATTAACTTCACGTGCTTTATGTTGCTCAAGATTATTTTGGGTAGTTGCAGGAGTAGAATCCTCTTTGAAAAGAGTTTATTATGTTTATAAGCTTATGATAGAGCCCAGTAGTAATTATAAATTGGTAAAGAAAAAGGCGAAGAAGATAATCTCATAAGCTAAAAGTAGAGCTTATGAGAAACTATACCAACAATTAGAAACTAAAGATGGATAAAATGATAATTTTTAAGTTAGCGAGAGCTAGGGAACAAAAGATAAGAGACTTAAATCAATCGTTGTATAAAAGATGAGGTGCTCATAATAAAAAATGACATCAAGAGATAATGGAAAAGGTACTTCTATAGCCTTTTTAATGAATACGTAGAGGCTAACATCTATTTAGGTAATCTTAGCATGTCCGAGAGATATCGTAACTTTATTTATATAAACAGATTGCAAGGGAATAAATTAAAAAACATTGAGGGAGATAAAGAGTGGAAGGAAAGTAAGGCCTAATAAGATACCCACAGAGGTGTGGAAGAGCTTAGGCGAAGGGAGTCTTACTTGGCTAGCCAAGCTTTTTAATGTGATCCTTAAGTATGCCAAAATGTCAGATGAGTGGAGATTTAGTACATTAACTCCTTTATATAAGAAAAAAGGGGACATCTAAAGCTGTAACAACTATTTAGAGAATGCGTATGACAAAGTTCCTACGGAAATCATATGGAGATGTTTAAAAATTAAGGGAGTTCCTATAATTTATATACGAGTTATTAGGGATATAAATGAAGGTATAAAAACTAGAGTAAGGACGATAGGATGAGATATAAAGCACTTTTTTATCAATATTGTGCTTCATCAAGGCTCCTCTTTGAGCCCATTTCTGTTTGCAATAGTGATTGATGAGCTTACCAAGAATATCTAAAGGGATGTGCCTTGGTCTATGTTATTTATGATGACATTGTTTTAATGAATGAGATAAAAGAAGGTGTCAATTTCAAGCTTGAACGATGCAAAGTAAGTTAGATTCAAAGGGCTTTAGCTTGAGTAGGATTAAGACTAAGCAAGTGGAATGTAACTTTTCAGGGCATAGGGTAGCTAAAAATATGGAGGTTAGGATTGTTTAGAAGTTATACCATAAAAGGATTGTTTTAAGTATTTATGATCTATCATCAAGAGTAATGGAGACATTGATAAAGACATAGTTAACAAGATCATATCAGGGTGGCTTAAAAGGAGAAGTGCGTTAAGAGTTTTAAGTGATAAGATGATACTATTCAAGCTTAAAGGTAAATTTTATTATTTAGCGATTAGGCTGATTATGCTCTATGAAGCAGAGTGTTGGCTCATGAAACGAGTGCATATTCATAAGCTAGTGGTGACGAAGATGAGGATGCTATATTGGATGTGCAACCTTACTAGAAGAGATAATGCCATAAATGTAATGATAAGGGACAAATTAAAGGTGGCTATATTATTAAAAATTAAAAGAGACAAGGCTTAAGCTGTTTGGATATGTTAAAAGGAGACACCCAGATGCTCTAGTGAGAAGATGCGAGAAGATTTTACTTAGGGACTATAAGAGAAAGAAAAAGGCTTAAGAGGAATTAGAGGAAGGTGACCAAGAATGATATGACACTGCTGAAACTTATCGAGGACATGGTCCGCAATGCAAAACTTTGACAGACTAGCATACAGATAAAGGATGTCTTATAAACAGATCATTTCCATTCTCATAGGTCTTTTAGCATTTTCCTCTTGTATTTAACATAAACTTTTAATTATGTAGCATTTACCTCTTAGGGTTTTAGTCTAAGCTTTTTTCTACTTAGTCATCTATTTAGTTTATTGCTTATTTCATATTTTATTCATTAAGTATTTTTTTATTGTATTCTTTATTTTCTTCTTTATTTTCTTTTTTTATGTGAGTCATTCAAAAATAACCTATCTACTAGTTAGGGGCAACGGTACGTATTATTGGACCCCCTTAGATCTAGTGTATCAGTAGGATTTTTACTGGTTTGTTACTGTTATTGTTGATGTTGTTAAAGCATAATTTAATGAACAAGATAAAGGAAAGATAAAACAAGGATAGAATAACGCCTAAGTTTTCAATATTGATTAACTTCACTCTTATTATTATTATCTTTAGTGATTTTGTTATTAAGCTTTATTAATTTATTTTAATTTCAGTTAATTCAATCTTTTATTACCTTAGACAAAGTGTATGAAAATTGTTAGGTGACTAATTCAATCCTTGCAAGAATGATATTTTGTGTCCACGAGAATAAGGAACTTACTAATTCTTACAATCACATCTTCCAATGTACGTAGCAAACATTTAAAAAAAGTAGTCTACTAGCCATATAGAAATATTGGTAGGTTTGATATTGCTTATCTTAAGCTTCTTGCTAACTGATAAGGACATGAGGTGAACACTTAGCCCTTAGATCACACAAGATGTAATCAAAGCTCAAGTCTCTAATAGTATATGTGACTAATAAGTTGTAGAGTCCTTATGCTTTGGTGGCAATATGTTGTAAGATTCAGCCTTGCACTTCTTAGGTAGGGTGCGACTTTGTAGTCTTTAAGCCTTCTCTTGTTAGATAACATCTTCTTTAAAAACTTGGCATAAGGCATTTAAGTTAAAGCATTAATAAAATAAATGTCAATATAAATTTTTCGAAGAACTTTCAAAAGAAATGTCAATGCAAATTTTTCGAAGAACTTTCAAAAACTTTATGAATTTCTTATCTAACTTCACTTTTACCAATCTTAAAGGGAATGGTACAGATAGCTTATAAGGTGTTGAGGGAATGTATTTGGGTTCCTCCTTTTCTCCTTCCTCCTCCTCGAGTCTTTTTTTCCTCTCTAGTAGATATTCTCCCTCCTCACTCTACCTCAATGCCAACCACTTCCAACCTAAGGTTCTCAATCATTTCATCTCCCCTTAACATAACAACATTACAGTGCTCCCAGGATTTTCAAGCTTACCAAGCAATTGATCAAGTGATCTTATGGTAGAACTAGCATATAAAGCGATTTAAGACTTGGACGATTTCTTATGAGTAGAAAAAAAAGTGCAGTTCAGATTTAAGCTTCCTAATCTCCTTCTTGAATTCTTTATTATGCTTGGCTTTAGTGGTAAGGAATTCTTTAAAGTGGAGTTTAAGTTTGATTTATAGGGAGGGGGTTCAATGGTTTATTTTGGAAATTAGGTGGTTGCATATTTTGAGGTGCAAGGTTAAACTTGCTTTCATATGAGAGATTAGGGTGGTTTATCTAATGATTATAGGTGTTTGAAATGGATTATTCTTTTAACCGAAATTGTAATTACATTAATATATTTCACAGAGGGGTCACAAACTGGCTCCCTAACTTGAAATTTTAGTTAAATTTCCTAAGGATTCACTTATATCACAAATTATGTTAGTAGTATTAACATCAATAACATTCATATTATTAAATTTTTGGGACAAAGCATCCACCTTAACAATAAGAAGATTTAAAGAATCTAGATTATAGTTACTTGGAATCTTCTTGTGAATGGTTCTTTCGCTTGACCATTAGTAGTGATTATGATTAATGTCTTCTATGAGGTTATATACTTCATCCAATAAAGCTCCACTAACGGTGGCATCCACAGGGATCTTCATGTTATAATTCATTCTATTGAAGATTCTATAAACTATGATGGGGAAAAGACATCAATAGCTCCTTATATCTCTCCCATACCTTGTATAAAGACTCACCTTCCCTTTATGTGGTAATCTGGTTCCTTATCTTTATGGTTTTGTCTGAAGGAAAATACTTTCTAAAAACATGTGTGAGAGTTGATCCTAATTAGTGATTAACCTTATTAAAAGGGTCTATAGCCATGCTTTAGCTTTATCCCTCAAATAAAAAGGGAATAAGTGAAACTTGATTGCATCAAGAGATATGCCATTTAGCTTTAACATGTCACAAATACTCTAGAAACATAGATAGATATAGGTTGAGGCCTTTAAATGGTAAACCTCTAAATTTATTTTGGTGCACAATGGATAAGAGTGAGGATTTTATCTCGAAGTTGGCAACTTTGACGTTAGGCCTTATAATGCCTGAGTTAATGCCTGAGTTAATGCCTTAGACATTCAGTGTAGTAAAGTCCTTTAATGACCTCATGCTCTCTACAACCATCTTTTCTTCCTCATCTTCTATTCTCCTTTGAAGTCTTCTTCTTATATGCAAATTTCTCTTAACTTTAACATTTGGCTTTACAAGATTTTCAAAATTATGTACATAAAAGGTGATTTACAAAAGAGAATGAATAAAGTATAGTTCTGTAAATAAATAATTAAACTAAAAAGAAAAAAAATATAAGAAAAAGATCTAGTCTAGTCAATTTCCATGTTTACACATATTGACACCTAATTTTTGGCAATGGCATTGAAAACTTGATATTTGTTTTATCATAAGAGTAAGGTGTAGCTATAGCTAGCATTGACGAGTACAAGTTAATCTTACGAGAATTATCTGTTAATTACCCATTACCTATAAAATTAGTAAGCTAGATCAAATCTTTACCAATTTATGAATATAGAAAATAAAATAAAAAATATGAATACTAATGCAAAATAGTAAATAAAAATGTACCAAACTATAAATTGAATAGATTTAAACCAGGTTTCCTAAGACTTTACTATTAATTTAACCTTTAACTAAAGAATTATTCTAGCTTCTTTGTGAACTCTTTTGATAAGTTTTACCTTAACTCACTCTGTGTACTCTTTTGATATGTTTTACCCTAATCCAGGAAGATATTATGGCTATCTCTCAAATAGGTCACAACCCTGTTTATTCACATTATCACCTGAACATAAATCTCATCTCTCAACATTCGATGCATGAATCATAGATTGAATCTTTCACTTTCGATTTAATCAGTATAAAAGCATGAATAAACTATAAGAAAACTAGAATTTCATTAATGAAAAAACTAATATATATCACATCGTAGGTTTTACATACCTTGTATCCCAATTAGTTCATAATAGCATCAATAACATCAATATAAAAGCAAAGAAAACAAGATAAAGAAATTATGTTCTTGAATCTTGAAATCTCTTAAAGAATCATTGAAGTTTTGAATTCTTGATCAAGATCACTACAAAACAGCTCCAAGATAACTCCCAAATTATTCCCTGGCCAAAAAAAATTCTTTTCTAGCTCCTATTCCATTCTCTAATTATTCCCACGCATAGGTTCATGTAGTTGGCTATGTATTCCATAAATTTCTCTAAAAATTAACAACGCTAACTCGAGTATATACACAGGACTATGTATGATACCTTGTTCTTCATACAAGAGATAACACAAGGCAGTAAGGTGCAGTGAAGAAACATAAATAACCAATTTGATACCCAACCCTTTATACAAGATTGTGTTCACTGACTTGCTATGTGGTTTTTCTCTAAATCTTTCAAAGTTGCTCTGTTTTGATTGCTCTTCTTCAACTTTGCTTCTTTTCCCTGTATGGGCAAAAATATGACTTGAAATGATTAACTTCTTAAATTAAGTATCAAATCCTTCAAATTCATCCAAAACACAAGCTATATGTCATATATTGCTAAAAAAATATATGTGTAGCATACATTAAACGCCAAATAATATAGGTTGAATTTAGAGTAGGCATACTAGGTTAGTCTCAAGTTTATAAGCCTACAAAAATAATTACTCAGAAATCAGGAGTTTTCCAATAAAAACACTAATGCTCATGTTAGTGAAAGTTGAGGGTTCCATGTATATAGATAAATCTCCAATTAAGCTTAATAATAGTAATTATGAAAGCTTACTTTAAGTATCTCTTTTTTGTAGACAATTTCTAAAGAAGTAATATTGAACTTTAACTACTACTGTAAACTTTAAAGCCAACTTCTAATAAAGAGCTTACAATTTAATTAATAGTCTAAGCACTTGTAGGAATGAATCATATTTTAATTGAAATGATTTTCTTCTAATAATTAGTATTTTTACCTAAACTTTTACTTCACAAACCACAAACACAAAGAAGAATGTTTGACGATACTAAATAAGAAACTAGGGATGACAATTCTAGGCCCAAGTTTGGTAGGTCATGGGCAGGCCACGGGTCGACTATGGTCCACTTGGGGCCAGGCTACAAGCCGAGCAGGCCCGGCCCAACCGGCAGCCCAACAAAACCGCATCGTTTTGTCCAAAACGACGCCGTTTTGTATTTTTTAATTAAAAAAGTCCGGCCCATTGACATCCTTATAAGAAACCTCAAACCTAAAGAAGAATGTTGGATGATACTAAATAAGTTAACTTCAATCCATACACTCATTAGATATACACATATAATAATAAAAATAGTGCAACAAATAGGCCTAAGCAATCGGTTATTTTCCTTTTTAATCTTTTTACAACATAAGCACGCGGTCTGTTCATTTCACTTGGACTTATTTGGCATGATGTTAAGATGATTTTCGACCATACTGAAAGAGGTTCTGTAAAAGAACAAGAAAATGATTTAGATGCCATTTTAAGTGCCACAGATTATATAATAACTAAACAATATTGCTTGATTTACACTGATATATCTTCAAACCAACATTTTGAAATAAACTTAAATATAGTTGAGATGGCACAGATAATGCTATTGCAGCGGCCCTTTAAAGGTGAAGACCGTTCTGAATCGATTTGCACTCAAACATACACTATGCTTGGCCTTTATATGTATATACCTATAACAATTGTGAAGGACTAGCTCCACAGAAACAGCTAAAAGAAGTGGACGGTGCGCTGTGATCAGTAATTGCAATAGGTGAGAAGGAAAGACAGTTAAGCACAAGAGGTCTTTGTTGTGAGGTGTAAACATATGATGTCTTTTTAGGATAATTTGCAATACTAGCAGTAGTAGTTTGATAGTAGAAACAGCCAAGAAGCAAGTCACTTATCTTTATTTAATGTTAGATAACATAGTTGATGCATGCTTTCTGTTGCAAAAAGTTGTTTCCTTTTGTCTTCTACACTGCATTTGCTAAACTTTAATAATTTTCATATCAAGTAACAAGATCGATATACATGAACAAATATATGAGAAAAACGTAATGGAGATAACATTAAGAGATTTTTATGTTCTATTTTAAAATAGTATCTAATGTAATTTATTAACATTAAATGACCAACGTCCTACCTAAATGATGAAAAAATTCAAGTTGAACGTTTTGTTTAACTCTTCGAACAAAAAAATATTAGATTTGACTCCGGAGTTGAGGTTACAAGGGGGTTTCTCTAGAAGCAACAATTTGCATTTTGTGCAGCTACAAAATAAAACCTAAAAACCTCTAACCAACTGCCACTTAAACTAACATTAGCTCTTGGATATAGATGATCTTTTAACTTCCGAACCCGAAGTCAGTTTCAATCGCCCAAAGCACTTGAATCTTCATAAGAGTGCCAAAATTACACAATTTGTTGTTATCATTATTTGGACTACCAAAGGTGGATTGCATCATTGTTTCTCATCTTAACAAGCACAAATACTAGTCTACTATTTTAGCCAACGAAGGAAAAAGAGCCTTCTGCAGAAGTAGGTCTGGTCCAGCACACGCCACACAGTACGTGGAATCATCTCACCTCAGCATGTTTCTTATCCGGGTTATGTTCGCTTGTGTCTGCAGTAAGTGGAGTTGTGTTTTTTTCAACCTCAGCTTTCTCAATTAAAGCCTGGGCTTGCATCGCCTTAACCATCTCTCTCATAGTCTTCTCTTCACCTTCAAGCTGCATCTTCATTAAAGCCTCTGCTTCCTTGTCTATTGGCTTGAAGTACTGTTCAATGCCAGCTTCCTGCAGAATCCCATTTCAGAATAGATGGAAATCAGACCTGGACTTGAAAAATAAAACATTAAAAACAGTAGACAAAAAGAGTAAGAGCATCTTCATTCCAATATACGTATAACCAACCATGTCTTGGTGTAAAACAATTGCAGAGAGATAATTTGTTTTCATTACATGTTTGATAGGATATACATATTCCTATAGGCTGAAAGTACATTTTAGTCTTAAAGTCTCCACCAAAATTTAGGTTAGATCCTAACATTTTCAGTGTTTAAGAACAATCCTAACATTTTACAAAATTATGTTCATTTTAGTCCTCATTGACAGAACCCTAAATTTCCAATAGGATTCCACATGTCTTGCTTTTATGGCCTTTTTTCTGAAGTTAGGGCCCACATTAATCACATAGGTAGCTAACATACACCCTAAAATCGTCTGAAACCCAGATTTGGGGATTTAAGATTTCAAACCAATGAAACCCTAAATTCCCAAAACTTATCTGCTTATGGATGCTGTCCGCATTTGGGGCTCTGTCAACGGTTCAGATGAACACTTGTCCCCAGGGGCGATCAATGAAATCAAACCCACATTGGAAAATGTTGGCAGTTCTGCTGTTAATGTGTCCAAAGCTATGAATGCGCATGATGAACCAATATTGGAAGAAGAAGCTTTGGCACCATCAGCTGGCTTATTGAAATTGAAACTACCCTAGAGAGTGTCGAGAGCAAGGAAAATCTCCATGACATTTCTGGAATCCCGTACAATGTTGACAAACCAGAAATGAAAATCTGCCTCAAGTAGAGACCTCGCCACTGCTATTGTAATGAGTGCTGCTAGAAATTGCAAAAGCTACTTGTCTAAAAGTCTTGTCACTCGAGTGTTCTTAAATGGAAACAGATATGGGCTCAAAACAAAAAGAAATAAACCTTGTGGAACTACACCTTGAACGAGAAACCAAACACTAATATCATCTCCAACTATCAGGGAAAAAAAATTTAATGACACTGTTGCAATCCTGATTTTGGTTCTGGTTCTAGATTCTTGTCATTCTTCACTATATTCTTCCAGAACCAATGTGTTTTAAAGAGTTCATGTATCCCCTTCATTGGAACTTGCTTTGTTCTGGTAGGAGGCAATATACGAAAGCACTCATAATAAGAACCAAACCCTCAAACAGCTAAAAAAATTCATCATCTCAGGTGGCACAATGCTGCAAGGAAACATTATGCTATCAAAGCTGTGAAGATCATGTTGAAGCAGATGCAAATGGAGAGAGCCCCAAATAGAGAGAAGCCACTATGGAGACAGGGAAACAAACCAAATGCAAATGGAGAGAAGCAGCCCTAAATGCAGAGAGAATCCAAAAGCAAGTAAGTTTTGGTTTGAAACTCTAAATCCCCAAATTTGGGGTTTTAGACAATTTTAGGATTACATTAGTTGCCTTTGTGGCTAACGTGGGCCCTTAGCTTTGAAAAAAGGCTACATAAGCAAGATTGAATGAACCCTAACGAAAATTTTTGATTATGCAATCTGAGAGCTAAATAACATAGTTTGTAAAAAGTCAGGGTCTTTTTTGAACACTGACAAGCATTAGAGTCTAACCTAAATTTTGGTGAAAACCTTAGGGGTAAATCGTACCTTCAGCCTATTCACATACAGACCAAAATATTGACGTACAAAACAAACTTCAAATATGATGATTTAAATATTTAAAGTGCACAACATGAAGCAATATGGTAGCCGACTAGTTCAATCTAGTTGTTTTTGTTTTTCCAGGACTCTAGCAATCACTCATCAATTCCACTTCAAAAAAACTCCATGAAATTTATCATTTAAAAGTTCACATTAAAAAATATTCATAAATCCTAATGAAGCTGTGAAGCATGATATAACAATAGAAAATGCACAAGCAGCTTTAATACGACTACTCAAGGTATATACTAAACAGGCAAAAGTACAAGGACATTCTCTAAAACTATAAGAATCAATGAAAGATATGGAAAAAAGAACAGTCTTGCAGGAAGGAAAAGAATGTACATCAGATACAACATTCAAAAGGAAAAGTAAATATACAGATTAACCATTCAGTTAGACTCACAATATCTTCTAGCTTCTGGTTTAAACTTTGCATCTCCTCAACCATATGGCGAACCTCTGCCAAAATAGTCTGCTCTGGGATCTTTCTTAATGCTGCCTTTCTTTCTTGTGCCTGCATGCAGCAGAGGGACTCTCACGGTGACAACTAATTTGGGGGGAAAAGAAGGCCATTATGATGTAAGAACTGAATATTCCCACATAAACTGATTTATCTTGAACAGAGACTCCGATATCAAAAAAAGGTGTAAAATAGCTAAAAGGGTTAGGATTAAGGAAAATATAATAAGCAGCTAAGAAATATGATATTTGACTCAATTTGCTAGAAAAATGATTATATATTTACATATTGGTTAAAGTTTAGGCTTAGTTAAACAAAGTCAGCTGTAGCTATTTCTCATATTCAACAGTTTCACTTCCTTCTCTTTTTTAGAGTCTAACACCACCTTCACCATGTGAACAGTGTGTACTACTCCAGAGCTGACCCTCCTCAGTAGTTCTTTGTTGATTCATGCGTGTCTGTGCAAACCCTAGCGTTAGATAAAGCCAGTCAAAAGCATACAGCTTGCGATGAAACTTTAACAAGACACAAAACTAAACGATGAAGAAGGTGGGAACTACGGGTTATGGAAAGATGATGCACATCTACTCATTTAAAAAAGGCAAATTTTTAAGAAATTATAAATGAAAGGAAGACTCACATCCAAACCTAAATAGGTTTAGTTATCAGACAAAATTAACACATAACTCAAAAGTCCATCTGTAGCCTCACCCTTTGTTGAGAACGGGAAAATGAACAGTAGCATTCAAACCTGACGAAAATGACGAACCAACATGTAGGAATTCTACCATTTAATTCAAGTAAAATGCAAACATCAAATGAGTGGATCAGCGTCCTTTATGTCTAAAGAAAAACCATAATCGCCACCATAAGATCCAAAGTTATTCAAAATGCTGGCACAAGGAGAAAGTGAAGACCTCTTGCAGACGTTTCTCTAGCTGCAATCTATAATTTCGAATGCTACGTTCTTCGTACCCGGAAAGAACCCTGGCGTAGAATATGACTTTCCTTCCAAATTCCAACAACTTACTCATCTTCGGATTCTGCTACGAACATGAAATCTCACCTAAATTGACAACAGAAACGACAACATCAAGAGCTCAAGAAAATATCAACAACAAAACATTCCATCTTTGAAAGAACTAGAGGGAAAAAAAAATATACTCTCTTTCCACAAATAGAGGGAAATCATAAGTGAAGTTGCTAATCGAAACTCAAATTTCGATCTGGAAAAGTAAAGAAAAGTAAGAGGGTGAGAAATTGTAATTCAAAGTACTGACCTTTGCTTACGGTGGTCGCCCTGGCTTTGCCGTTCCCCGTTCAGCTTTGGGTGTAGCTACACCGGCCACCGCCTGGGATATTCCTTTACTCCATATTGGGCCCTGTAGGCCCAAGTCTCTCTATCAAATTTTTATACCGTAGGAAACTTTCTCAAAAGATTTGAACTGATTAGGAAAATTTTTTTAAAATTTTACTTAATTTTATAATACTAATTTAAAGTTTAAAAATTAACATTAAAACATTTAATTTTTAATTTTTAATGAAAATAGTCTAATATTAAATTTTTTGAATGATGTGGAAAGTGACATTAGAGTAATATTTATGTCTCATGATTGTCATATATTATATCTACCGGACATATCTATTTATTGTTTAATAAATTAAAAATATCATATACTATAAATAATTATGAATTAAAAATATAAAAAGTATATAGTTATTTTAGAATTTTTTTATATTTATAATTGTCTTCTATTTTGTAGGCTTCAAAGACCGAATTGAAAGAATCATTTGAGGTATGTCCATTTAAGTGAAAGATAGGGAAGTAAAACAGAGAACTTGAAAGCGCAAAGGTGTCAAACTCGACTTGAGCATTTGGAATCAGCAGACGTAGAGAATTTATCGGAGTGGAGTCACACTCCCCTGGAGTGAATTCTTGTGGACTACATGTTGCGTATGTTGTACTCTGAGATGGGAGTCAAGATAGCACAAGACAGCAACATTCTAGGATGTTGGTGCTGCTCTAGCCTGGTGCGCTGATAACAAATCACGAATGAATAAGACCAAGTTATTATTCTTGAGATCTGACTACTCTCGACCATTTACAGCTGCTATATCTGTCAGATCTGGTTGTTAGTCTTACGATCTCAGATCTTCTCTCACCTCCTCTCTCTAGGTACATTTGCTTTCATCGTTTGGGTTAAGAGATTGGTGTTTTTGATTTCAGTTCTTAGATTTGTGATTCTTTGATGATGTTGTTCTGTTGTGTTGATCTGATTGACTTTTAGATCTATCATTTGTTGTAAATTGCTTTGATTTGTTCGATTTTTCTTCCCATATTGATTATGGAAACTTGGTACCAAGTTGGAAGAGGTTAAGAGAAAGCAAGTTTTGTTATGGGAACCTCCATCAGATCCCCCTTGAATACTAGTCATTAGATACCCTTGTGTTTGTGTGAGTGTTTATTTGAAACAGGAGCTTCCAGATGAGATATTGTTCCTCATACTAGGTGAAAATATCATATAATAGATATCTAATCGCTGCTATCTTCTCGCATTTGTGCTTGGTTTCTTTGTTCTGTTCTCTCTATTTTCGCTAATCATCTGGGGTGCTAGTAGGCCACAAAAGCCAGAGATCACAATGAAGGTAGGAATTGGTGGCCTGTGTTTCTATCTCTAATTCATTATATGAAGATTTGGGTTTTTCGTTGTCTTCTTTTGCTTTGGCGATCTCCCTCATTTGCGCCCTCATGGCGGCGCTCCTCCTTTGAAGGTTTTCCTCGTTGCCCATTTTGGATCTAGAT
>JANZXP010000005.1:14360780-14378067 GCA_027576715.1 Erythroxylum flavicans
TTATAAATATATTATATATATTTCAAATAAAATTAGATTTAATAATTAAAAATATATAAAATAAATATTAGTTTATATAAAATAATTTTTAAATTATTTTATTTTCAAAAATTAAATATTTTTATTAATACTTTATTAATAAATATGATATGATATCAAATATTAAAATAAATCTAAATAAAAAATTATTTTTTATTTTGTTTAATGTATTATTATTATTAGTAATAAAATATTTATTTTATTTTAAAATAAAATTTACAATAAAAGCTGAACTAACAAATTAAAAAATATTTGAAAAAAGCAAGGGGTGGAGTGAGAGGAGGAGAGGGGAGAGGGGAATTTTTTATATTTTTATATTTTTAATTTTTTAAATTAAAATTTAAAAATTTTGCAATTTAATCCTTATATTTTTCAAAATTTTCATTATCGGCCGATATTTGACCAGTATTTACAGTACCGGCTAGTACCAATTGGTACCAATCGGTATTGGCTGGTACCGACCGATATTTAAATCCGGTACCGAAACTAATATTTTAGTACTATTTTTTAACCGATACAATACTTACTAGTTAGTAACGACCGGTACGATACGGTATTCATACCCATATCCAAAAGTCCCGTGACGGTAGTCATGGCCATCCCATGTGCCTTGCTGCCGAGACTACTACTTGACAGCATGACCTGGCAAAATTATTGGTCTGAAGCAAAAGGCGATTAAAATCGAAATGTGCACAACGGAATAGTTCTTTTTTTTTTGAAGGCACACAACCGAATAGTTATATCATAGTTTCTTCAAGCAGCTAATTCATTCTTAAGAACGTTGTAGGTACATAAAATCTTGCCATCAGTACATAAAAAGAAAAAAGAGGGGTCTTGTTCTCTACGTCCCAAGACATAGAGAAAGAATAGACTGCAAACTTACAAGATACGTGTACAACATAAGAATAAAAAATTTTTGATATTTCTAAGCTATATCAAGTCAGTTGGAGTTAGAAACATGAGGTCATTGATGATAGTGATCAGGCCATCTGGTACGAAATCTTAGCCGGTCGGCGGATGCTGTGGTCTTGCACAGGCAGACTTGATTTAAGAGTCCAACTTGGTCTCCTGCCTGAGGAGCCTGTGATTTTTTAGTTCCTCATGGCATGGAGCAAAGAATTCATGCTTTAGAGCATTCTCCGCACTGATTCTCAATCTTGGATTCACTGTCAGGCACTTGTCTATAAGATCAATGAGTGAGGTTGGGACTGAATCAAGGAAGCCTCGCCTCCTCGTGTTCATTTTGCACCACTTTAACAGTGTTATAGATGGCGAAAACCGCATATTATAGAGGTCCTGAGGCAAAATGAAGCTCTAAGTTGACATTTCTAAGTTACTTGGATAATCATAACAAGATAAATAACTACCACTGGGAATGAAGATTCTCGATCGTGTAGCTTTGCAACTTCCCATAGATCTTCACTGCCCCTGAATTTTGCAATATCCTTAATATTTCTGTAAATGGCAGAGATACAAGTAGCAAAAATTAAATGAATATAAAATTTGAGAAAAAAATCCTTTAAATTGGAAATAATAACTCTTACTGCTCAGGATCACCATAAAATGGGGTTCTTCCTGTTACTAGGTACAGCAAGGTAACTCCCGCAGACCAAATGTCAACTTTGGGTCCTTGATGTAGGGATCTAAATAAGACCTGCTGAACAGCAAATAAATTAATAAAGCCCTCAAAACATGCATAAAGTTGCATGATGCTGCATCCGCATTCAAGACCATTTGCTCTTCCCTAAGAAGTTCGAGAAAACTGGAGGGCAACCAAATAGTTGTTACATAACAGTTTCATGTTCCGATCAGGAAACGGTGACATACTACCGTTACCAAATGACTAGATTTATTGTCCAACTTAATTTTATTAATCAGATTTGCTGTCTTGATAACTGTAAATCTCGAACCATCATTATAGTTGATTGAAAACATTCTTTATACCTTATAATACTCGTACAACCATAAGCTAATACTCGTACAACCATAAGCTTGCCGTATCAAATTTACAGTGTTTATGGTCACGTATACAGTTTACTTCAAATTTTGGAGCATAGAAGACTTCTTTTCGCAGTTATACAATCACCATAGAATAAGTGACAATCTTTATTTTGGAAGCAGACTGTGAGTTTATAGCAAATTAACCCGTCATTCTCAATCGAAACAGTATTATTACCCAGTCCTATCATAATCATTCGGTGGGGACACAATATTCACGTGTACCAATTCAGCACAAGATTAAAATTTATACTCACCTCCGGAGCCCGAAAACCTTTGGTTCCAACACAATGTCCTTCTTTCTTGTGTCTTCCATCCCCTACATAGAAGTACAAATATGATAATTGATGTTAGAAGACATCTTTAACAAGCAAAAGTGTCCCACATACATCTCAAGGCAAAGTCACCTTTGTCCCTGGAACCATTAGGAGCAATTCCAATGAAGTGTTGTGGCATTGGTGTAGGATAAAAGCTCAAATCGAACTTTGCAGGAGAAGCTGCAATTCTTTTTCTCATAGAAGAAGAAACGCTAGATGCTTCATGATTTGTAGTTTGAATTGATCCCTGCAACAAGTTGATGAGCTCCTTCCTACCATGGCAAGGCAAGGGCTCTCTCAGCCTTTCTGCTGAAAGAGTCTTAGTGCTCGTAACATCCTTAATCGATGTTATGCCAGAGCCCTCTCCCCCTTGACTTCTCAAAATATTGCAACCACCCAACTCATTGCTGGCCTTTGTCTGGTCCACAGGCTTCCTTTTCAGGTTCTTGGATTCCAATCCTGATTTAAAACCCTTTTCCTTTTGATTGATTGCAACCATAGATTTGGCAGTTGTAAATCTCCTACTTTTGGCAGGAGGAAGAACTTTTGCGTTTACAGGCTTAACATGATCGAAGCTTGCAACATTCTCCATTTTTGGTTTGCCTGCAAATTTATACAAATTCAGTCAGTTATTTCCTTCCCTCGGCAGGCTTCTTACTACAACTAAAATCAATAATTACTACTAATATAATTACACTTTTATTAACAGTGGTAAATATTAAATAAGATTTTGAGATAAATTAATTAATTTTATTTTTAATAATTAATAAACATATCGTTTTTTATTATAAATAAATAAATTCAATTATTTTATATGTAAATTAATATTATTTACTAAAACATATTTTAAGTTTTAAAATTGATATCATTATTTAGAATTAATATTTAATTTTAAGTAGTTATTCATTCAATAAATAATTATCTTTAAACTTGTAAAACTTATATATTTTAAAATAAATTTAAAATATTTTTATTTTAAATTAAATACCTAAATTATACTAACCATAATTCTTTATTAATAATTAGTATTGAATAATTTAATAATTTTTTAAATAATAATAAAATATAATTAATTAAAAACAAAAAATTTAAATCAATTTTTACGACTCATGTCAGTTATGAAAACAAAAATTTTAAAATTAAAAATAAAGACATAAAATTATCAAAATTTCACTAAGTTATAAACTTTGCTACCCAAAACTTAAGTTAAAGGTAACCGATACTAAATTACTTAAACAATCACCACGCTTTGCTTGTGTATACTCTGATGACACAAGCGGGTTCCATTCCCATATTGATTGATCTGGAATTCGAACTTACGATGTAAGGTAACCCAAGCCGTAGCTTGATAACTCTGATATCACTTTGCTACCAAAAACTCGAGTTTTGGGTAAAGCAATACCAAATTACTTAAGCAACCACTAAAAGCAAAAATAAAAATAAAACCAATGTAAGTGAGTATCTACTAGTTATTCCTTAGCACATTTGACAGTTACATTTAAATTGGGCAGGTTGAAACTTACTATTTGTACTATATTTGTGGTGCAGGTCCTGTCAAAAGAAATAAACATGAAGATCAATGTCACTAACCTTCCTGTAGCTAAAAGAAGAAAAGCATGACAAGTACAATGAAAAGCCTTGCGAGGGTATAAAGAATCTTCTAAAATAAATACGACTAACCATTGCAAGGTTAAAATCAATGAGATAACCCTTATTAGACTTGCAGGAAAAGAGGAAGTTGCCGGGTTTGACGTCTCTGTGAACGATTCCCTGTATAGGAGGAAACAAGAAGTGAACTCTCTAGATTTTTCTAAAATTGTGCAGCATTACAGAATCTGCAAAGAAGAAGTTTCTACCTGCTTATGAAGACTTGCAAGTGCCCTGAACAAGCAATATCCGTACCATCGTAGCTGATAAACATCTATTTCCTTCTTTAGCACCTAAATAAAAGCATAAGCAATATCAGCCAAATGGATGAAGAGTATTTATTGCTCGGGGTATTAGATAATTACCTCTGGTCTGTCATGCTGGACATGCTGCAAAACGAAGCACTCTGAATTTCCACTTTTAAAACAGCCCTCGTATTTTATTATAAAGTTTCTACCCCTGGATTAGAAGAAGAAATTAACTTGCACATTGAAAATCAGGAGAATCATTCTTCAAGCTACAAAAATGTGATCTCTGAGCCGAAAATTTTCAGAACCTTACCCAAATCGTTCCAGCATTCTCATTTCATTGCTAACATGATGTCTATGAGCATTTGCGTGCGGACCTACAAGTCCAAATAATTGGATTTTCACATCAAAGGATCAGTATAGGACATGCAATCATCAGCTCAGAGATTAGTAGAATTAAATTTGAATTATATTTCACTTCAGCCTGATTTTTCTAGATGCAACCATATCTCGTCAATTCAAGAAAGAACAAGGGCATATTTTGAAATTTGATTTAGGATTTTATTTTTCTCAAAATCAGGATCAAATAACTCCTGGTTATATCTCCTTCATCCAGATCCCAAACATGAGGACTCCCCTCCGTGAAATGTAATTAAATGGCTGTGAGTTGGTCAATTGCTAGCATGCATAATTTATCCAAACTGGATATCATGTAACTACAGGTAATTACTTCTAATTGAAAAATATTAGTCCAACAGTTTGAAAATTTAGGGGGTAGGTTGATACAATAGAACCAATGAACATTATTTGAAAATATTGAAAACTTCAAGGGGCTAACTTACCTCTTATTCTATAAGAAAAAATTGCCATACTTCATGGGCTAGGCAAAAGTGAATGTGGCAGATACATCTAAACTGGATAGCACAATCAACATGCAAATTTGATATCAAATTTCTCAAAAGCTCAATCCTAATCTCAAGTTAAACAATGAATGCTAGCATTATTCTTAGTGTATACGGTAATTTCTTACTGACAACCTTAATGCTAAAACCGGCAATTCTGCAGTCAACATAACCTACCGGAAAAGCTTTTACTGACAAATTGTTTTATGCGAGTCATAGCAACAGAAGGGATTTTAGAATCTCTTCACAGAGCATAAACCCAATAAACATCAATAAATATGACAACCTACTACTTTACAAGTTCTCCAAAGTCAATCCAAGGAAAAGATGAATTTGCAATGTCATGTTTGCAAAGCACAGAACAAAAATCAAACTTCCCCCAAATGTGAACAACCTCGTATAATCATTTAGTGATTTGAAAACCAAACATGAACACGGCACATAAAGGACCATTTTCTTACATTTGATGGCAACTGTGGTCCCATCAGTCTTCCTCCTTGCCCTATAGACAATGCCATAGCCACCTGCCAATTTGCACAAACATATGCCTCTCATTAAATGAACATAATGCAAATGGCTCATGAAGAAGAGAAGCATGAACAGAAAAGAGCAGCACTATCTCACCTGAACCTTCTTCCTCTTCTACAACGTAGGATTCAAAGCATGGCAGTTCTTTGGATCCCATATGGTCCTACAAATTAAGCAAAAATTAACAGATAACTACTGATAACACATACTTCACAAATTGAGTTGCTAGTTAAAAGTACGATGTAGTGCAGAAGAAACAAGTAACACAACGCTAATACTGCAGACATGGAACTTACTGTATGAGGACTGAAGGCAGCATTCCCCCTTGTTTCTTTACCATGTGGATCATCATATTTCAGCTTTGCATTTTGTTCCTTGCTAATTGTCTTTTGATCTCTTTGGCCATGGTGGGTACCTTGGGGAAATTGCATACCATTGCTATGCTTTGGAGACTGGCAAAGAACTTGCAGTCTTGAGTTCATTCCATTCTCCGACTGGATCTTCTTGCTATCGGGTTTTAACAACTGCTTTTGCGCAAGGGAGAGCTGAGTATCACAGGATGTCATTTCATTCACCCTTCTATCCTCAACTTCTGAAGGCTTATTCAATAGGGTATTCTCCTGAGAAATCTCTTCAGCTTCCATTTCTCTTTCACTACAATTAAATGTTTCTTCATTCTCCTGTATTGCTCCAACACTTTCAATGTAACAACCATTTGCCTCATTACAAGCATCATTACCATTAAGAGAATCCAAGGGCAACATGCTGCTCTGATTAGCATCTTCCTGGTGAACGGCAAAGTTTGGTGTGTTACTTAGGTCTATCTCATATACTTTAGCTTCTTGACTCACGGCTTCATCAGCCATTATCTGACACGGACGTGTAGATCCTATATCAAGCTCACACAGCATGATCCTTTTCTGATCCTTCACTTCCAAAGGAACACCAGGACACATTCCACCTTCTATTTGTTTGATGTTCTTCAATTTACTCCCAAAGTTACTATTAGCTGTTTCCGGGAACAAATCAGATTTCCAGATTATGCTACTTAACTTGACGGGTGTGAAACTTGAGTTTATATGTATGCACCTGTTCATACCTTCGCCCACATTTAACTCTACCTGCATTACAGTCAAGTCTTTAGCACTCACATAGATAACGATCTTGCACATAAGCTTCTCGCATTCTTTTGCTCATCAAGCTGAAGAGTAAAAGATAAGCATCCTCCTAATTACCAAATCAGACCTCCATTCACAAAATTTGAGACGAATAAAGCCACTATATACTGACACACACTATAACATTAAATATACGGATAAAATAAACCACAACAAAAGACACCTAATTGCTTGTAGCACCTTGTAAAAAGATTTTCGAATTCTTGTCCGGGAAGATGCCTCTAGGTTGATTGCCTCTGAAAAAAGCATTTCAACAATAGTCACTAACCAAAACACCACATACAGTTAACAAATCACAGACACACAAGAACAAAATTTACCATGCTCAGAATCAAATTGAACTCGTTTCCGCTTCCTGAAGTAAATCCTAACAATATCCTCCAACGGTCGGCGAGACTGGAAGCTTTTAGTTTCCATCCGACAGTTGAAATTGGATACTAGTCGCTCAAATATGAAGAAGGCGACCGGAGAAACAGTCACCAAGAGTTTACCACAATCGTCAGGAGTTAAGGAGATCGGCGTAAAAGGGACCGAGCAGAGATAGAGGACCAGATCGGAAGTTGCGTTGAATAGAACGCACCGAGAAGCCAGCTCGGTTGGTGGAGTCGGGAAGCCTGTGGAGAGTAGGAGAGATAGGAGATGCCATGCCTTCTGCAATTCAACGCTGGCTGTGGTGGTAGTAGAGGTGAAGAGGGAGCTGAAGATGGCGAGTTCTGAATCGGAAAAGTGAGTCGTCATGGAGACTGAGAGGAGGGAGGGAGAGAATTGGGAATGGACAGTGGGGAAGTTTTTCCTTGAGAGTTGAGATAGGAGGTTCGTGTCAGCGCGGGATTTTGTGAAATTTTGATAATCTCGGCACGTGCTAGGTTTCCCGCCATTCTTCTACGTGTATATACATGTAAAACACATTGACATTTCCTACATTGTCATCACTTCAAATCAAAATTCTATTAATTTTAAACATCTTATAATTTGTGAAAAGTCTAAAATTAGTCATTCTATTAAATTGTCTAGCTTTGACATAACACTGTACCAGACTTGGTACTTAATTTAGTTCTAGTACAAATGTACAATATCAAATATCATTTTCACTAAGTTTTTAAAGTTACAAAATATTATCTAAATTTTATAAAATTACAAAACATTTTAGATAATTTTTATATCACTTCAATCATTTCTCAACAAATCATAATAATATCAATTTGGTATAACAAATATTTTTATTTTTATTAATATGATTTTTAACATTTTTATGATAAATTAAGATGAGAAAAGGATTATTTAACTCTCATATAATATAAAAATAAGAATTAGTATAAAGTAAAAAAATAAATTTATGATAATTAAATTTAATTTCCAATATTATCTTTACATATTTCAAATGTAATAATTTTCACATGTAAACAATAAATAGTATATATAGTCAACATGAATTATTAAATATTAAAAATATTTAAATTATGTTAAACCAATATGTTTAATTATGTTATATATAATTACATTATTTAATAAATGCTCATTTGTATCTTTATTATTTATTAAATAAATTGCAGATAATTTTGTTATATTTCTTTTTATATATAAGTAATTATTTTATATATGAAAATTTTAAAGTTTTTTAATTTATTCCTTTTTTTTTTTTGCCCTTTAATAATTTTTATGACCCCCTAAAAAACCACAGAAACGTAGTCCTGAATTTCCTGAAAAATTGATGTGCTTTTAAATTTCTTATTGCTTCCATCGGGCAATAGTAAATAGTAATACTGCAGATGCATTCTCCAACCTAGCTTCTTGTTAAATCTATCAACCGGAAATTATTTTGGCAAGTATTATTTAGAAAAAGGAAAAAAAACAAACAAACAAACATGGTAGTGACTGTATTTACTTCACGCCTTTACCTTTAACTAAGGTTCGTCTTTTAGTGAGTGCTGAGCTAAGTGGATCTGACGTATGGATAAAGGCCCTAGTTCCTCAAAAGTCAAAACGTTAGGCTTATGAGGCCTAAAGTCCCAAAGACAGCGTTACTCAAAAGAAGTCCAGAAGACTGATCTGCTAGGCAAGGAAGCTCCAGCCTAACAAGACAAATTTAAACTATTTACTCAGTCACAAGAATGAAATCAAATGAATTTTGCAACAAGTTTCCCAACCATTTACAAAATGAAGGCAAGAAATTAAGTACTCTTTCCAGCTAACAGAACCCCAGAAATTCTATAGTATTGATAGATTGGTTGACGTGTGCCTTAAGGAGAAGACAGTGAAAGGTTCAAGAGGAATCCAACCATTATACCAATAAGCCCCACAACAAAGGCAAATGTGACGGAGAAGCCTGGATCACTTTTCCGATATCTTCGTCTCTTCAACATGTCCTATAATAAGGATCAAAACTAAAAATCATCAACATGTTTGTGTTTTTACTTACTCGGTTACAACAAAGGTGAGTGACAGAACATGTAATATATTTTTTTAACATCACGCCGCTTCGCACCAACATTAGCTTACAGCACAACTTAAAATACTAGGCTGCACAGAAATGGCATAAAGGAACGTGGATCTCGAAACAAAAGTGTAAAAATTACCAACACCAAAAAGGTACAGGAAACAGGAACTTAGAAGCGTTAGAGAAAACATACGCAATATACACGAGACGATCTTTATTTTTAATCAAAATGGTACTTTCAACTTGAATAGCTCAAAAATATAATATAAAATTTGAAACAAATGCAAAAGACGACGTACAAACTAGAAATGACAACTGAGAAATAAAAAACAAAGATGTAACTTGGACCAAAAAGAAAGGTTTCTCGAGATATGAACGAGCTTCTGACAATGTATTTTGGAAACACCCGAATATTTTGGACACAAGGATATGTACAAGGTTCAGATTTTCGGTGTATCCTAATTAACATCTATCTAAAGCACCTTTAGGATTAAGACTCGAACATCAAAATGAATAAAAGTAAAAATAAGAGAATAAGATGACATGGAAAGTACTTACCAGTTCCTGTTGCAGTTGATGTGTTTGCCGAACAGCTACATCCCTTTCATCCCTCAGACGCTGTATAGCCTAATCCCCCAACGAGAAGAAAAGTTCAATGTTTGTGGATCATATAGATTATGAAAGCATTAAAATTGGGAAAAAAAAAGTAGTAAAAGTTGCCATTTTAGCAACTTTATTCCAGGATTTTCTCAAGTTTACTTAAAAAGACAATTTTTTTGGCACTCGACCCCACAGGTTATCTACGCATCATAGAACCTTGACGCTTAAAGTTGCAAGTAGAAAAGCTTTGTGTTACACCATCATCCATCTAGGCACATCGAATATATGCTTTATGGGTTCTCTCAACTGCTATTTTACCATTGCTGCCTAGAAACCCAAAGGTCAAATGGTTGGTACGCAAAAAATGTGTCTAGAGAGGCTACTAGAACTTTGTCACCATAAGTTTCTAAGAAAAATGCTAATATGCAAATATCTACACCGAAAGATACATGTTAATTCATTAATGTACTACAAGGTAAATGGTAATGAAACTTGTTAGGCCTTCCTTACTTTAAACCTTTAATTGGACAATCAATTGCAATACACATTACAAGTTTGGGATATGATTCCATACTAATACCCGGTAAGCATGTCAAGATTAACTATTGTAATAACAAAGCCACCCATGCAGAGAATAGGAAAGCCAACTCACGGAATTAGGATCACAATTTTGTGTAGAGCTTTTTAATGCCTCGTCTTCCACATTCCGTTGAGCTGATGAGGGCAAAACATACGCAACTCTGAGCTTGCACTCCTCTATGGTCTTTTCACCATTGTCCTTATTAAACTGAACTCATAGCCAAAAAGATCCAATACATATGAACAAATTTTATTTTGAATTGATACAATCTACATACTAAACAAAACAGTTCACCGTTCTTTTCAAGTTAGCATTCTCACAGTATCTGGTGGAAGCTCATCGACATCAACATGTGGCTGCACTGTTGTACTCTGTAGGAGAAACTTATCTTTGCATTGCAAATCGGGAGGGTATTCTCGTTGAGCTTGAAGGGTAACTGAAAATCCAAAATTTAATGGTGGTTAATGTTCAACAAAATGAAAGATTATGCTAACTTATAAAGAAAAGATTAGCACAGAATCAGGGCAGAGATGATAGACAAGAAAGGGTGATAAGAGGTCAAGCCAACGTATTCTACAAACAAAAGTAAGAAGCTGTTTAAAACATTATCTAGTTGCTGCTCTCCTTGTCTTTCTTATGCTAAAGAATTATAACTTTTACTAAGAATGTATTCTAACAAAAGGCCTATGTTTGGCTACAAAGAACACAAAATTTTGTTTCCACAAATTGTATGGGGCAACAGGTAGCACCTCTAATGACACATGAATCCCAAGGTTGTACAACACCAGTGTTGGGTCTAACAAAGTACTTCTTAGGTGAAGTCGTTTTAACCTGGGAAAAAAAGGTTAAACAACTATAAGTGAGACATTCTTATCAATAGCAGTAAGTTTGCATGGTATACTCTACGAACTGGTGCAGATTCCACCTTAAAGGCAACATGGTGCTCTGTGTTGTTTGCAACTTTAAGGTCACAAAAGCTTTGCTTCTCCAGCTCAACTGAACAGACAAGCACAACGTCATAAGTACAAGAAAATTGAAAATTGTATAACGAAAATTTGAAAATTGTATAACGATACTACTGAATCAAACAAATGTACAAATTAGATAATCCTCTTTTCCGATAGCGTGGTCATGATTACGAGTTACAAGCTTACAAAAAGAGACATCCATAAAAATTGATATATTATTCACACTTGCAACCAGCATATATTCCAGCTTATTCATTCCAATGAAAAACTCTATATACAATTTCCAAAACTCTTAATATTTCTACAATTTTTTTATAAAAGTTTTTTCTCTATGTGTGGTCATCATGGATTGATAGTTCATTACAAAACTTATCAGAAAAAACAAAAAAACAAAAAGCTATGTGCTTTAAATCCGCCTTCTAAAACTGTGCATACTAAATAAGCATCTACTAGAACGCCATGCATCTATTAGGATCAACTTCAAAATTTCACACCTATTATACACACACAACAAAAGGAGGGTAACAGGAGTAGATCCTACTAGATTACAGGTGAGATTCATTCACCACTGCAATAAACAAGTTTTCTGTTGGCAGGTCAAATGGAATCTTCAACCATGACCGTGTCCCTTGCCTTAATCTCTTGCAGGTGCCTAACTACACAGCATGGATATATCATAAAAGATGTTGGAATGCAAGATAGAATGGAGTAAGTGAAATGGACAATTAATGAGATTTTCACAATTTAGATTTATTAATAGTTTCTACGGCTACACCCCAAAGCATAAGCAACAGCAGGGACTTTCAACAAATTCAAACATGCAAATTCAAGACACTATCTAATTTACAAGAGAACCAAATAAAAACAAGTCATTTCTTTATGAAAGATGGAATAATCCAAAATATCATGATATTGATCCAATCAATATTAATAATTTCATCTAACACCAATATCGACCATGACCTTGATAGCAGAGATTAAGGTCACGTCGACCTCATCAAACCGCAACAACCCGTAAAAATATATTGGCATGCATGAATGAAAATGAATCCTGAGAATTAAAAAAAGAAAAAGGAGGAAACTTACATATGAACCTGAGCTCGTCTGGATGCACCGTTATCATTTGGGTACCACCACCGGCAATCATGTCCACGACACCAATCGCACCGGATCAATGTCTCAACCGCTCAAGCTCAAACAATTTCCACGACCCAATCAATTCAACAATCCATTAAACCAATAAAAACCCCAAAACCAAAAAAGTGTCGCTCAGAAAAAGGCCCAATTAAAGATGGGAATCGGTGAGAGAGAAACAGCCGAGAAGGAGAAGCAATTAATACTGAGAAAAAATTAAGTGAAGCAGTGGTTAGAGGGATGTGGAGGGAGGATGGGAAATACGATTGATTAAACAAGAAAATGACTTTTCTCCTCTTTATTGTTTCCTTTATTATTGATTGCTGCAGACAAAAGTGAAAAGCCCCACTTTTTGTCTCCATTTCACTTTTCTTTTACTTTAATAATATGTTTTATATAATTGCATAATTAAAAAAAAATCGTGAAGGCCAATTTATAAAAAGACTGGGTGCGGCAAACAGAGAAAATAACATATTAAGCAATTTTCCTACAACAAACGAAATTTGAGCCATATCTAAGGTTGGTTTGGTTTGATTTGGTTTTTAATTCTCCTATTCACTAATATGAGGTTTATTTATTTTCCGATTAGTACAGACACAGACATATTTGTTCTGCACTTCTACTACTAGTACTACCTCAAATGATGAGGGCAGAACTTAAATTCAATCCATATGAAACTAACAACAAAGAAGAAAAAGGTTAAGCCAAAGATAAAATCCCAGTGCTTTATGCAAATCATAAAGGGGGGAAAAAAAAAAGAAGTGTATGGCATTGTGCAAAGGTAAATTATATTTAAACAAAATTTTTACTTGGTTTTAAAAGAAAGAATTGACAGGTGAAATTGGATCACAAATCACAAAGATAGGACCTCGAAATCGAATAATGAAGTTGTACCTAACTAATGTTTATCGATATATGCTGTTGAAGCCAACGACACATGCACTGTATTGCCCTAAAAACTGGTGGCAAATCACGCACAACCCCCGCAAGTTTAATACATGCAGAGTAGCCTCACCGCTAACTGCGAGGTTACTTAATGTTGTCATTTAAACACTTCCATAATCAACAGCAAGAAATCGTGTTCTTATAAAAAAAACAGATGCATGTTGATCCCTTGTAAGTAATTGGTTCCAAAATCCACGGACGCACTTGAATGCGCATACCCTTTTAAGATTGAACAAGGAACCACACAAGATATCTAATAGATCCCAAATGAATGCTCTCAAGTCCTGTACTGTTGTTTTCCCCTGGTGTAATGATAATGGGAAAGGAAAAAAGACAGATTTGATTAATGAATATAACATAACCAGAAGAGGCTCCTTCTTGCAAGTAGCGAATTTTTTATCCACCTAACCAAATTCATGCGTCTGGTCCATCCTTCCAAGTGCATAAACCAAACAGGAAACTATAAACGACAAATACACAACTCTTCAATTTAAGTAGTGTTAGCCTGGTTGGGAAGGTCGCAAGAGCGAATCCTCGTCAGCCTGGGATCCTAAAGGATGATATTTGGCAGCACTGCAATGGACTGCATCGTATCAGAAACTAGAACGGTACCTCCAGTAAATGAACGTTTTTAACGCTTCAACGGTAGTTGAGAAAGCAGAAAAAAAGCACATCATCCTGTTGAAACCTGATTGTATTTTGCATAAGATAGGAAAGCCTACATCTGCAACTAGTATCAATGGCGTACATGGCCTATGTCCAAGTTGGTATCGGAATTTTATATGAATCGAACAAAACTAGGCAACAAATGCTATTTTGACCATTTATATTATTGACTTTGTTGCTGACAGAAGAAAACATTAGGAAAGGCTAACTCTACAACTCGTGTGACAGCGAAAACCGTTGAGAGAACTGGCATAGCTAAATAACAGACACAATATTCGAATTATGAATTGATGCTTATGTCTTAGATTCAAAAATGGTATATTGCTTAATCCATAGTATGTAAGACACGAAAATTGTGAATTAATTATGTGATAAGGAATACAGATACTTACGTGTTGAAAATATGATCGTCAAATCGTGAAAACACCGCGCAAGCGTTTGGAGACAGTTAGGGCTTCCACCACAACTCCAATCTCTATAGAAAGCACAGATCTCAATGGGGCAAACTATGTAGAGATTATACTTGTGTATATATAGGGAGTACAGTAGGGACCTAGCCACAGATAGTAACCCTAGGCCTGCCCATCATGGGCCTTAGGGTTAAGCCTACATCATTAATCACATTAATGATATAAAGTTATTAAGTTCAATAAGGATCACAATATTAGTGGACCATAGGCATCTCAATAGGGATCATATCATTAGCCTATTTTTAATAAAACCAAAACGACAATTGATTGTAGCCCATAAAATATATTCTAACATTCTCCTACTTGGGCAAAATCAATTGTTTAATTTTATTTTTTGAAAAAACCTTTGAAAACGACTCTCAAGCTAATAAACTAAAATTTGTGCAATATGGCCACATTTTGACAAAATATATGATCCGAGATGCAGCACTTCAATAGGACTAAGTCTGATCAAAGTTAAATGACATTGAACTATGTTACTCGTTACATCCTATATTGATATAACATCGATACATAATTACATATATCATCAACCTTGTCGACCAGTCATTAGTGTGTAGTGTAGCATAAAAATAACACATAAAGGTGATCCAATAATTAATGTAAGGTGCTATTTTGAACGTCAGTCTTTACAATTTCTCTTAAAATAGGCTTAAAGCAAGGGAAATTGTATAGTTCATTACGAACAATAATGCTTTGAACTCCAATATGGTGTCAGCCACCGACACAATCATTAAAAAGGACATCGAGTTCTATAATAATGTCCGCAGACTCAAATATCGTGTTGATCAAGAGAAATTATGATCTAATAGAACACCAAGTCTAAAATTTGTAACATGTCTCTAACTCTAAGATGGTTTCAATCACAAGATATGATGATATAAAAGGAAACCGAGTTTTGAAATAGCAATTGATATATATACAAAATAGTAATAAGAGAATATTCAAATCAAATGCATTAAAATAACATAATCCATGCGAAATGAACATTCAAGTATTTAACAATAAAGGTCTAACAAGACAAGGAAAAATCACGTACATTTCAAAACTCCCACTATTCAAGTGCATTAAAAGAGCTTAAAATCCCCATGTCTTCAACGTGCTTCTGGAACACTATAGGTCGAAGACCCTTGGTTAAGGAATCAACTAGCATAGACTTTGTAACTATATGCTCGACGACTATGTCTTTATTCTTTACTGGGGTCTCTGACAGTCAGATACTTTAATTCCATGTGCATAGAACCACTAGAAGTCTTGTTATTTTTAGTGTAAAACACTACTGCATTATTATCACAATAGATTTTGCGAGGTCTAGCAATGGAATCCACAATGCTAAGTTCGGTCACAAGGTTTCTCAACCAAACAACGTGAGTAGTAGCTGTATAACAAGAAATAAATTCCGCATACATAGTAAAAGACACAACCATAGTCTGCTTCTTGTTCTTCCAAGATATCGTACCCCCAGCCAACATAAAGATGTAACCAGAAGTCGATTTCATATCATCAAAGCACCTAGCTAGATCTAAGTCACTATACCCTATTTTCTCTAATTTGTCAACACTTCTATACACAAGCATATACTCCTTGGTTTTCTGCAAGTATCTCATAACTTTCTTAGCAGCTACCCAATAAGCATTACCAAGATTAGACTGGTACCTACCCAAAACGCCAACTATATAAGCAATGTCAGGCCTAATACAAACCTGAGCATACATCAAACTCCTCAATGCACTATCAAATGGTATGTTCTTCATCTCTGCCTTTTTAATTTCATTCTTAGGACACTGGTCTTTATTGAATTTGTCACCCTTGACGACTAGTACATCATCGGATTTACAGTTTTGCATGTTAAATCTCTCCAAGACTTTATTAATATAAGCCCTTTGAGACAAGCCAAGCAAGTTGCGAGATCTATCCCTGTGAATTTCAATTCCCAGCACGAAACTTGTCTCACCAAGATCCTTCATCTCAAAATGCTTCGTTAGCATCTGCTAAGTTTCATTCAGCAACCCAAGATAATTGCTAGCAAGGATAATGTCATCAATATATAAAATGAGAAAAATGAACTTACTCCTACTGAGCTTTAGGTATACACATTGATCAACTTTGTTTTCTTCAAAACCCAAGGAGGTAACAACTTCATCAAATTTCAGGTACCACTGCCTAGAAGCCTATTTTAGATCATAAATAGATTTCTTCAATTTGCACACTAAATGCTCATTAACATTTGATTGAAAACCCTCAGGTTGTTACATGTATACTTCCTCAACGAGATCACCATTCAAAAAGGCTGTCTTGACATCCATTTGATATAACTCTGTAACACCCCACTCCCGCTGGACCCGAACCCGATATCGACAGTGATATCCGAATCCGTGCCTCGCGAGGGTGGCGTGTCACATCACTTAACACATCACTTCACACGTAACACTGATCATTCATTTGGGCCCACTTTTTCTTTTCAAAACATTTTGTCTATTTAAACCGAAGGCGAAACATATTACAACACAATGGAATTCACAAAAACTTTTATTAGCCACTTGGGCCCATTTTCAATTACACAGTACAATCGTTTCAGTTTCTCAAAAGTAATACAAACTGTCATATTCGATTTCAAAAATTACAACTGT
>JANZXP010000005.1:14378167-14390849 GCA_027576715.1 Erythroxylum flavicans
ATATATTATATATAGATAATTATTATATATAGAAATAATTAGAATATAATAAAGATATATATAAACTAAAATGGATAAGATATAAAAAAAGCTAAATTAAATAAAATACAATTGTACAATATGATAATGAACTATTTTGTAATTTTTAAAAATTTAAGGACTATTTTATAAATTTAAAAAATTATTTAAAACGGTACCCGATATTAATCGGTACTGGTACAGTACCGTACCATAACTTAATCCGATATCAAATCCGGTACGATATTCATAACAATAATTAATATACTATTCTATTAATATCCACCCATTTAATAAAAAATAAATAGATAAATATTCATAATATATGATAGAAATAGAATAATAGAAACAACTAATCTTAACTAATAATTTGAAATTTGCACGTTAAGTTATGGACCACTTTTTTATTTTTATAATAAAAAGTACTTATTTGCATTTTATAGTATATCCCAAATCTTAAAAAATACTACATACGGGAATGTAATCAGGTCTATTATACGAGAATAAATCAATTGTTTCAATTAATCAATTTCTACTTTATTAAATCTTATTAACATATTTATACAATATCCAGGTAAATATGTGGTCAAAATGACAACCCTGTAGCGAAATAGATGATCTCCTTCTCATTAATACACACGTAATAAAGGAGACAGAATCTTCTGTCTAATTTTATGGTGTCTTATTCTATCTCATGAATCTCAGCTATTCATTTATGCAGGTTCCGTATTTATTTATGCAGGACCTATGCGAGATCTATATAAATAAATGACTAAGATTTATGAGACAGAATAAGACACCATAAAATTAAACAGAAGATCTTGTCTCGTAATAAAGGGGACAAAACGCGTATCTTATAGAGCTACAAAATAATTCTTTAATTTCCTTTTTTGAAGCACGAGTAAAATAAGTTCATTTTTTTAATAATCGATCTAAAAAGAACGAAGAAAGCAAAGATGTGGTCCAAAATCGGGTGCCCTTCCCTTCCTACCAAATTCTATATAACCAAGAACTTGTACAGTCTTTGCATATCAGCACTTACAAGAAGCTAACATATTCAATTACTTGAGCTGTCTTCACAAGTAGGGAATGATGAGCCAAGTTGAAATCATCTCCCAAACCATAGTCAAGCCATCTTCTCCAACGCCTTAAAAACTTACCCATTACCGACTATCCTCTCTCGACCAAATGATAACTAAAGTCTTCGCACCTTGGCTCGTTTTTTATCCTAACTCACTCGAGAACAAGATCAACAATGCCGACCGTTGCGAGCGTCTCAGGAAATCTCTGTCAGACACTTTAAACGTTATTTTATCCTTTTGCAGGACGAGTGAGAGGAAATTCGCATGTAGATTGCAATGACGAGGGTGTCCCTTTCGTGGAAGCTAAAGTGAAAGGCACTATTCTGGAAATTCTTCAAAACCCTTGTTGCAATAATCTCAACAATTTGCTTCCTCTTAAAATCAACGAAGACAGCGACCTTGGTGCTTTTGTTCAGATCACTTACTTTGAATGTGGTGGATTGGTAGTTGGTCTCGGATTATCGCATAAGATTGCTGATGCGTCGTCCGCTGTTAGGCTCCTTAATACCTGGGGAGCAATTGCTCGCGGAGAAAGCAAGGATCTAGTTGTTCCTTATTTTGAAGCAGCCAAGTTCTTTCCTCCCGTCGATCTTTCTGGTTTTGATCCTTGCTACGATGTTGTCAAGGACAACCGCGAGATTGTTTCTAAGAGGTTTGTGTTCGATGCAAGCAGCATTAAAAAACTTAGGGACCAGTACGTTAAAATTTGTTTTAACTCTGGGAATAAGATCGAATCTCCCACACGAATCCAGGTGTTAACAGCCTTCATGTGCAGTAGATTTATGGCCACAACTCAAGTTAAGGCAGATAATTCTGATACAATCTACACGGTGAAACACGGTATGGACTTGCGAGCGAGGATGGATCCACCTCTTTCTGAGCAACATATTGGAAATTACCTTTATGTGCCAGTTGTAGCAGAACCTCACATTGATGATGAGGACAACTGTCGTTGTGGTGTTATAAATCAAATGAGAAGAACATTAAAGAGCGTGGACGCGGAGTATGTAAAGAAACTTGGAAACGAGGCAGATGAGCACCTAAAGTTTATGAAAGAAGTGGCTGAGATGCAGAGGCAGAAGAAAGTTGTCACACTTATTTTCACTAGTTGGTGCAGGTTTCCTGCATATGAAATAGACTTCGGATGGGGAAAACCTGAGTGGCTAGGAACACCTTGTTGGCCTTATCAGAACTTTTTTATATTATGTGACACCAAAGAAGAAGGAGGTATAGAGATATTTGTCCATTTGGAAAAGGAAGACATGGCCAAGCTCGAGAAGGACAACGAGCTTACTGCATTTGTGTCCCCTTTGTGTGAAATCTAAAGCTATTTGTATGGATGGATCATCGTCATAACCAACTGGTGTTTCTCTTTGCTCTCTTTGTTCATTCCTTGCCACATTTTATCCTTTACGATTCTTGGATTAGAATCATTCAAACTTGTTTCTGAATTAGTAAATCTCTTTGTCATTTTTCATTGTGTCAACAATTTCACCTTCTTATGATTCTTGAACTGTTATAAAAGAATATATAGCTAGACTTTACAATCTACAAGTCCAATAATGTAGAATTTTATAAAGTACTAACCTTTGGGCGGAAGCGATATGATCGATTTGATGTTTGATAGTCTTCGTTTCTCGGTTGGCTATTAGAGTCACCGTTAATTCACGTTTCATACTCTAAGTCTATGATAGTTTGCTTCACGTGAAAGAGAATGGTGGAGAAAACCTTTTTTTTTAATGTTTTCTCTGTTTTGTGGTAACAACAAAAATCAATCACTTGTCACCTTTTAATCGTTTTCTTATAAAGGAAATAAGTAATTGTGTGGCCATTATTTCTTAAATTGCCAACAACTCCCACTTGGCCACAAAAGCCACGAGTTTTAAAATTTCACGTGTCATACTGAAAATGAGGCGTGCAACCATTAAAGAACCAATAGTGTTATATTAAGTCACTATTTAACTAACATAATACTTTCACATATTCATGATACCCCAAATCATCCCAAAAAAAAAATCATCGAACGCATACGCTGTCCCTTTATGCTCATAAATATATCGTATGATTATACACCAAGTATAATCGCCCGGGCTGATATGGTGATGAAGGAAAAGATTCTTCCTTAGACACTTATAATAATCCATCTTAGCTTAACTGCTTTCCTAATGTACTCTCCTGGACTGTATATGTCTTAGCCCTTGGAAAAACATACTAACGTAGCAACACCAAGCTTTGACTTCATATCATAATTCTAAGTTGAAGGGTTTCATTCGATTAGATATTAAAGTCTATGGGTTCACACAGTGATAGAGAAAGAGATTTAACTATCACTCTACAAGAAGGTCGTTATATAGCACACATAATATGAAATATGTGTCATAGCATAGCTCCCAATAAGCTAGGAACGTCACTCTTCTATGCCATGCAAATCATGAATCTAGCTTTACTTTAAAACTAATCCGAGCCACTAGATTAACATACCTAATGCTAATCTTGACACTTGAGATTTGTCTTTAAGGCTTCAATGTGAAATATAAGTGTTTCACATCCGACTCATTAGAGTCTCATCTTATACTTACTAAGGCGACTATTCAAATAAAAAATTTATCATGCATACTACATAAGTATGAAGATAACATAATATTACATACACTCAATATTAATATTGTGAAGTCTCATCATACACGCTACTTAAGCGTTAGGGCGATTACCTGTATAACAAGGTCAATTAGAAGCCTAGTGACATTACAATGTGCCTTATCATGTAATTGTGTACCAATGAACATTGGAGAAAAACTTTAATTAAACAAATGCTCATTATAATTAAAACACGTTCAATATACAACAAGATACAATTCAATGAAAAAAAACTAAACCCTACGTAAACCTAAACTCATCACATAAGCCTTGAATGAATCTCGAGGAATAGATTTATTTAAGGGATTAGCTACCATCTTGTTAGTAGGTATATACTTTATGGTAACCTCTTTATTTTTTATGGCATCTCTTACAAAATGATAACACCTTTTGATGTGCTTAGATTTTCTATAGAACTTCGGATCTTTAGCAAACTGTACGGCAACAGTATTGTCACATAACATTTCAATAGGATCATTAACTCTAAGAGTAAGATTAAGATCTTGAAGAAAACTTCTCAACCATAGTGCCTCCTGAGCGGCAAGACAGCAAGCAACGTATTCTACTTCCATGGTTGATAATGCTATGCAGTCTTGCTTCTTGCTGCACCAAGATATGGTTCCGCCTCCCAAGGTGAAGACATATCCTGAGGTTGACTTAGACTCATTCGGGTCACCACCCCAATCGGCATCCGAATATCCCCTTAACCTTAAATCCCTGCCTTGATAGCAAATGATCAGGTCTGAGGTACCACGAAGGCAACGAAAACATTTTTTGACTGCTTGTCAATAAGCAGGTCCTGGGTTGCTTTAGTAACAACTTATCAAATAACCACAAAGTAAATGTCAGGCCGTGTACACAACATAGCATACATTAAGCTTCCTACGGTACTAGCATAAGGAACATTGCTCATTGTTTCTATTTCCTTATCTATTTTACGGCATTGATCAAGACTCAAGGTAAGACCCTTTTCAACTAGAGTATCAACGGGTTTGGAACAATGCATTCGAAAGCGTTCTAAGATTTTATTAATATTTGACTTAAACTAAGAAGATTCTTGGGACGATTTTTAGTTATTTCTACACCCAGGACATACCTAGCTTCACCCATGTCCTTCATATCAAAGATAGAGGACAACCATTCTTTAGTGGTTTTGAGCACCTCCATATTATTGCCGGCTAGTAATATGTCATCAATGTTGGCCCCCGAAATATTTTTATCGAATTAAGCGTGATAGTTATGGAATAAGCATGGAATTTGAATTTTTGCCTTAGCATGAATTATAAGGTCATGATAGAATTATTATTGGATTTAATTATTTATTTCAATGTTGATTTTATTTCATTAGTTAGTGAAATTAATGTCTTAAGAAGGAATAAGGGCAATCTTGGTATGTCACTATGTTAAGAAAGTCAAGAAGCATTAAAGGAAGGGTAGGAATGACTTTTAATAGTCATTAAGGGCATAATAGGTAAAGGAACAATGTTGTCTTGCTTTAGGAAGAAGAAAAAACGAAATTTAGAGAAGAAGAGAGGAAGTTGTCGTGAAAGAAGAAGAAAAGAGAGAAAAATCGTGGAGAAAGAAGGGAAAGGAAGGAAAAATCGTGGGAAGAGGAAGAAATCAAGCTTCTTAAGGTAAGTTCATCATCTTCTTCTTGCTTTAGTAAAGAAATGGGGTTGTGTTGAGAATGAAGGAGTTCTAGAGAGAGAAAGGGGTTTTGTGTTGGAAGAAGATGGTTTAAGAGAACCCATTTGATCTTAGGGTTTCTAAGTTAGGTTTCGGGTTTTCTAACCTAGATGGACTATGGGTAGGTTAGGTTTAAATTCAATTTTAGCATTTCTTTAATTCTTGAAGTTTATGAATTTTGATTTGAATATGGATTAAATAGAAATTGGTTTAATTGAAGGGAATCAAGACCAACCTATCCAAGACCAAGAGGAAGGGCACAATTGAGTTTAGATTTTCAAAAGTTATAAGGTGGGTAATATATTTATAGTTTGTGATGATGAATTACATTGATTATGTGTATGTATGATGAGTATGTTGCTTTATTGTTGTGAATGTGGGAAAGAATATTTTGTGGATGTGTATTGTATTGCATTGTGATAATATTAATGACCTTGTATGAATGGGAAAGAAAAGAATTATGAATTTTATTTGTTTCATTTATGCATTTTACGTCAACAAGCCTCGAATAATACTAAAACATGATAAACCAGCTATAGATGAATATAAAATGAATGTAAATGACTATAAATTAAGTTCTAAACAGCCACTCAAAATGTCCATTAACACAAACCAGGGGAATCAACCACATTTTCAACTAAAGGAGCATCAACCAAGTTCTTAATAGGAATAGTAACTGTAGGCATGTTTAACAGATAAAGAAACCATCTCACGCACATTAGCAGTGGAATCAACAGCAGGAATAATAGCTTCAGCCTTGTCTAACTCTAAAAATTTTGCATTCATAGATTCCACAATTCTAGGACCACTTCTAGGACAATAGAACCTATACCCTTTTGCATGGTCTGGATATCCAATGAAGTAATAATGGGTAGTTTTAGGGTCAGTCTTTTTCTCTAAAAGATTATAGATCCTAACTTCTGCAGGACAACCCCACACATGAAAATGGTTTAAACTGGGTTTTTTACCTGTCCAAAGTTCAAAAGGTGTTTTTGGAATGGATTTGCTAGGAACTTTGTTAAGGATGTAAAGGGCAGTTTTTAAAGCTTCTCCCCACAAAAAATCTAGCAAGTTATTTCTACTCATCATGCTCCTCATCATATCTTTTAAAGTGTGGTTTCGCTTTTCGGCTACACTATTTTGTTTAGGACTACCATGCATGGTATATTATGGAACATTTCCACAAGCTTGCAAAAATTTGGCAAATGGTCCCATATGTTGCTGTCCAGCATCAAATCTACCATAATACTCACCATCACGGTCAGATCTCACACCTTGATGACTTTTCCTAATTGCTTTTCAACTTTAGTTTTAAAATTTTTTAATTTCTCAAGTGCACCGAATGTTTCTTTGATTAAATAAAGGTAGCCAAATCGGTAAAAGTCATAAATGAAGGTAATAAAGTACCTGTTACCATAAATAGTAAGAGATAGAGGTCCACCAATGTCCGTGTGAATGATTTCTATGAGACTTAGACTTCTATTTACATCTTTCTTTTTGGTCTTAGTGAATTTTCCTCTAATGCAATCTACACATGTCCCCAAATCATTAAAGTCTAAGGAAGGTAAAATGTTATCTCTAATTAATCGTTCTACCCTTTCCCTAAAGATGTAACCTAAGTGTTTGTGCAATAATAATGAGGATTTCTCTTTTGTCCTTGACCGCTTAGCTAGAGTAGCCTCAACATTGAAAGATGTAGAAAAATTATCAGAAGCCAAGGACAATTTATATGAACCATCTACTAAAAAACTAGATCCTATTATTGCAGAATTTAAAAACAATTTTATTTTGTCACCACCAAAAGAAAAAGTAAAACCAAGTTTATCTAAGCAAGAAACTGAAATCAAATTCCTAAAGGAAGGTACATAAAAGGTATTCTTTAAAATAAGTTCATGCCCTGAATCTAAAACTAAGGTAACATCTTCAACACACTCCACTGCTACTTCAAGATCATTTCCTACCCTCAGCTTGCTTTCTTTTAGACTTAGCTTCTTTATATTTGTGAACCCTTGTAAGGACACATCAATATGGGTAGTGGAACGACTATCAAACCACTAAGAATCTATAGGGACATCAACTAGATTATACTCAAAACAGACAAAAGCAAAATGATTACCTCCAGACTTCTTATTTTCTAACCAAGCCTTGAATTTACAACATTCTCCTCTATGGTGTCCCTTGACCTTACAGAAGACACATCAAAGACCTTTCTGGAAGGTAGTTTGCCTAGGACCTCCATCATTGTGATAGTGAGTATTCTCAAATTTCTTATAGTCCTGATTTTTGTTATGAGCACTATAAGAGTATTTCTTATGTTTTGTATGACTCTTGCCAGAATGGGGTTTAGCATGAATGGTCAGGAGGGCTAAATCACTCTTTTCTTTCCTAAGTTTCTCTTCCTTAGCCACACATTTGGTAATAAGGTCATTAACACTCCACTTCTCACCAATTGTATTATATGCTATTTTGATTTAGGTAAATTCAATAGGGAGGCAGTTTAAGGCATGGTGAACAATGAAATTTTCATTCAGGTTAATGGATTGGGCTTTCAGTTTGGTTTGAAAGTGAACCATTCTGAGAATAAATTCCCTAATACCCCCGTTATGGTCATAGTTCATATCCATCAACTCTTTCATTAAATATCCAGACTCAGCATTATTGGATACTTGGTATCTATCTTCTATGGTAGTGAGAAAATCCTTAGCAGATGCTCTGTCGGGCAAATCACTCAACAGTTGTTCAACAATGGTCCTCTTAATTGCAACCAAGCTAAGTCGGTTAGATTTCTCCCACTTAACCATATTCTCTCTTTGTTCAGGTGTGCTTCCTTCATTAGGTACGACAGGCATGTCTTCCCTTAGTGCCATATCTAGATCATCTATTCCTAAAGAAAATTCTATGTCTTGCCTCCAATTCTTGTAATTTGAGTCAGTTAAAATTTCTACGGTCACTTGACTATTATTCATAACGAAGGAAACTATGTAAGACAAAACAAAATGCATTAATAACAATAATAAGGGCATAAAAATAGTAGTGAGGCCTAACTAAGAATCACAAATTCCCCTTTGAGCAAAATGTGCAACTAAAATCAGAACCTCAAAGATGAGCTAGGAAATGAGGGTACACTAATCTTAAAATTCCACCCCCTTTGGGCAGACAGATTCCCAAGACTATTGTAATCCTCAATAACTCTAGTTAAAGAATTAGGTCTCCAATTAAAACACATAACTACCCCCTTTGGGTAGGCAATTATATGCATTAATCAGAAACATTCCTAAAAAATTATAAAAAATCTCACAAACTACTGTGATTAATCCCACTTTGGTGGTAATCTCCCATAGTAATCCATGAAACTCTTTATACAAGAATCAAAATATATTGCCCAATATCATGATGTAGTTCAAAAGAAGATGTAAAAATAAAAGACACCTCAACTAATCATGGATTAAATTAAATTGCACTCTAAAATAGGTTTTGTACTTATACAATTGAATAAACAAACAAATATCACATGCAATTTAATAAAAAATTATAAGATATGATTGAGAGAGAGTGAATTAAATTATAAGATATGATTGAGAGAGAGTGACTACTGTAAACATATCCAAAATAGGGTAATAATAATTTCCAGTGTATCAGGTTAAATAAAAAAGCTAGAAAATATATAAAATATACTATGTAATGTAATATAAAAAATATTACATGCAGTAGAAAAATTATGAAAAATATATAGAAAAATTAGGCTAAAAATTGGAGCATAATAAAAAAATCGGAGCATAAAAATACATTTTATGGAGCCACACACGCCTGCATGTGCCACGTGTGAGAGTGGGCGTGTGTAGGCGGATTCTTCTTCTTCCTCTAGCTGGTTGGCTGAACCAGAAAAATGGGTCGATTGGGTCGCATGACGGGTCACGCTCAAAACCTTGTATTTTGGTTCGTTTTTCATGCTAAATCTGTTAGAAAACTTGTTTAAATCTAGTTTCTGTGAAAAGCCCTCAAGAAATTGCAAGAATCGCGATAATTTTATTGATCAAGATCGGGTCAAATTCGGTTTTTAAAAACCTGAAATGCTTCTTCGAAAAAACAGCCCCTAAAACTCAATGTTTCTTCAATTTAAACATATATCAACATCGAAAAACATGAAAGAAACGTGAATCAACAAAACAATTAAGATTTTATGTGGATTTGGTAAAATTCGAATTGGGCTCGAGAACCGTGATTTGTATTACAAAATTCTCAATGTTCAGTGCGTGAAAAATTAAAAATCATATATCAATAGACTCATGGGATTAAGATCTACAAAAGCCGTAAGGTTTTAGGGATCAATTTTATGAATTTATCGTTACCCAAAAATCACACATATGAACATATAAAAGTGTGAAAAATATGATCAGAATTTTGAATCATTGACAATAATGATTAGATTCCAAATCTCATAATTCCTATGCTCTGATACCATATGTAAGACACGAAAATTGTGAATCAATTATGTGATAGGAAACACAGATACTTACGTGGTGGAGACATGATCGTCAAATTGTGAAAACATCACGCAAGCATTTGGTGACGGCTAAGGCTTCCACCACAACTGTGATCTCTATAGAAAGCACAGATCTCAATGGGGCAAACTGTGTAGAGATTATACTTGTGTATATATAGGGAGTGCAGTAGGGACCTAGCCACAGATAGTAACCCTAAGCCTGCCCATCATGGGCCTTAGGGTTAGGCTTACACCATTAATCACATTAACGATATAAAGTGCTTAAGTCTAATGAGGATCACAATATTAGTGGACCATAGGCATCTCAATGGGGATCATATCAATAGCCTATTTTTAATAAAACCAAAACGACAATTGATTGTAGCCCATAAAATATATTTCAACATAACAACCTCATATTTGGTCTAACCTATGCTTTCTAGGTCAAAAAGCCTTCAACAAAAACAAGCCCCTTTTCTATAATGTGCGTTTTCAATTTTTTGGGGTGGGGAGCATGCTATTGTATGGTGCTGATGCTTCTTCTTTTAACCATAAATTAGCTCAGAATAACTAAGCATACATAAAAACAATAATAACATCTTAGTAGAAGTCTTGCACGTGAAATCTTAAGAGGTTTAGAAGTACGCAACTTTACTCTTAATTAGTAGGGAGGTTGTTTTTGAATATCGATAATTTAATTTTGAATTTAAAAAGTGAGTTTACACTAAAATCAGGTGTCATGTATGATGATGATCACAAATATTGTATCAATCTATAAAATTGAACACTCAAAAGCAATCGTAAATAATTTCAACTATTGTGTAATTTAACTCAAGCAGGTCATTCATGCTCAAATTCTAAAAATTAAAATTTTACCATCAAGTAACATATGATATAATTGTCAATTAAAAGTCATTGGTGAAAATTTGCCGCTTAAGAGTGAGACAAATTTGCACAAAAAGAAGTTATTTATTAAATAATAAAGTGCAACAAATGCATATATGATAGGTCTGAACTATTGCTAATGGTTGAAAAACAAGTATTGCAGAGTCTTTGATCTTACAAAAGGACCAAAATAATTTTCCCTTGTGATGGTTTAAGAAAATTTGAAAAAGGTTAAGTAAAGATGGAAAGGAACATGACCCTTACTGTATTTGTGTCATCAAGATTGTCATTGCAATAGAGTATTGATGAGTGGCCATTTACATGATTCTCATTTAGAAGTGATAATCTAGGAAGCTTGTCTTTCAGATTATACAATCTTGCCCTCATAACTTTCTTATGGCTGACCACTTTTATTTTCTTTATATTTGGCGAGCAGCTCTAATACAAGAAATAAGCATATTAATCGAGGCTTATAGATAACAAACAAATTTTGTACAATAATGAAACAAGAAAACCATATATGCACACATGCATACTGATAAACTAAGAAGATCTAAAAAAGAGTAAATTCCAATTTCCAAATACCATGTCTAAAGATGTAAGGCAACCATTCTAGTCAAAGCTTGAATAAATTTGTAGTAAAATAATATGTTTTAGGTGAAAATAAACCACATCAAGTTTAGTTGGAATAAGCTTGTCTTCATTGACGAATGAGGAAGTGTTTAAATAAAAAAAATTGAACTACTTTTCCTAAATCTTAGATAATATCTCTAAGAAATAAGACTACTTTCAGTAACAACGGATGGTTTATTCATATGGAATTAACAAAAAACTGTAACTTCTCGACCTATTCTTAAGCAAACTATTATCATCTTCCCATAATATAGACCAAGTCCCATGCACATACTTATCTTGAATCAGATGTGGATGTCCTATATCAGAATGGTATTTGGAGTTTAGAATTTACTCTTTTATGGATCTTCTTGGTTTATCAATACCCCTCCCCTTTTTTTGGAACCTTGTCCTCAAGGTTCACGAATTTGTCCTAAATTTCTATAACATTTTCCCATATAGTGTCCTTGATAGGTAACCTTTTCCCCATAACCAAACTCTCCACGATAAACTTGATGTAGGGCATTGTAACACCTATGCAAAATAATTAGCCTTACAATTATAACAGTGATGAGTCTAAGTTGATCCCATAGAGAGAGTGTGTAAATCTTTTGAAATGAAATCAATTGGTGTTTAGGTTATGGGGGGTTTTGTTGGTTTTCAAATAAGAAAATAAAACAAAACTAAACAAATGAAAACAAATTAAAGAAAACATTAAAAAATGATGAAAAGCGATGAATATATTAAGGACTCGGTCGTCGATTTAATCTTGGCCTATACACAATTAAACATACTTCATTAAGTTGTTATTCTTATACCTATCCTAGTAACTATTAATCGTAAATTAACAGTAAACTCTATTAACCTCAATTTTCCCTTAGGTTATGCTTAATTAAGAAGAGCTCGTTAATTAATCCTAGCTATCAAATAACCTAGAATAATCTCTCTAAATTTAATTAGACAACCACATTATGAGTTAGGAAAATAAATTAGTCAAGGTAATAACCATACAAGCTTGGGTCATTTAACCTAGTCTATGTTATCCCTAATGATTAAAAACCATTAGTTGCTACAAATGAATCAGAATCACAATAGTTACATACTATATTCGATTCTAGCAATGAGTTCATACATAAAAACATTCAAATAGAGCATTCAATCATTTTTACGTAATACCTGATTCAATAAACACAAGATAACATAATCAATTCCTAAGAGAGAAAGAATAATAAACACAATGGAGAGAATGCTTAACCAAGTTCTCCGGCATCGATATCAC
>JANZXP010000005.1:14390949-14414221 GCA_027576715.1 Erythroxylum flavicans
CCTAAGAGAGAAAGAATAACAAACACAATGGAGAGAATGCTTAACCGAGTTCTCCGGCATCGATATCACCTCCGAACTAGCGTTGAGAAGCTCAGCCCTCTATGGGTCTTCAAAGAAACGGAGCTTTGCCTCTTCTCTTCTTCAAAACCGAGACCTCACGACTCCAAAACACTTTGTCAAACCATTCATATCTTCTTCCGTCACATTATGTCTATTTATATTAAAAAACAGGGTTTGGGTGAGCTGGCAGAATGTTATGGGTGTGACTTAATGGCTCACAGCCGTGAATAGCCTCAATGAAGGCTTATAGCTATGAGCCTTTGTGTCATAGTTGTGACTAATGTTGTCACGCCCATGACACATTTGTCATGGGTGTGACTAATGTGTCCTGCCTGTGATAAAGTTGTCATGGTTGTGAGAGATGACTCATAGCCATGAGAACATATGCATGGCCATGAGTCTTGCATCTTCAATTCTTTTTTTTCCATTTTCTTATCTTCTCTAGCTTTAATCCTTCTCCTTCTTGCTCTGTGAAGACAATTGAATATGAATCTCAACAAGACAACTCAAATATTGTTACTTTTAACTTATTTTACGTCTTTCGCTTCCGAATTGTACGAAAAACCAAATATGAACTAAAATGAATGTTATAAACATTTCATAGCATGAATCACTAAGTGTTAAGGAATAAATGTATAATCAATTAAGCACATATTAATTTCCCCCACATTTAGCTTTTGATCGCCCTCAGGAAAACCTCAAAATCAAAATCACAGCCTAAAACATTTACTCAATTTCCATATTTTCGAAGAATAGATAGCCACATGTAAAGAGCAACATGTAACACCCCATAACTGATAATAGAATCGGTATACCGAGCGTTACCATATTCTTAAATACCTAATACTTCAAACTACAACATTTTCTATTTAAAACCACATTATTCTAGCAAATTACTATTCACTTTATAAAATTTTGACAGAGTTTCTTCGATATGTACTTAAAACCTCCTGTAAAAAACTTCATTATACTTCTTAGGCATGTTACTCAATTATCCATCTCCATGTCAAACTCTATGAAAAAAATAATTTACCCATCCTCCAATACATTTCAACACATCTAAACTATATTTCATACATAACTTTCATTTATTCATATATAATTCACAATAAAATTCTGTAAAATCCTTCGCTTCTTTATGTGTACATGCCATAACCAAAAACAAAATAAAAATATGTAGTACATCCACCTCCAAAACTTTTAAGATCCTCTATGTGATTCTTATCTTATAGTGGATCCACCACAACTGTCTTCTAATTCTCTTCAAAACCTACGCGTGGAAAGAAAATCCACATGCTAAGTTATAGGCTTAGTGGTGTTCAAGCAATTCCATTTCTCATTCAATTCGATTCATTCTACCATAACATACATAATATATAATAATTTTCACATATAAATATCTTCACTTATTTTAAAGCATAAATAGGCATTTAAAATTAAGTTATGAAATACAAGCATGTATCTATTATAATAATTTATATCTAATTATACAATGATTAATAAATTGTACATTCGATTATTACTTTCATTTCAAGTTCTGTAATCATTAATCATACATTTATCTACTTTTTGTAATTGTCCTAAAGTAAAATCCATCGGAATTGCATCACCGAGTTGGATAAGCGGGACTTTAAAAAACCATACGATCCTTTTTTTTTATATACATTCATATAGGAATTGAGCTCTCAGAGCCATTCAGTTAATAACCTAAATCAAATATCTTACACAGGAACCGAGCTCTCGGAGCCATACAGTCTGGTAACATATGCCATACAGTTCGATAACATATACCATGACGCTGTATTGCTAACTCCCTAATTGGCATGCGAACCTTATCATATTCCTCCAATTCCTATCTATTTTACTAGGGGCAAATTTAATTAAATTCTATTAAAATTTCATAATAAAAGCTCATAATAACCAATTCAAGCTATTCCATATTCGGCCAAATGTAAATGTCATTCTTTCTTGTCATTTTTTTCTTCCATTATTAGTTTTAATTTAGTTCGTACAACATTCAAGACATATTCATCTCACTAATTAGTCAAAAATAACATGTATATCAAGTTTCTTAATTCAAACAAAAATGTATGTCAATTGGGGAAAATACAAATCATAAGTCCAAAATCTCAATTAATCACACTTACTACTTCATTTAACTTCCACTTAAATATTTTTGACAATAATTTCATAATCCCCTAATTTTACTCAAGAACTCTAAATTTTCTAATACACAATTTTTAGGAAAAAGTGGATTTGCAAGAACATATACCAAATTGATGTCCAAATCTTCAAATTAAACTTCCATAAACTTCAATTTCATCATCAATTCCTTATTCCTGCTCTTTCTCTTTTTCTCTCTCCTTCAATTCATCTTCTTTATCTTCATAATATTGCATAACAAATTCGATTTCATGTTTTTGATTCATTAATGCATACCGTTATACCAAAATCATGTACTAAAAACAATCAAAACTTCATTAACTTACCTTATAAATTTTTAGGTACTATTCATCAAGAACACCCATATACCTTTTTCTTCATCTTTTCCCAATTTTTTTGTTGATATGGTGAGTTTAGGGACCCTAGGTTGATGATTTAGTGTTTAATAGGAGATTTAGGGGTTAAACCTAAAGAAAATTGGCTTGAAAATGAAAGAAATGAAAGAAAAATGGAGAAAAAAGGAGGGAGGTATTCTTAGCAATGTTTCGGAGAAAAAGAGAATGGGAAGTTGACAAAAATATCATGTGGTCCCTTATTAAAAGTTTTCCGATTCTTTTGTTTAATCCAAACTTAACTTTAACTTTTAATCTATTCTTTTCTTCTTCTCAATAAAAATACCCATAAGAAAAATATCAACTTCGTATAAAGACCTTAATTAATATAATTTATTTTCATTAATAGTTTTGGGTTTGACTTTCACCCTTTCTCGAGTCAAACTTCCACTCTTCGTCAACTCTTGGTCAAACCCTTAAAACGAACTCGTTTAGAGCTCTAATTTGATCCTGGGGCTGTCCTTGAACAATATTATCCAATGCGAAATAAAATAAAATACAGGTTAGGTCCAGGGTGCAACTATTCACCTCAGGATATACTATTCACGACCCAAAAAGTACTATTTATAAACTCGAGATTTTTGGGGTGTTACAAAAGAACTTATAAAACCATAACAAGATCTCAACATTCAACTGTTCTACTCATGATAAATCAACAATCATTTCCTCTAGAAACTGAGCAATCTAAAGGTAGACTTGGAAAAAATGTGTTTAAATAAAATATATCTATAGGTATACTTAAAAACCATTCATATCATGACATTCTAGAACTTTGCAAATCATTTCATTTCTCCACTACTAGGATTCACATGCATTTTTGTGGGTTTTTAGTATGGGATGGATGTGTTTAAGTTCAATAGTGCCTTGGTGTTTCTTTATATGGAATTGGTTGAATATGACAACAGAGTAACATATAGTTTCCATAGGTTTGTTTGAACTAGTCTCATTATTTTTAGCCATAAATTAGTCTATAGACCTCAAAATTGGGTGATTCTAATTAGAGCTGAAACCTAAGACATATTATTAAAATCTCTAGAAGAGACCTAGACCTAATTCTAGTTGAATGATATTGAAAATTGAGATTGATTATGGTAACTTGATACTATCCCTGTGTTGAAGCAGCTTGTGATAGTTGGTATATGTTAGAGGTTTAAATGACATGATTTTTGATGCTATGGAACCTAGACACAGGGGAACAAATGTCTAGAAGACTTTCAAAACCTAATTTGGACATTTGATATGTGAAAATTAAGGAAGAAGTGGAGGTATGGATTTTAGATATGGGTCATAACCATGACTCATCATACATGATTATGATATGGTGAATTAAATTGGGTGAGATTGTGTTTTGAAGAAATTAGTGAGTTAGAATGGGTAAAACATGATATTAAGTGACTTTTAAAGTTATATTTGGAAACGAAGACCAATAGGTTAGCTTACGGAAGTAAGCAGAAATATGATTAGTAAATATGTTACACGATTAAATACTATTATCCAATTTGGTTAAACTGAACTATAGTTTTAATGCCTTATTTCCTAATTTAGAAATAAATACCTAATCGAAATGCACTTTATGTAGGTAAAGAGGAGGCAAAGAATGCATGAGTGAGCTTGGCGATAAGTTTGCAAAATAGTGAGTGTATTTTAATTATTTTATATGACTAAATTCTTTGCAAAAGAATTGATGAAATGTGAGTGTACCTTAAATTAAGTTGAAGTAAATGGTTTTCATTTTATAATGAAATGAATATTTATGCTGAGTTTTATGTAAATGATATTTTACAAGTGAATATTGCTAGCATAAAAGTATGCTTTAGCGATATACGATTTTGATTTGAAATTTAAATTGTATATGACTGGGAGTTGCATTGAAATAATTCGATTATGAATCCTCCTATACTTGATCTAGAAAATAAGATTAGTCATAAATGTAAGAGTTGCTTTTGCCTATGGTACATCGTTAAGCTTTATACATGTTAATATACCGGTACATTTATAGTGGTTAACTTATTACGGGTCAACAATGTATAACCAACTCTATAAATAGTGGTTAACCAGTCATGAGTAAGCAATGTAAAACTAGCTTTTTGACTTGTTACGAGTAAGTGATGTAGAACTAGCTCTGTAAATAGTGGTTAACCAGTTACGATTAAAAGATGCAGAACTAGCTCTGTGACTTTAAGCCTATTGTACCATATGGTAAAGAAACTAGTGGTGGGCTATATTGAGTAAGAAAATTCATGACAATAATAATTACGTCACTATTTATTTTAAAAGTGATTTGAAAAGTGCCGTATGGTACCAAATCTTGTGGTTGGTTTATTTTTCAATATTAATTTTTTCAAAAAACTTATTGCTATTATTGTTTATTGTTTAAGGAAAAAGGAAAATGGAAGCTTGTATATTATGATTTTAATGTCAAAAAGCATTTTAGAATAGTATTTTAAAAACAATTGAAATTGTATTTTACGAAATGTTATGTTATTACCAGATTTGATGGTGCACGAATAAATTGTTATGGAAAATGTTTTGCAATGAGCTTTATGATTGTATGGAATACTACAGTTATATTGTTATGAAAAGTTCAATTTTCTTGTAAACTGATTACACTCATTGAGCTCATTTGGCTCACCCTTATTTTTATATTTTTAAACAAACCACCCCAGAAATGCGTATAAGTGCTGCAGTAATTGGGACTCTATCTCAAGATTCGTTGTATTATTAGGTGTTGCTATGCTTGTGCTATATTTTCTATGCATGTGATATATTTTTAATTATTTTGGAAAGGGTTCAAAAGTTTGTTCTTGTAAATGTTTATGGGATTGTAAATAACTTTTACTTAATGAACTATGAGGACTTCAATCCTCAATAAAGTTTCTCAAATGTTGAGAATTATAGGTTTATGATTGCTTATGATTTGGACTTGAGGTCCCATTTTAGAAGTTAAGATGAATATGAAATATTAGAAGTGTTTTAAATTGTGTTATGTAGGTTTTTGAAAATTTTGAGAATGTCAAAATGCAGTCATTATGCTGCCGAAATATTTAATAAAATGATTGAAAAAATTCCCACGATTTTCTGTGCTTTAAATTATTAAAGTATGAAAGGTTTTTAATAGTTAAAATGCTTAGCTTTACAGGAACCCTTCGGCTGAGTTAGATATCGATTGGAGGGCTACCGTGGGGTCACTGGGAGGGCTCCACTTAGGTTCTAGAAGGGGAACTTTGGGACATGTCCTTTTATGATTGCTCTATGGTGGTCCCTAGTTTCATCTTTTGTGGCATAACACTATCAGTCCCAAAGCCACATTCATCACGTGGCTAGCAATAAAAAAAGGTTTAAAATGTGGAATCAATGGCAAGGGAATGTTGAGGATCTATGTTTGTTATACAGTCTAGCAGCTGAGAGTTGTGAGCATTTATTCTTTCTCTGTGACTATTCTAAAACTATATGGAGTTATGTCTTTCACTTGTTTTTAGCACACAATGATAGCTATAAGTGGATAAGTACTGCATTGGATCATAAGCAAAACAAAGAAGGGACTCCTAATGTATCTTTGTATAGAGCAGCATTCACCGTTACGATATATAACATTTGGAAGGAAAGAAATCAGCGTTGATTTATAGAAGCAAAGGAGGACAAATATCAGCTTGCAGACATTATCATAAATCATATTAAAGCTGGGTTAATAGCTAAGAGCACTTATTTTTCCGTCTCCCGGACATGAAGAGCAGATGGCAGCTATGAACTTCTGAAACATAGCATTATCTAATTTTGTAATCTCTATTCCTTGTCTTCTTTAATTACTCAATAATCGAAACATAGGCAGCTATTGTCTAGATCTCATGATTTTTGTCATGTTGTAATAGTTTTATTCTATCGTAATATACCATTCAATGTTTTTTAAAAAATATTGCTCTTCATTTTTGGGATGTAGTAGACATTGTTGAGAAGTTTATGGTCTCCATATTTGTTAGCCAAAATCACCAAGCCTTTTATCTTAACCTCTACCTTTGTATTATCTCCAAAACAAACATTCCCTATCACTTTTGTATCCAACTTCACAAATTTGCTTTTGTCTCCTGTCATATGGTTACCTATGTCGTTGTTAAGATATTAAGTGATGTCTTTTTCTATAAAGCCTTCTTTTTTGAGAAAACAAAGGAGTATTACCTTCCACCTCCTCATGCTTGATAAAGTTCATCTTCTCATCATAACTTTTAGTTTGACATCCCAAGAATAGTGACCATTCTTCCTATATGCATAACACTTTACTTGGCTTTTTATCATTTCTTTAATTATTATTTTTTCCTCGTCCATGGCCACTTTGAGAACTCCGGTTTTCACCTTTATGAAATGAAAATTTCTCGCCTTTTTCTTGACCTCGACCACAGCTTCTGTTATAACCTCAGCCTTTACCATGACCTCGACCTCGACCTCTTCCTCCTCTGTCATTTCCATTATAATTAAAGGAAAATTTTCTTTGTAAAACTTGCTCCACTAGTTCTTGTTTGGTCCTCTTCATTTTTTTTTCATGAGCTAACAATTTAACTCATCGATGGTTATGGAATCTATGTCTTTTAATTCTTCAATCGTCACTACCACATGATTGAACTTCACGTTGAGAGAGCAGAAAATCTTCTCTACAACTCATACATCTTTCATCTTTTCATCAAGCTGCTTCATTTGATTCACCATTACCAATGCTCAAGTACAATAATATGTTATGAACTCATTCTACTTCATCAAAATTGACTCAAACTCAGCCCTTAGAGTTTGAAGCTACACCTTCTTTACCCTATCAAGTCCAAAGCGAAAGTCTTTAGAATTTCCCAAGCATCTTTGGCTCTTATCGCATTGGTTATCTTCTTGAACATGCCATCATCTATCCTTTGATGAGTAATTGAGAGTGCAATTTTATCTCTCTTCTTTGCTTGTTGCTAAGCTTCTAGTTCAGCCATGATTGTAGTATCCTCGTCTGTAGGATTGTCATATCCCTTCTTAACAAGGTCCTATAACTTATGAGACCCAATTATAGCCCTTGTTCCATTGGCTATCTTCTCAAACAAGTCATCATCTATCCTTTGATGAGTAATTGAAAGTGCACTTTAATCTCTCTTCCTTGCTTGTTGCCAAGCTTCTAGTTCAACCATGATTGTAGTATCCTCATCTATAGGATTGTCATATCCCTTCTTAACAAGGTCCTTTAACCTATGAGACCCAATTATAGCCTTCATATGTACCGCCCATTGATCATAGTTTGTTTTGGTAAGTTGTGGGTATTGGAAGGTGATATTAGTTTTGGCTATCATTTAAATAATGCTCCAATACCAATTTATTGGAAGCTATAGAGAAAGAAGGAAAGAATGGGATAACTGAAAAACTTTTATTTCTATCATTCCACTTCTTATCTCTATCTCATAATATCTGATTATAAGTCATTTTATAGGCTAAATATTAGCTATTAATTAAAAGAAACAACATATTTTACAACTAAACAACCTTTAATAAAATAGTTATAAATTTCTTTAGAAACCTCCAATAAACATAAAACTTGTACTATTTAAAACTAGACTTAATAAGCTTTAAGTCCATATTCAGTTCACTAATAAAATCATCCATTTGCCTTCCTAAAACATCTCTTACATTCACCATTTTTGAAGATAAAAAGTCACATTTACTTAACTGAAAAACTCTCAACAACATATGAAACGAAATTACTACTCCAGATAGGAATCTGACCATTTCCAAGTTGTCCAGAAAAACCCAACTCGCCACCTTCCGACAGGTCATCGCATTGTCGCACTCTTGATTACAACATTGCACTCGCTAGTTTAACTCCCTGCTCACTTGAGGTTATGCAGGAGGGAGCAGAGACCCATTTCTAGCTAACCCATCTAGAGTGGTGTCCCATCTGGAGCAGTGTAAGGGGGAGTAGAGACCTATTTGGAGTGGCACAAGCATACACTCAAGAGGCAAAGCGGATCTGATGAAAGGAGGCAAAGCGGGGCAAGGTGGAGCAATTAGTGACAACAGATCTAACGATAGCGAGTGACTACGGTGCAAGGGGGAATAGGGGAGGTCTCCTCTCCTTTAACCCAGATCCAGATCTAACAAAGGCGACCCAAACCAATAGAGACAACAGAAGCAAACGGCACTAAGACCCATGGGAGCTCAACAGTAGCATCCATGATACTAGGTTCTGCTACTACCGATGATGGTGGGCTGCCTACTCAAGTGGTAGAGGCGTTCCCCGCTCTCTCGCGTGAAGTCTCTCTAAGAGCTAAACTTAGAGATGACGTCTTTGAAGTCTCTAAGACCTATGGATCTTCCCCGACTGCTGGTGCATAGAGTAAACAACTTCAAATTCTAGCAACATAAGATCCAAATGAAGCATTACCCTGATGTCATGAAGGATGACATTGTTTGTCCTCCCCTTGAACTCCTACAAGCGGAGGAAAGAGCATGATCGAATACATTGGTGGTATCCTTCTGAAGCAAACATCTTACATTTCGAATTATCAAGGTCTGGGCTAGTACATGGTGGAGTAAACAAGGTTTGGACAAAACTTTACTCACTAATGATGACATGATTATATTCAAATTTGCTTTGGATAGTAATCTGAATGATATAATTGAAATGGGTCCTAAGTATATTGGGGGATAACCCATGTTCTTACAGAAGTGGAAGTCAAAGATTGTTTTTAGTAAGGAATGTGTCGAATATTTCCCAATTTGGGTCCAACTCTATAATTTACCGCTTAAATTGTGGACTGTGCAAGGGTAAATTTTCTTGCTAGTTCCTCGGGTAAACTGTTGGGTATGGATGCACAGACATCAGGTATGGAAAGGATAGGATATGCAAAAATATGCATAGAAGTTAGTCAACAGGATACACTACTAGATTGTCTTCTAGTTATACACCTTTGTGAATCTGGGGAGATGGTGAAAGGAGAAATACAACTATCCTATCCTTGGAAGCCACACAATGGTAAGAAATGGGTTCCAACTGGGAAGAGGCATAAAACAGGTTGGCAAGAGGAGCTAATGGGGATTGAAGTTTAAGCTGGCACTAAAGTTCAGAGGAAGATTCATGAGCGACCTACCCAAATTCCTGTAACCGAGAGGGACACAGGGGAGGATCCTAAAGTGTTTGACAGACAAAATAAGGGTGATCCTAGTTCTGAGAAGGAACAATCAACAGATCATATTACACAGAGTCCGAAATTGGCAGAGTATTTTAGTACTATTGATGTAATGCAAAGTAAGATAGCTGGAGTTCTTACAGAGGAACCAGGATTCGAGAGGGCTGTGGAGGTTACTCAACAGATTGAGATTGTTGATGTAGTGTCAAAACAGTCAGCTATAGACAACTCTAGAGCAGACAATGTGGAGCATCTAGATACTGGCATGGAACACTTCAACTCACAATATTTAGAGCAATGCCAAATGGATTGGGCCAACATGTTGACTCCCGTAGCAACTATTAGGCAACATAAGACCTCTAAGGCTAGGCTAGGTTCTGGAAAATAGATAATAATGGAAATTTTAATGATAACTATGTGTCAAGTTAGGGGTATGAGATTATCATCTCTCATATTGCAGCACATCCTGGGGCAGAGCACGTCTTAGCATTGAATTGTAATTCTTTTGCTTATGTGATAATAGGTTCCCTGTAGGAAAGCAGTTTAGACGTGGCAGTAGAGGAATGTGATTCCCTATCAACTGCAGCCAGAGTTTTTGAAATTCTAGGAGATTTTTATGTGTAACCCAAAATTGCAAAAAGAAAGTCAGCAAGGAAGAGGAAGAAAAATCTAAATAACAACAATAGAGGGTTAACAAAGCACCGTATCTTGCCATTTTTCATAGCCATGAAGTATAAGTGGTGTCTTTAGTAGTTCTGTTTGTGGTTTATCTTTTAGGTAGATATATTGTCTTCCTTAGGGTATTGTTTTGATCATATTGTAATATGATGGCATGCTTAAGGCCTTGAACTCCTTTTCATGTAGATCCAATTTCAACTATAGTAAAAAATATTTTAATTTAAAAAAAACTCTCAACAACATTCTCCTATTTGATATGGTATATATTACCTGTTAGCCAACTTTTGATGAGCTTGATTAAATAATAAATATTTACGATATGGTTGGAGCCTAAGGAAAACTCTTTCACCTATTCATCCTGTTATTAGCAATATATAAGTTGTTATTTAGTTGTTGCAACAATTCATCTTGGAAAACAAGGCATTAGTCAATTTTATGATTTAGGGAGCAACCTTCTTAATACTGTGGAATTGTTGGCAATGATCACCTATATAGGGCTTCAAAGGGAATCATTCTTATAGATATATGATAGGATATACTGTAGCATAATTCAGCCTAAGGAAAAAAAGAATGCCAATTGTAGGGCTATTAGTACACAAAACAACATAAATATTGTTTAATAAAATTGTTGAACACTTCAAACTACCAATTTGTTTGAGGATGGTAAACTGAACTCATCTTCAATTATATTCCTGCACCTGGCCAATAGAATTGTTGAGCAATTCTTTTATAAATTTTGTGCATCCTAGAATGTACTCTATAGACTAATCATGTAATTCACAAAGAAGTTAGAGAATAATATTGGTATTAGGGAAATCGATACACCAATCTTGTAATACAACAATTAGTTTCACATCATTTATAGATTTCTAGGACTCTTTATTGCCTACCTGCTGATCTTGGCCATAAATGGGTGGTCTTTTGATTGACCTTTAGTAGTGTCTCATAATGATGTTTGAGCTACAAATATTGCATCAATATAGGGATTGTCCACCACCTTGATTATGCATATGCTACAATGTTTAATCTACTTGATTTATATATGATTACATAATCATAGCCAAGAACATTATATACCCAATGTTGTTAGTAGAAGCATCTAAATTTATAATAAAAGGCTCATTAAAATTTGTTATGGCGAGCGTGGGAGTGAGAGTTATTGCTCTTGTGAGTTCTTGAAATGTAGAATCTGCCTCAGAGCTCCACCTAAATTGTATCTTTTTTAGGAGATTGGTGAGAGGGCATGCTATAACTCTGCAGATGCAGATGAATTTTAGGTAGTAACCTATACTGCTTAAAGATATCCCGCCTTTAAATTAAGCTTCATGAAATAAGAAGCTCTATGTAATTCATCAAATATGTCATTGATCGTGGATCCCTGATAATGACAACATTGAAGGCCTTATAATTAAGGAAAAAGATCCAAGTTCCATCTTTCTTTTTGACACACAATATAAGGGATGAAAAAGTAGTTTTTAGTTGAATAAGCCTCAACTGTAATATATCATGACCTTGTTTCTTAATTTCAACTTTTTGAAAATAGGCATATCTATAAAACCTTACATTAATGACTTTTGTCCATTCTTTTAGGTTAACATGATGATCTACTTCTCTTGGTGGAATTAGCTACGTTGGCTCTTGGAATAGTTCCTTGTCCATTGTTTGCCGCATTTCTAGATGGATTTTTAAAGGTGTGAATTTATTAGGAACCATTATATAGATCCATAGGTGAGGAAATCTACCAAATACGTGGTAAAAGCATGGTGATTTAGGCTTAATTAGAGTGACTTAGAGTGTCTAGATTATAGCTGGAATATGTCTGTTAGAAATCATACTGCTATTAGAAGTTTCTTTGGTTAGATTTCTGCGTAAGTAATGGGAAAATGGTTGGTGGACACGGTGCTGAACTTATGGAATAGTGGGAGGAAGGAAGTAACTTTGTGTTTTTTAAAGAAAAATTTGGAATAATATGAAGGCAAGAAATATATTTTCCCAAATATCTACTTTTATAAGATCATAACTTTCTTTTAAATGAGCCGTCAACAAATTTCACCATCCAAACAACATTCATTACAAAAATTATAGGCTGATTACTTAGTTTCTTCTTGTTTAACTCAATTGTAAAAATGAGACCTTAATTATTTGGTATTAAAGCACACAATTATGAGCAACGTTTCCAATACCTTACAATCACAGTTTGGAGCCTTTCTGAAGATGTATTGTAAGGATAGAGAGAGACAGAGAGAGAGAGAGAGAGCAGAATGATAACAACTTGCTAGTTACTACCTGAATGAGGAGTTATCCTGTAACCCTAACGCTACCATTTGGAAGGACAACAACTCTAAGTCAGTAGTGTAAAGCCCTTTACCATATCTGTATAAGCTTTGGAGTGCATTTATTTCTTTCAAGATTAGATATTTTACATTTAATTAGATTTATAATAGACCCCAGTAGTTCAAACCGTTGACAAATCTAAGATTCCTATGGATAGATTTCCTAATTTATGATGCGAAACAAAACAGCAAAAAATAATAGATGAGGAGGTAGGAATTGCATCTAAAGCCCAGGTTTGGTTCCTAAAGCTAGACCAAGATTAGCCTGAAATTACGTGGGAGGAATTCAACGATAATGTCATCTTCATTTTGGTCCTACACTTTTAAGCAAAAATTAATATAGGAGAACTATGCAAGTTAATACAAACAAGAACAATAGAAGAATATCAGCGCTGCTTTGAGTAGCTTGCAACTAGGGCTGGTCACTTACCTTAGAATAAGAAGTTGAAATATTCATCTGTCATTAATGGAATCCAAGAATATTTTACAGTGGAAGTGAAGCTTCGCAACCTAAAAGATCTAATAAATGTCACGGGCTTGGCTTGATTACATAGTCGTCGTAGATCCATAAGGCACCTACCAGTATTCTAAAGCCCACATCAGTCGTAACATCTCCGATAATACAGAAATCCTTCAAGCAATTAATGATAGCCGAAATAAGGTCTTTGTTTCAATTACAATGAGGTCTACAACAGAGGTCATCAATGCAAGTGTTTCTTCTGGATTGATGGGGTAGAGAAATGAACGCATGACAACGACCCAAACGCAAATCTTAACAAGGAGAAAAAACTTGAAGAACTCTCTCTCCATGCGATCAACGGAATTACAACTGAGGGATAACTAATATTAGTTTGAGGAAATATCAGGAATCAACGTCTTGACATCTTAATTGATTCCAGCAATATTTGAGCATCGAATGGACAAATAAAATGGGACTTCTGTAGAAACAAACCTGAAAATGTAGGTTAAGGTGGCTAATGGCAGAAAGCTCAATTGCTTAGGTTAGTACCAAGAAATAACGTTTGTTTGAATGGAAAGGAATTTCTAGTGGAGTTCTTTGTTCTTATTTTGGGCAGTTTTGGTGTATCTCGGCTCCAGTCATCAAGGCCTATCTGATGGGATTATGGATCATAGATGATGTTTTTTAACAAAATGGTAAAATTATATAATTAATCATGAAGTTATTTCAACACTTAAAATCATAAAAGTAGAAATCCACTCAAACATAGAATTGGAGTAACTTTTTTTTTGTGGAATTTGATGTCTTATTTGAGGGACCCATAAGCCTGCCACCTATCTGCAGTTATGATCTTAAAATTATTTTGGAACTTGGAGTTAGACCAGTAGTGTTGTGCCCTTACCAATACCCACACTCACTAAAAGACGAGATAGAAAAGCAATATAGAACGTGGAATTATTAGACCTAGCCAATCTCTTGATTCCTCTCCTATTATACTAGTTTACAAAGCTGATTTTAAGTGATTTTGTGTGGATTGTAGGGCTCTAAATGCCAAAAATATAAATTACAATTTCCTATTCCAGTAATTGATAAGCGTATAGAAGGGTTGTACAATTCCAAATTGTACACCAAACTAGACCTTTTCTCGAATTATCTTCAAATTTAGATATATCATTCTAACTTATAGAAAACGATGTTTCAAATGCACCATAGGCATTTCAAATCTCTTGTTATGCCATTGAGTCTTACTAATGCCATAAGCACATTGCATTGATGAATGAGATATTTTCTAATGCGATAAGCACATTGCATTGATGAATGAGATATTTTAGCAACATTTGTATAAAAGGCCAGGAGTGTTCATTTTGTCTCCTATTTATTGGCAACTAGAGTCCTTCAAGTAATATTCATTTAGACATTTTCTCCAAAGTACCTCTTGTCATTGAAAAGCCTCCATATTCTCTTAGCTACTAGCTTTGTCTGAATCATCTGAATTGAGACAAATCCTAGACCTCCCTTTTGTTTTCTTCCAGCAGGATTTTTCCTTTTTGATTTTGGCTCTTTTAGAATTCTTAGCCTTCCTAGACCAGAGGAAGTTCCCCGTACATTTTCCATCCCCTTATTGATCTTCTTAGGCACGAAAATGTGAGAGCTCTAATGGTTATGGAGATTATGCAGCATTAAGGTAATAAGTTGTACCCTTCTATAGAGCTCTATCTTGCCAAGCATTGATTTTTTTCTTGAATTTCTCTACCGGCAACAAGTAATTATGAAACTTTAGCTTTTTAGAAGAGATAGGTACTCTAAGGTACTTGAAAGGCAAGTTGTGAATATTTAACCTAAAGATTTTCTTTCATATGTAAGAATTAGTAACATCAAATGAAAAGTACACCTTACTCTTTGATGAGTTAACACTTAGACCAGTGATCTTGCAAAACTCCACGAGTGATTTGTGCAAAAGTGAGATGGAGTTATGGTCTGCTACACAAAACATCATTAAATCATTTGCAAAGCTGAAATGAGTAAGTTGGAGCTCCTTACATTTATAATGGAATGAGAAATCTGGATGACCAGCTTTGTTTAATTGAGGATTATTTTAAGAATTTCCATGGAGATAGCAGATGGATAAGGAGAAAGAGGGTCACCCTCCCTTATCCTATTGGAGTCTTTAAAAAATCTGGTTGGGGATCCATTAATAAAGACACTATAAGATAGGTTTGAGAGACATTCTTTGATCCAAGAGATAAAGTTTATAGGGAATATGAGCCATTCAAGACTATTAAAGATGAATTTCTATTAGAGACTATCGAATGTTATAGAAAAATCCACTTTAATAGCATAACTTTTAGCTCCTGCACCATAAGGATGTTGTCTGAAATAGATCTGCCTTGGATAAAAGCTCCTTGGAAAAAATGAATCATTTGCTTTAGAGACTCCTTTATTATGTTAACAAATAGCTTATAAATCACCTTGTACATAGTGTTACAATAAGAAGTAGGTTTGAAATCATTTAGGCAGTTGGCATTAGAAACCTTGGGAATCATACATATGTAGGTTGTATTAATCTCCCTAATCAATTTCCCTAAGTGTAAGAATTCCTATACAAATTCAACTAGCAACTTACTAGTGATATGGCAGGTGCTTTGAAAAAAGTGTGAACTGTACCTATCATGGCCTGGGGCTTTCCTTAGGTAATAGAAATACCTTGATTTTATAGCTAGAAGCTGGTTGTTAAAGCATTTCCAAATTCTTCTAGAAGGTGGGAGGGCCAATTAACTCTAATAGACCATGCAAGTTGAGCAGACCAGAATTACTAGAAGTTAACAAATCAATATAGAATTTGAGCACTATATTTTCAATAGAGGATTTGTCAGTAACCTATTGGTCATCACTAGCTTGCAGGCAATAGATCTTGTTTGTTGACTAAATTGTGAAAGAACTTAGTATTCGAATCTCCCTTTTTTAACCAAATAGTTCCAGCCTTTTGCATCAGCAAGGAATTATGGTATATAAGGGCCCTGTTGTAGGTCTCAAAATTCCTAATCTCTGCAGTTTTTAGGGCTTGATTATAGAAAAAAAGGTAATTGGCATCATGTGCTTTCCTTAACCTCAATGCAATAGGCGGGCCCTCCTGACTTAAGGAATTACTTTAATCTAGTTCTTTTTTTTTTGAATATGGAGTTTCCTTATAAGCTGGTAGGAATTGCAACGTATGATATTACTATCCCAAACTTCCTTAACTAGCTCCACGAATCCCTCTTTATCAGAGAGAAAATTGAAGAACCTAAAAGAAACATTGAAATTCCTCAGAGGCAAAAATTTCTAATTTTCCATGTAAGAATGATCTAAGCATATAGGATGTCTAAAAAGAACATAAGAATTAGGAAAAGTCTTTAACCAACTTTGATTATTTAAAATTATATCGAGTTTCTTCCTGATTAAGGCTCTGTCGTTTTGCTTATTGCTCCAAGTGAAAGGATTTCCAGTAGATTCTAAATCAATAACATCCAATGTAGCAACTACTCTTTCTAAATCCTTACCTAAGTTGGAATGGTTAAATATATCTCCTTGTGCTTTTGAAGGAAGTAAGACATAATTGTAGTCACCTATTAGAATCTAAGGGCCTAACAATGAGTTTCTGATGCTCAAGAGATCATCCCATAATTTGATTCTTTAAAACTCAAAATTTGAAGTAATATAATGGAGGTGTCAAAGGTATTATTTAAATTTTCCAGCTTCTAGCTAAGATGAACAAACTAATTTAAACTACTTTGAACTACAACTTTTACTTTCTCCTTTTTAAAAGCGAAGATAATTATACCATTGTAATTATGTTCATGACTCGAATCGAAATCCCATTTTTTACCTAGAAAATTCATTGAGTTATGTAGTTTGTGAGCTTTGATTATACTCTTTAGTAGTTTTACAATGGTATGATGTTTTTCTAAAATAATATCTTTGGGAACCTATCTTTTATAAGGGTCATTCAACCCCTTATATTCTAAGAAAAAAGCATTGGTTAGAAGTAGGGAACTAATTGCCACCTCTTGGGGTTTTCTTCTCTTCATCCCTAATTTTTTGTTAGTAGTTGGACATAACTACTCAATTTGCTCCAGTTTTGGGCTTTCTGGGTTTCATGATTATAAGTCTCCTCCTTATTAAAATTGCAACTAGGTACTGGTTTTAAACCTTTACCCTTCCTTATTACCTTTTTCTTTCCTTTAGATTCTATGGCATTGTCTTGTTTAGTAGCCTAAACCTTAATAGTTAGGTCTGTCAATACAATTGGTTGATGATTTCCTAAATTTTCTCCTCTTATAGGTGGAATTAAATCTTCTTCAAGCCCCATAAGTATGAAGAAATTCCCTAAATGAAAATTTTTCCTTGCTGGTTTCCATTTTTTCTTTCCCAGTTAAGGTTTCCAATTACGAGTAAGATTAATTTTTGTTTTAGTCAATTCACCATTAAGATCCAATTTCACTATAAGTAATAAGTTCACCTCCATATATATTCTAGTATGCTAGATTCTCTTAAGTTTGTTTGTAACTGAATAAAAAGCAATTGGCTTCTCTATATAATTTGCTAGGAAACTCAATCCATCTAGAGTCCAATACTCTAAAGAAATGTTGTGGAAGTTAATTTTCAAAGGGATGTTTTCTATTCTAGATCTGTTTAATTCCATTCTAGAGGACCAGTTTTAAACAACATTGGTGACCTCCAATATGCCAAGGACCAATTTCCATTACCTTATTCAAGATAACCACATCTGTGAATTTAAAGAGAAAGGTATCTTTTTAAGTGAGCAAGACCTTAGTTAACCTTTTACTCCCTATCTATTATGTGCATAACTTTGTACTTGAGGGAATGAAGTTCTTTTATTGAGAACGTATCCTACTGTTAGCCCCTTAGTACATAAAGGCACTGCACAACTAACTGGAAACGGGCCTTGGGTTAAAGGTTGGCTAGATCATATAAATGATATAGGCATATAAAAGCCTAAGGCAACTTAGTAAGTTAAATCAAGCATGATGTGAGTTTTTTAGAGTTTTGGATCTTGTACAGACCAACTTGGCTAATACTAAATTTTTTATGGATTACAAACTTAGTATATGCTCAAATGAATGGACCATGACTAATGGATTTGATAAGGGCAAGCATTGGAATGGACCAGCGTATTATGAAAGGCTTTGGGCTTGGATGAGTCATTATCAATGGATGGAGATTGTGGGGAGATCTTGGATGATGTGGTTGCTAAGATCACAAAAGATAGAAATCAGCTCTAAAAGATAAAGATCATATGGGAGGATCATCTGAAGATAGCAGAGATCTTTATGGATATGGATATATCATTCCTGGATAGATGAAATCTATTATCTTTTTAGTTGTGATATAGATATATCCTATCAGATAGAGTTCTATTTAGATTGAGATGTCACCTTATTGGATAATGTGATGTAATCTGATTAGGATAAGATGTGATCTAACTAGTTGAGTTTAATTATAAGTATGAATTGTAAAGCTGGAGGTGCCTATAAATAGTTGATTTGAGCCTTGCTCCTGAGGAGAACAGAAATAGAGAGGAAGGAAATAGATTGAGAGAGCATTCCTTTGTATACTTTGAGGAAAGTAATGAAGGTTAGCATTTGTTATATCTCTTTCATGCTCCTATTTTTGCCTTTGTTAGTTTAGTGCTTTCTCAATAATCTTTGTAAGAGTATGAGAGTTAAACACTGCGAGGGTTGTGAGACGTCTGAAAATAAGTTAGTTTTTCAATGATCACGTAGGAAGGCTGAGTCTTGCTTAAACGGACCTAAGTGAGATTGCTGTACAAAGTAGTAGATGCAACTTTGGTGTTTACAAAAGCCTTTATAGCAACTAGTATCAGAGCCACACTTTGATATAGTGGGGGGCGGGGGTAATAATTTGACAGAGCATGTCAACAGAATGGAGGCACTTATAGAGCTAATTCGTCAAGGGGGAAAGAAATCATATCCTATAAAACTAGGTTCAAGATGCTGGAGGAGTAGAACTAACAGTTGCAATATCAAATAATAGATTTGATAAGGGCACTATAGGAGAATAGCTTTGAGATGAAGCTCATAAGGCATACCGTTGTAACACAAGATGTTGGGTGTGTCTATAGCACCGTGATGAAGATGTGTGAACACCCAAGGTTTTGAAGGCTGTGTAGAACACAGAGGAGATCGAGAACTTTTTGTGGGATATAAAGCAGTGCTTTACGGCTACTAAGGTACCTGATGCTAGAATGGTCAATATGAAGACCATGTACTTAGATAGAGATCTTAAGCTTTGGTTAAGAACGAGGACCTCTATTGAAATTAGTGTGAGTAGAGCTCCCATTGATATGTGGAAGAAGATGAAGAAGGAGTTAAAGGATCAATTCCTTTTGATGAATCCTTCTTATCTAGTGAGGGATGCCTTGAAGAAGTTAAAACAAGATAGATCGGTAAGAGATTTTGTTAAAAAGTTTAGCTCTCTAATTTTGGATATTGACAATATGTCAGATAAGGACAATCTTTTCAACTTTTTGTCCAGGTTACAACCATAGGCGTAAATAGAGTTGCAGAGGCAAAATGTGAAGGATGCAGTTGGTGCAATCACAGCTGCTAATGCCTTGGTAGATTTTTGAGTGAAAGAACAAAACTAAGGTAGGCTCCTCTACTTCTTCCAAAGGCAAAGGCCTAACCCAACAGGACAAAAGTGAGGGGAAAAAGAAGAAAGACTTTAAGAAAGGAGATTCAAGGGGAAAGGTGGTAGCACGTCGTAACACTACACAAAATAAACTAGACTACTACTATAGCAGTGGTGAGTCTAGGTCGATCCCATAGAGAGAGTGTGTGTAAAGTTTATGAAATGAAATTAAATGGTGTTTAGGTTTTTTTAGGGGTTTAGGTTTGGTTTGAAATAAGAAAACAAAGTAAAACTATCCTAATGAAAACAAAGTAAAGAAACATTAAAAAATGATGAATTTGTTTGCGACCTGGTTCTTTGGTTCAATCTCGGCCTACACTCAATTAAACATATTTCATTGAATTGTTGTCATTACATCTTTCTTTAAACTATTGGTCGTAGATTAACAACAAGCCCTATTAATCCTGATTTTTCCTTAAGTCATAGTTAATTAAGAAGAGCTTGTTAATTAACCCTAGCTATCAAATAACCTAGGAGATGCTCGCTAAGTTTAATTTGATAGTCACCTTACAAGTGAGAAAAACAGACTAATCTAAGCAATAATCACACAAGTTCAGATTATTTAACCTATGTTATGTTATCCCTAATGGTTACAAACAATTAGTCGCTACAAATGAATAAATAAAACAACGACTATGTATTCTATTTGATTTTAGCAATGGGTTCTTACGTAAAAATAATCAAATAGAGCATTTAATCATTCTCACACAAGACCTAAACATTGAACAAAAGATAATATAATCAATCCATAAGAGAAAGAAAACAATAAATATAAAGAGAATTACACTTAACTAGGTCGTCGACGATTTCACCTTTGAACTAGTGTCAAAAAAACTACCCCTCCATGGGTCTCTCCATATGTGAGAGTTTCATCGCAGTCTCTTCTCTCCTGAAGGCTCTCGAAGCTTCAGCCTAAAAACACTTCAAAATTTCATATCCCTTGCACCATCACCCTTTCGGTATATATTAACGCTAGGTTAAATGAGGGGTGAGGTGGCGTTGTGTCACACCCCTGTGACTTGGTATGTCACACCCCTGTGACTTGGTATGTCACGGGTGTGACACACCATGCATGGTCGTGACTACTTGAATGACGCTCATGCAAGATAAGTCACAGTCATGATATGTTGTGTCATACCTATGGTCGTGACTTGCATTCTTATGACTTTACTTGATTCTCTACAATATATACTCCTCATCTTCATGCATTTTCTTATCTCCTCTTGCTCTCATCCTTCTTCTTTTTGTTCCATGGAGGCAAAGGATTGTGAATCTTTGGAAAACGGCTCAAATGTAGTGGTTTCGACTTACTTTAGCTTATTTGCTTCCGATTATACCTAAAACCACATATGAGTCAAAGTGAGTATCTTAAACACTTTCCTAGTAATATTCACTAAGAGTTATTGAATAAATTCATTATCAATTAAGCACATATCAATTTCTCCCATACTTAGCTTTTGGCCCTCCTCGGGCAAAACATCAAAATTAAGCTCATAGACCTAAATCATTCACTCAATTCCTATATTTTCCAAGAATAAATAAGCATAAGCAAAGATGATTAACTTTCAAAAATCATAGTAAAAACTCAACATTCTAAGCTTTTACTCATGATCAATCAACATTCAATATCTTTAAAAACTGAGCCGCAATCTAATAGTAGATTTGAAAAATATGTTTAACTAAAATATATCTACGAGTACACTCAAATGCCATTCATGATCATGCTGTTCCGCAACTTTGCATATCATTTCGTTTCTCCACCACTAATGTTCATATGCAAAATCATGGATCAAAGTACTTTTTAGGGTTGTAATGTGGGCAAAGGTGAGGTAAGATGTATTTGGGTAGAGTAGCATGAAAGCTATTAAAGCTAGTGAAACAAAAGTAACACTCAATATATTATCAAGTGCAAAAACCAACATTCCGTCACAATTATGTACATCAACTATGATGAATGCAAAAAATGATGTTTCACCGCTCAAACTCGAGCTCTCACACATAAAACATATGAAACATAACTAATCAAAGGGGATCACTCATAAGGATTGATGATAACAATACATTTAAGTATAATAAGTGAACCTTCCAAGACAACATCTACCTCATATCCATCATACTCAAATAACCCATTCAATACAACTTTAGGAGGATGCATTAATCATAAACAACTTTTCAACACATATGCACTTCCTACTTGATACATTTATTTAAAAAATTTTTCTTTTTTTATTTTTCTTTCTTTTCTTTTTCTTTTCTCTTTTTTTTTGCTTTTATGAAAATTAAAAAAAAACTATATCAACATGGGAATTTCAATGATAAGACATAAAATAACATCCCAACATTATAACCAACCCATATATATGTACACCCCCACACTTATACTTTTATATATCCACAAGCTCAACAATCAACAAATGTTCCACTTGCTTTAAGGCTTAAGAAGGACATTTGGTTAGGGTTAAAGCATATAATGTGGTTAATATACAAAGAAAAGGTAAATAAAGCTCAAAGGACCTTAATAAGTGAGAAATCATGTCAATAAGGTAGGCTATTTGGCTAATGTAGTTTAGAAAAGCAAGGAATGCCTAATCATCTCTATGTTAATGCATGCGATAAACATGTGGCCTTGAATAGAAATATGCACTGTCACCCTATATATTAATACTAAGTTAAATGAGAGGTGAGGTGGTATTATGTCACACTAGTGACTTTATATGTCACGGGTGTGACACACCATGCATGGTCGTGACTTTAAGTCATGTGCATGACTACTTGAGTCACGCCTATGCAAGGTGAATCACAGTTATGACATGTTGTGTCATGCCTGTGGCCGTGACTTGCATTCTCATGACTTTACTTGATTTTCTACAATGTATAATCTTCATCTTCATGCATTTTCTTTTCTACTCTTGCTCTAATCCTTCTTCTTCTTGTTCTATGGAGACAAAGGATTGTGAACTTCAAAAAATGGCTTAAATGTAGTGTTTTTGACTTACTTTAGCTCTTTTGCTTCCGATTGTGTCTAAAACTACATATGAGTTAAAGTGAGTATCTTAAACACTTTCCTAGCAATATTCACTAAGTGTTGTTGAATAAATTCATCATCAATTAAGCATATAAACAACTTGCTCATCTAATGGAGATTGTTTTTTGTCTCTTCTTTGAGGAGTTTTAGTCCCTTTCTTTAGGGTTTACCATAGCGGAAGATCATGTTTCTGTGGAGATGGCTGCTCTCAATATGGATACAACGGAAGACGATGAGCTAGTTTATGAGGAGGGAACAGTTACAGAGGGGGAGGATCCAAGGCTGTGTTTAGTAGGGAGGTTTTT
>JANZXP010000005.1:14422088-14439024 GCA_027576715.1 Erythroxylum flavicans
TTGCATATATTCTAATTTTAGCTACAATGATAATTAATTAATTAAAAAATATATTGTATTATATTATAATTATTACAAATAAGAGTATAATTACAAAAAAATAGAAACAGAATGATAAAATCAAACATATTTTTGTTTTTAATTTTTTATTACAAATCTCAACCAAACATGTTTTTGTTTTTCAATTTTTTGGCCGTAAGTAATAAGAGAAAATCTTATACTTTATAACGACTGGAAGCATTGCTTTCTTATTTCTAACCCTAAAAATTTAAAGCGAACGAAGAAGAGGACACTTACCAAAGACACGTTTCTCCATCCTGACAGCTAACGATGCAGTTGCTAACTGCAGTTTGAAAGACACCATAAAATCGACACGTATCCTAGCGTAGTTGTAACTCCTTGCCACTCCCGCCATTCTCTCCCCTCCTCACGTATCTCTCTCTCTAGCATTTTCTTTTTGTTGCACTGTCTCAATATCTAAACCAACGCTTTATTGATTCAACCATGATCCAAAATGGGTTTTGTTTCAAGCTCGATTCTTGCTTTGTTATAGTTGGTAAGTTCCTTGCTTTCTCCTCATTTCTGTTATTGGTGTCCATATGATTGTATTTGTCATTTGCAGCAAGGTTGATTCTTTCTCAAGGAAGTTGAAGGGATTCGGTATATCTTTCTTTTCTTGGTGCTTTTTGGATTTGGTTGTATAGAGATGTGTAGAAATTTTGATACTGCAAGGAAAACCCCACCTGGGATTTTGATTATAAGAAGCATAAGAGGCAGAGATTGGAGCCTGAGCACATATAGATATATGGTTTTGTTAATTACCTTTGTAGCGTATACTTGTTATCATGCATCCAGGAAACCTAGTAGCATAATCAAGAGTGTGTTGGATCCTGAGCCTAAACATTTGCACAAGTATCCATGGCCACTTGGCAACGTTTTCGTTAATGACGAATTCAGGTTTAGGAACAAGGATAGGGTCACACATGAAGGTTGGTATCCGTTTAATGGGAAAGATGGGACTTCCAAATTGGGTGAGATTGATGTGGCTTTTCTTGCATGTTACTCTATGGGTATGTATGTTGCTGGGCATTTGGGTGACACATTGGACTTGAGGTTGTTCTTGACATTTGGGATGATTGGAAGCGGCATTTTTGTGGGGTTATTTGGGATCGGGTACTTTTGGAACGTTCATGCTTTTTGGTACTTTTTGGTCATGCAAATGATTGCTGGGTTATTTCAAGCCACTGGTTGGCCTTCTGTTGTAGCTGTGATTGGGAATTGGTTTGGGAAAAGAAAGAGGGGGTTAATAATGGGAATTTGGAACGCACATACTTCAGTTGGGAATATCAGTGGATCTCTTCTTGCTGCTAGTGTTTTAGACTGTGGTTGGGGATGGTCTTTTATAGTTCCAGGTGCTTTTATTGCGATGGGAGGTGTATTGGTTTTCTTGTTCTTGCCTGCTTATCCTGAAGACATTGGATTCCCTTGCCCAAATGACTCTGCAGGTGGTGATGTAGAAACTCAAGCTCCAAAAGGAAGCATTTCGGAAGATGATAAGGTTGCTGTTGTTTCGAATGGATCAGGACTTAGGACAAGTGTTGGGCTTCATGAAGCTTGCTTAATACCTGGAGTGATACCATTTGCCTTGTGCTTATTCTTCTCCAAACTTGTAGCTTATACGTTCCTATATTGGCTGCCATTTTATCTAAGCCAGACGGGTAATTTCTCCAATTTTGACTTTGAGTTAACTCATTGCAATTTAGATAGCTGCTCTAAATTTATCTTCTTGTCAAGTGTCTTCTGATTTTAGTTGATGTTTGTGCTTAGGAGTGAGAAGAAATTGCTATGATTAATTCTTACAATTAATAAACATGTATTGTTGGTTCAAATAATTTAAAGTTGGACTTTATGTGATTTTATGTTGGCCAGGCTTGTGACTTTATGTTGGAGGCTGTAATTTGTTAAAATTGTTGTAACCTTTGATTTCCATTGACTATGGCTGTCTGATTAGACAATATTACTTTTAAAGCAACTTGTACTGGAAACCTGAATTCTTTGGTTTGAAGTATTTCAGTTATTGAATAAATATGTCTGTGATCAGATGAATACTATCTGATGTGTTCCCATGCTTGACTACCCCCATTGGAAGTGGACAGAAAGCGTTAAGCAGAGCATTTTTGTTTCTCGTGTTCATTTTTCTTCTTTAGGGAATGGGATTCATGTAAGGGTTGTAAACTAACTCACAGTTCCACCAGAGCAAAATGATTTAATGTACTCATTGCTACTTCTGCATGAATGCATTTCATAACCATGTAAAATTCTGAACTATAAGTACCATCTGAAAGGTTATTCGTTGCAAATGCTATTCAGTTGAGAGCATGCGAAGCGAGATTGTTACAGATGTTCATCATACATTATGTTTGATTTAGCACTAAAAGCTGTTTTTCTCTTTCAGAAATTGGAGGAGAGTATATGTCTGTGAAGTCAGCTGGAAACCTGTCTACTCTGTTTGATGTTGGGGGTATTTTTGGTGGAATTATTGCAGGATATGTGTCTGATAGAAGTCGATCTCGGGCCACTACAGCTGCCAGTTTCATGTATGCTGCAATTCCTTCAATGCTTTTGTATCGTGCTTATGGGGGTGTCTCAAAGAAACTGAACATTCTGCTGATGATGATTGCGGGGTTATTTGTTAACGGACCCTATGCACTTATCACAACTGCAGTTTCTGCAGATCTAGGCACCCACAGTTCTCTAAGGGGAAATTCTCGAGCCCTTGCAACAGTGACTGCCATTATTGATGGCACTGGTTCAATTGGTGCAGCCTTTGGTCCTCTCCTCACCGGGTTTCTTTCAACAAAGGGATGGGACTCTGTTTTTCTGATGCTGATGATTTGTGCTCTTATTGCGGGACTGCTTTTGTCACGCCTGGTCAAGGCTGAAATTGCAGAGAAGATCAATAAACGGATGCCTTCATCTAGTGAACGACAGAGTCATAAAGGTAATGCCATGAACTGCCCAGTTACTTATTACATTCTCTTTCACACTTAAACTACCAATTTAAATGTATTTGAACATTTGAAATAAAAGTTTATTTAAGAAATATTTTAAAAATCATTCACGCTTAAACATCCAATTTAAATGTATTTGAACGTTTGAAATTAAAGTTTTATTTAAGAAATATCTTTTAGGGTAGAATGAGTGGCCAAAGCTTAGAAAGTAGGGGAAATATTTGCACAAATGATAACTTGATTATAGTAAAAATTGCCTTAAAGGAATTCGTAACTTGTGACTACGGATCTATAAAAATTGGTTTCTTCTGTTAATGGAACTAAATTTAGTAGAAGGAAGGAAAATAATTGATTATGTTTGTGAATTGAAAATCACTATCTTGACCGTCTCCTATATGGATTTTAGCTTTTCTTCCCATGATGAAGTTCCTGGCTTATAACAGCAAACTTTAGTTGCTTTGTTCTTTTGATAATCTCTTGGTCTGCAAGAGGGAAACAATCTTCCAATGCCAAAAGAGAACTACAAAAGTCATTGAATCTACTGTTGATTTTATCTTCTTCCCTTTGGCACCTCATTCCTTTAACCACTACAAATCAACCATCATTTGAAATGCTCTGGCATCTCTTATTTCGTTTTTCATTGTGAGTGAAAGATGAGTTGACAGTGTAGATCAATTTGTCATAGTTAGTTGCATGTTATTGACCATGAAACATTGCATGCCTACCCTACAGTCACAAGACAAATAAGAATCTCGGATAGAATAAAAAGTTTCCATGTCTTCTTCTCTCTGTTAGCTTCTTTTGATAAATGTTTTTGCTTTCGATCTAATGGACTTTCACAACCCTGTTAAAATTGTTTTTTAATCGGTCACTTGTCTGTTTTGTTTATAGCTGAGTGATTTTCTAGTTTTTCGATTGTCAGCTTCTTCTTTTGTGTATATGATTTTATGATCCTTATTTCACCTCATTAATCACTTTTCCTTTTTGTAGCTACTGCATCCCAGCCTCTTCTAAGCAATCAACGGTGAAAATGATGCTATTAGAACCAAAGTCTAAGGGATCAGCTCATTAAACAAGTTCGGTGATGGTTTAGTTGTCACAAAAATTTTGTGTCCCTGTATAAGTTATTATCACATACTATCCCATATTCCACAATTCCTGTATAAGTTATTATCACATACTTTCACATATTCCACAATCTTGTTATATCTATATACTAATGAACACTTGCAGAGTTGTCAATCCTTTGTTTCAGAGGACTCTCGATTTTGATAAATCGTTCTGGAGGAAGCCAGTTTAGGTGGTCGAATGGCACCATTGTTAAGGATGAACTCTATACTCTTGTGTCTTCTGAAACTGGGTTTACTCATACTTGATGTTGTTAAGTTGGTTGTTGATACAACATCATGGCTATTATTCTATTTTGTGAGAGTTTATATGGTCCTCACACAAATGATGGTGTAGCGGGGAAAACAGAAACGTGGAACGCATTAATGAATGGAAATCAGAGAAAAATTTGAAAGTTGTATTGATAATGATATCGTCTCCAAGAAAGAGACCTAGATTAAGGATACAGTCAATTTTTCCCTACCATATAAACCCCTGAGATATTAAGCTTCTTACAACAACCTAATAGAACCTAATAGACATGACAAATGGCGCTCTTACATTTGGCAGCCATGCTAACGGTAAGTAAAGAAAATAAAAAACAAATATTTAGCAAGTATATGTGAATTAAAAATGACTACAAAACACACTCTATGTAGCTTTAATAGAAGATTGCGTTTCGAAACTTTTATAATAACACCTCGCCCTATAGAACGTTCTTGCCCTCAAGGACAATTTGTAATGTCAGTGCTAGCCATGAAATTTGAAAACACATAGCAAACTTATGGTATTCAACTCATAAAGTATCCTCCTGAAAAGCATAAGTCCACTTAACTAGTACCTTGACAAAATGTCCCCTTTTTTTGACCATCTTCTTGTCTAACATGGTTGCATGTTGTAGGGCCGCTACTCTATGTTTGTCCATGATAGGCAAAACAAAAGATGGTGGTTTGGTGCCATGGTGTCGTTTAAGGAGCAACATATGAAAAGCATAGTACATTTTGGATCCAGGAGGTAACACTAGCTTGTACATGATGCCTTCGATCTTTTCAATTACTTGAAAAGGGTTGTAGTAATTGGGAGAATTTTTGAAATGCTCAGTTAGGTATGGTTGATTGGCAATAAGGTTGTATCTTTAAGTATACATAGTCCCCAAATTGAGAAGTGCGCTCCACCTATTTTGTATTTGCTTGTTTCTTCACGAATTTGAGTATTGACTAAGTTTCTCCTTAATATGGATGAGATTTGCTTGCGTGCTTGAAGTTCTTTGTCCACCAAGTCTACAACAGAGCTTCCTGCCAAGTAGGTATCACCTCTGTTAAGAGAGCCATACAAAGCCAAGAATGGTGTCATCCAAATGGCTGAGTTATACTTTGTGTTATAACAATATTCTGCAAGAGACAACCAACTATCCCACTTCCTAAGGGTCTCCCCTATTGCACATAAAAAGCACTTAAAACTTTGTTAACAACCATTATTTGGCTATCCATTTGCAGATGGTAAGTAGTGGATTTGAGGAGTTTAGCACCTTGTACCAAGAATAGCTCATCCTTGAATAAGATCATGAAGATCGGGTCACGATAAGATATGATAGTTTTGGGCTAACCATGGAGATGGACAACCACATCCATGAATTTCTTAGCAACCAAAGTCATTGTGATTGGTCCCTTAAGAGAAATAAAGTGAGCGTATTTCATGGACTGATCGATCATAACTAGAACAATGCTCTTTCCATTCGAACGAGGTAACCCACTACAAAATCAAGTGAAATGTCCTGTCATGCACCTTGTGGAATAGATAATGGTTGTAGGCTTCCAAGATATTTGGTTAATTCCAGTGTATTGCGCTAAAAATTGACTCACTACTTCACATAAACCTTAACGTCTTTTTCCATTCCCTTCCAATAAAATGATTCCCATAGCCTCTGATAAGTAGTATCATGCCCTGAATGCCCTCCTTAAGGTGAACTATGGTATACATCCAACATTTGCTTAAGCATCTTGTCATCACCAATCACAAGTTTGCCTTTGCGTATGAGTATATTGTTATCCCATAAGTACTTAGATAAGTCATGAGGATTGGCTTGTAATCATTGGATAACCTATTGTAGCTCAAGATCATGTTGCCAGCTAGCATTCAAGTGATCCAATAAGGTGAGTTGACCATCGATAATGCAAAATGTGAGGATGGTGCAGCTTTGCGATATATGACATTAACCTTTTTTTTTCAAAACCCTTCTTGTATTGAATAATGAATTGGTAGCTCATTAATTTTCTCAGTCTTTAGTGTTGCATTTTGGTAGTTGTAGGTTGCTCTAAAAAGTATTTAAGAGACTTTTGGTTTATGAAAATGATGAATTAGCATCCTAGTAAATAAGAGCTCCATAATTTTATAACACATACCAAGGCAAGCAATTCCTTTTCATAAATAGTCAGTGCATGACAATGTGATCCCATAGTTTTACTGTAATATACAATCAGATGATGATCTTGAATAAGCACAACACTTATACTTGAGCCTGAGGCATCCACCTCTAACATGAATACCTTGTCAAAATTTAGTTAACGAAGCACATGATCTTGAGTCAACGCTAGCTTGAGATTTTCGAAGGATATTTAGGTAGTGACATCCCATTGAAACGCATCTTTCTTTGGCAATTGAGTGAGTGGAGCAGCTATTTTGCAAAGTTATTAATAAACCTACAGTAGTATCTTGTAGGGCTAAGGAACCCACAGAGCTACTTCACATTTGTGGGAATTGTCTGATTGAGGACATAATTAACTTTCTTTCCATCCATCAACACACCTTATTTAGAAATAGTATGGCCTAAATGGTCAATATGGTCCTTGCCAAAGCTACATTTTTCCTTATTGAAAAAAATTATGTGTTGTTGCAACTTGTGAAAAACATTATGTTAGTGTCGTAAATGACTTTTCCATTTCTTATTGTAAACTAAAATATCAACAAAAAATATTAATACATATTATCGTAAAAAAGGTCTAAATATAGAGTTCATTATTGCATGGAATGTTGCACATGCATTGGTTATACCAAATGACATCATAATCCACTCATAATGACCTAAATGTGTCTTAAAATCAAATTTTGTGATGTTCTCATGAACTATCATGAGAACATCACAAAATTTGATGATATCCTGATTTAAGATCGATCCTAGAGAAGAACGCTTACTTGTATAACTCATCAATTAGTTCTTCAATCAATGACACAAGAAATTTATCTTTGATATTAATTGCATTGAGTTTGTGATAATCAACACAAAACCTCCATGTGCCATTTTCCTTTTTGACAAGCACAATGGGAGCTACAAAGGGACTAGTGCTCTCTCAAATTAATCCAGCTTATAATAATTCATCTACCAATTTTTCAATGAATCCTTTTTATATGTGAGGATATTTGTAGGGACTGCAATTAATAGGTGAGGATCCTTCCAACATAGGTATTTTATGATCTTGTGGCCTTGAGGGTGGTAGATTATGTGGCTCTTGAAAAACCGTTGTGAAAGCCTTGAGTCACTACCTCAGTTGATCATGTTGTTCCTTGGTTAATGAGTTTTGATCCACCCTTTTATCATCACGTGCTTTGTCCTCAAGTTGTAGAGCAAAGGACTCCATAATAGTGTTATAAGACTAATCTTTAGCACCCAATAACTCCAATTCTCCTTTAAGGAAATCCCTGTTGAATACAACATTGCTAGATGTCCACTTCAGGTTCTCGTAGCAAGAGGTAATGTCCACCTTCTCCTTATTACCAACCATGACACTGTATCTTTTAACCACTTGATGTTTCAGACCCAGTGCTTTCACCATCTTAGCATTCCAAAAATTATTTGTACTAACTATATCTATAAGGGAATACACTGGCTATCTTTTAATAAAGCACATCACCCTTATTGTGTGATTACTGATTTCTCCTTGTATACCATTCAACGAGGCATGAACTTCCTCTCTGTTCTCCTTTCCATCTATTTCTACAAACTTGTAATTTTGATTGTCACTCTTTGGTTCTATAGCTCCTTCGACATCTTCCTCCTATACAACTCTTCTATAATCAAAGCAAACAACTTCACAATTTTTGCATCTTTGGTTGTAGGTATATTTATTCTCATATAAGATATAATGATCCTTCGATCTTCTTTCTCCTATGGTATTCTAGACTACTATTCTTATATTTCTATTTTGTTGTTTGTGTATGGGTATATATGTAGGTTTGCTTGTGGATGAGTTTATGTTTCAGTTGGTGGAAGTTGAGTGTGATGTTAGGTTTGATAGGTTAGTATAAGAGTTAAACTGAACTGATTTTTGGTTATGACATGGAGATTTTGTTGGGTAACTTTTTTCATTAACTATGTTTTGACCTAGGGAGAAGGTAGTTTGATTATGGAAGTGGTTACGGTTTAGGGAGTACTTAGTGTTTGGAAAATACTTAGATTGGTTGTGGCTATTAGTGACTAAGTGGGTTTCTTATAACCCTATGAGGATACTCTCTTGCAATATAGTGAACATCATAGCTTCATTAACTATTTTAGGTTTTTGTATCCATATAGCCTTTTCCAAATGTCCCTTTAATCCACCCAAGAAATAACTCAGTGCTACATAGCTATCTAAGTTAGCTATAGTACTTAGTTCATTAAAGTTTTCCATGTACTCTTTAACATCACTAAGCTGCTTTAGGTGCATTAGTTTAGCAATAAGGTCATCAAATAGAGACTCATCAAATCTATGACCCAAATCTGTGACTAACTCTAGCTAGGTAAGAGTTACATTACCTTGATTCTTAAGATATTATTGTTGCTAGGAGAATGCCTTCCCCTCTAAATGCTATAAGATGAGATTAACCTTTTTCTCCTTTTAGACCTCCTCAAGAGCGAAGAAGTTTTTAACCTTTTGTCTCTAAGTCATGAAATCTATACCATTGAAACTAGGGAACGTCACCTTCATGGTTTGATTTTCTATTCCAGATCCATGATTCTGTTCTAAATTCCTCCCTTTTCTCTAGTTATTGCTTTCTAATTCTTCTTCAACTCTCTTTCCTTGGTTGATAGCTTTCAACAACTCCTAAAACTTAGTATTTATTTCCATCGATATTTCTCCAAGTTCTTATGTTTCTCATCCAATCTCTTAGCCAAATCCTTCTCTATATAATTGAGTCTAGTTTGAAGCTCCAATGTGGTCACCTTCAAAACTTGATCTGATACCAAAATATATTAGTAAAAATAAGGAATGTAAGAATGAATGGAAATTAAAGAAAAGTATGAAGGTTATGTTGATAATGATACCCTCTCTAAGAAAGATAAGGACCCTCAACTTCCTACAACAACCTAACAGACTCACAAATGGCACTCGTACACTTGACAACTATGCTAACAGTAAGTAATGAAAATAAAAAACAAATATTACTTCAAGTATAGGTGAATTAAAAACAACTACAAAACACACTCTGTGTAGCTTTAATAAAGTGTTGCATTTAGAACCTTCTGTAACAGAGGGCATCGATAAAACCCTATTTCTATAACTTTTCTTTTACTTAATTTTTCCACAGAAGTAGCTGCTCCTTAATTTGAGCCAAAAACATATTCATTTAAACCTTGAGAACTATATCTTTCATCTTTTCCTACACAATTTTCTTTTTCAAGTTCACAAAAGCTAAACTTGGTTTCTAGAGACCTCTTTTCTTCATTTATAGAAAATAGTAGGGTGTGAAGTGTAGACGTAATGTATTCTTTATGTCTAAGTCCAACTATACCTGAGTTATGTTTCTCCAAATGACTAATATTCACTTGTAGTCTTAGCCTAGTGCATATATCATTGCAAGTACATACAATGCCACTCATTTCATCTAAATTCTAGCTATACTGCTCTTTAGTGCCAAAATTTGGTTTATATGTACCTAAACAAAAAATGTGGTATATGTGAAACAATCCTAAGCTTCTAGTTCTAATCACTGCAATTTGAGGAGCTTTTTCTCCTTTCCACCCTTGTCTTTTCATTTTTTTTCTTTCTCTTTCGTTTAAAGATAAGTTGTCATAATTAAGTTAAACTACTATTGTACAAAATAAACTACTATTGTACAAAACTTAAGGGTACAATCAACTAATCATCATTTCCAAATTGCAACATTGTCCTCTGCGAAAGGGAAAGGACAAAAATGATTAGGATTTCTATGACATGGGTTTTAATCTAAACCTACTTTTTCTTTATCCCTGCAACTAAATTTCTTTTTACTTTTTACTACTTTTGCTAGTAAAAAGGTCATATTTTTTTCTTCATGTCCTAACGTATGAATAATAAGGACTAGTATTCTTATTGATACTAGAACTCTTAAGGAAGTTTTGTAGTCTCGACATAATTATATATCTGCAAAAATAAAAAAAGATGATTAAAATTACATTTAGTTATATTCTAGCATTCATTGTGGTGAGCATTAGATTTTTTTATACTGATTTAATTAGATAACAGTCGAATTAGATAACATTTGAACCAGCCTATCTTCTTGATTTGAAGTCAACTGCACCGAAATGATAATTAGGAGAGTCTGCTTATCTCCTAAATAGGCATACTTGAGATGTGTGGAGAGTGGCTTAAGTTCCACTTTAGATGCTTGTACATTAGAAGGTAATAACTTTTGGTGAGATTTGAATAATTGCATGAAAGCCAAATTATATCTTTTTAGAGAGTTCCCCAGTGAATCCAATACAGCTTCCATTTCATCCAGCTCTTCTCCTATTTCAACATCATTGTTGCCTTTTGATTCCATATGCTCAACCAAGACCGTTTCTAAATTATCCTCACAACATAATTTAAGCATTTCTTGCACTAAAGGATCAATTACATCAACAAATAAAATAGAGTCATGATTATGAGGATGTTTCATAGCATCAAAAATGTTAAAATGAATCACTTCCCCATCAAATTCTATCGTGAGGGTGCCTTTATAAACATCTATCTTATTCTGAGTCGTATTGAGAAACGATGTCCTTAACAAGATAGGTATTGGATTGTATGAAGTATCATCATTCATATCAGCAACATAAAACTCTGCAGAAAACACCAACTTATTCACCTGCACCAAAACATCTGGAACCACACCATTAGGGTAAGCGTTGGTGCGGTCAGTCAATTGTTTAATAACACTTGTTCCTTTCAAAGGACCCAAATTCAAGGAAGCATAAATTTAATAGGCATAACATTAATTGAAGCTCCCAAATCCAATATAGCTCTATTAATCACAATGTTACCAATTTTGCAAAGAATGGTAAACATAATTAGATCCCGACATTTTGGCGGTATCTTCTTCTTAAAAACTACAGATACATTCTCACCCATCATTACCTGTTCATCACCTCTCAGCTTTCTCTTATATGTACACAGTTCTTTAAAGAATTTAGCGTACCTCGATACTTGTTTAATTGCATCGAGCAAAGATATGTTTACTTCCACTTTTAGAAAGTCTCCAATATCTTTTTTTCTTTCTCCTCCTTATTTATTCTTGTCAATCTGCTAGGAAAAGGTGGAGGATTAGTCTTAATGATATTAGGGCTTTTGAAGTTTACCTTTGTACTCGATGAGGTTTCCTTCCTTTCTTAACTCCCTTTTTGATTTCTTCCTCATTGAAAATCCTCGATGAGTTCTTTTGGAACTCCCAATCTCCTTTCACTGCTCAAGGTTATAACACTTACGTTCTTCGGGTTAACCTTGAATTGAGATGACAACTTTCCTCCACTTTGTTATTCTAGGTAGTTGAGCCTCACTGCCATCTAACCCAGTTGGTTTCCACATTTTGTATGCTTGCTTTTGTCTCTTATTGAATTTGTTGTATACCCTGTTGAAGCTGCTGTTGTATAATCTATTGAAATTGGAGATTGTTAGCCATAAAAGTCTTGATAAATTCGTCCAAGAAAGTAGCTGAACTGTAAGAAAAGGCTTGTGGCCTGGGTTGAAATTATTGTGATCTTTGTGGTTGATTCTGAAAGTAATTATGTTGCCTGTTCCCTCTATAACTCAAGTTAGAATGAGCTCTCTAGCTTCGGTTATACGTTTATGAGTACGGGTTGTACTTATTAGGAAAGTTCCCTACTGTAGTATTCACTTACTCCATACTTCCCTCTTGAAATGTCAGACACTTATTAGTCAAATGGCTTAGGTGTGAACATATTCCATATATTTTTATTTGTGCTTGTCCAACTTCGATCTATCTGACAAAAGAAGTTAGCTCATTTAAACGATATTCGATAGATGAAGTACTCACCTTATTTACACATCAAACATTGTTGCGAGTGCCAAATTGTTAAGTGTTAGTGTTCATTCGCTCAAGTAGAGTCCATGTTTCGATAGAAGTCTTCTCACATAGTGCTCCACCTCTTGCCGCATCAACCAAACTCCAGTCCATCGGTAGCTATCCTTCGTAGAAATACTGGATGAGAAGTTGTTGTAGAATGTTATGGTAAGGACAATTGGCACACAACTTCTTAAAGCGCTCCTAATACTCATAAAGGGACTCTTCATATGTTGTTTTATGCCACCAATTTCCTTCCGAATACTTGTTATCTTTGATGTTGGAAAATACTTTTCCAAAAACTGTCTCTTTATCTCTAGCCAAGTATTCACATTCTCACCAGGTAAATCGAACAACCAATCCTTTGCTGCATCTTTTAGTGAAAACGGAAAAGCCCTCAACATGATTTGCTCATCTGTCACTCTTGGAGGCTTCATGCTCAGACAAACCACATCGAGCTCTTTGAGATGCTTATGTGTATCCTCACCTGCAAGACCATGAAAATTAGGTAACAAACGTATTAGTCCAGACTTAAGCTTAAAAGTAACATATTCAATAAAAATTGGAAAAGTAATTCATTAAGGTCTTTGGATTAAGTCTGGTGTAGCCAACTCCCTTAGCATCCTTAGATTGGCCATGCTTCAAAAATCCATTTATAGATTGAAGTAAGCATTAAGGAGTTGGAATATCTGATTTGATGAGATAATCAAAGAGTTGGGTTTCTTACAAAATTCAGATGAACCTTGTGTGTATAAGAAGGTTAATGGGAGTGCAAACGTATTTCTTATGATGTATGTAGATGACATACTACTAATAGGAAACGATGTCCCAACTTTACAATCAGTTAAGATTTGGTTGTCCCATAATTTCTCCATGAAAGACCTTGAATAAGCAACTTATATTTTGGAGATAAGAATCTATAGAGATAGATCTAAGAAGTTGCTTAGTATTTCTCAGTCTATATACATAGATAAGATGCTAAAGAGGTTTAGCATGGAGCAGCTCAAGACAGGTTATCTTCCCATGACGTTTGGGATTACACTCTTGAAATCTATGTGTCCAAAGACACAAGATGAGAGGACTCGTATGAATTTGATCATATATGCTTTGACTATAGGATCAATCATATATGCTTTGTTATGTATGAGACCTAATGTATCATATGCTCTAAGTGTTAATAGCAGATACCACTCGAATCCTGGTGAGGGTCATTGGGTGGCTATTAAGAATATCTTTAAGTACTTGAGAAGAACTAAGGATGTATTCTTAGTACATAGAGAAGGAGATCTTGTTGTGAGCGAGTATACAGATGCCAGTTTTCAATCTGACAGGGATGACTTCATAACCCAGTTAGGATATATTTTCACAATGAATGGTGGAGCAGTTAGTTGGAAGAATTCAAACAAGGGACAACTGTAGATTCAATAACCAAAGTATAGTACATTGCCACTTCAAAAGCAGTAAAGGAAGTAGTTTGGATCAAGAAGTTCATGATGGAACTTGAAATGGTTCCTAGCATTTTTGACCCAGTACAGTTGTGTTATGACAACAATGGTGCCATAGCAAAAGTAAAGGAACCAAGTTGTCATTAGAAATTCAAATATGTACTCAAGCGATACCATTTGATTAGAGAAATCATTGGTATAATGATGTCAAGATAAAGAGAGTGCCCATTAATTAGAATACTGCTGATCTTTTGACTAAGTTGATTCCCTAAAAGAGATATGATTCTCATGTACTTTCCTATGGTATTAGATACAAAGGTGATTAACTTTAGTGCAAGTGGGAGGTTGTTAGAGAAGTGCTCTAAAGGCAATCACCTTTAGCATTTATTGTACAAATCTTTATGATTAATAAAAGGGCATTTTCGTTAACTTGATGTTCATGTTCTTTATGAATTGATAATGATCTTAAATCGAATTAATGAAGTCCTTGATACATTACATGGCATGAAGGAAATCATGATAATGTGATTCTTATCATGTGTAATTATATTAGGATCTAAATTATCCCTAGTTATAGGATTAATGAGATGGGACATTATTAATTTGGACAGATTGACATATGTTATACTCCTTAATAGGATCAAACAATAGATCTCAGAGGCTATAAGCATGAGTTGTTTAAAGTTAACATATGGATTCTTACTAAGAGTAGTAAGTACATAGGATGACCTGTTATAAGATAATCATATGGATAATCTATTATAGTGTCAATGATAGTCTCATCATAGTAATTGTGCAAATATCTTTAGACTTGAGGTGCTCAAGGATATCTTGGATACAGATCCTATACTTTGACTCTATTTCTTGTTGCCTCTCAGAGGTTGCTTAGGGGGTGGTGATTGCGTACAACTTGAGATATTCGAAGGTAATTGAGTAGCCAATAAAGGATTCACCACTCCTGATAGAAGGAGATGATAACCACGACCTGTTGTTGGGGTCATTACTCTAGAATCTTTGGTCAGAATGGAAATGTCATAAAGATAGTCTTCAGTGACATATCCAATTGAGTAATGAGCCTTGGGGACAAGAGCTAATATCACTTAGGCTAGGGGTGATGTAGTCAATCTAGTGGGAGTTGACACTTTAACCATACTCTGAACTAAGTGAGGGTATAAATGGTGAAACGACAAATTGTACAGGAACATTGTCTATGGAAGTAGTCAAACCAATGACTTTTCGATTAATTAAGGGTCATGATGTGTTGCTAGATACCGCTCCTGACTTGCTTGAATTAAGTGTTAATTCAGGTAGCTAATATAACCAGGAACCTAATGTGTCACACTCATTAGATATGTGAAGAATAAGTAAAATGGTTTAAATGGTGATCCAAGAATGAGAGATGCATGACTAAGCTATACAAGTGTGGTAGTTTAGGGTCATTTGATTGTGAATCAGATGACATATGTGAATCTTGCTTATTAAGCAAGATGACAAAATTACCCTTTAAATAAGGGATGAATGTTTTCATACATATTAAGTGGGATCAATGGCTATTTAATTCCCACTAACTTTCTCCATTGATGTCGGGAGTTAGAAGAAGGCCAAAGGGTGTAAAAACACCAATTTTTGTACAAGTGTTGTGTGAAAATAAAACGAATTTTGGTGAAGTGTTTATCATATTCTCTTACTCTCTACAAACACCCTCTAAAGAATACCATCAATAGCTAGCACTTTTGTGTGTGTTCTGCCATTTCCTTGGAGGTTTCTTTCTTCTATCTTCGTGTGGACAACGTTAAAGATGATTTATTTTGATTGTTGTGGTTTATGACAACCTGATGTGGTGAAGAGATTAAAGAATAAAAGAGATCATCAGGAAAGGTACACAGTTCTTATTCATGTTTTGATTTACTACATCTAATGACATATGTTTGATTCTATATTTTTTGGGTTTCGTTTTATTTTCTGCTATGTATGTTTTGATTTGTGATGTATATGATGCATAATCAAAACCCTATAGTAAAACTTCCCACGAGAGGCACAATTGATGCGACCTTAGGAAGATCGCTAATGAGAAAGATTGTTGATGAAGCATAAGAGCTTCTAAAAGAGATAGCTAGTAATAGTTGTCTGTGGTTGAATAAAAGAAGTAAATAACTAGCAACTTTTTGAGGGTAGAAAGGAGCTATAGCTGTTAACCAAATGACCGCAATGCAAGCAAAAATTGGCTATTGACTCTGTAACTAAACAATATGAAAGCATCATCTTTCGCTTCAGTTAAGGCCATTCAATAAAAAATGTGAGCTATATCGGCAATCGGACCATGATATTATCACCTGTTTCCTAATGAAGAAGGTGAAGTAGAGCAATTGAAGTATATAGGAGCATAGTTCAATAGAGGAGGAGGGAACTAATTATATTCGAACACGTATAATCCTGGGTGGAGAAGTCACCTTAATTTTTTGGGGTTAAACAACGGTGGAGGCCAGTTTACGCCGTAAGGGCCACCCAGTTTCCAACAGGAGAAACCAAACTTTATGGATGCTAAACTAGATAAAATCTTAGACAAGATTGGAGGAATAGAGGAGGCTTATGAGAGGCTCAAAGGCAAATTCGAGCAAGTAACAAAAAATCACATCTCCTTAATTCATAATTTGGAAGTCCAAGTAGGTCAACTAACAAAAGCATTATTGGCCAGAAATGTGGGAAGACTTATTGGACCTCATTTTCGGAGCCCAACTATCCGAAATATCATTTAACACAGCACTCAAATGCATCATACTTAACAATTCAATGATGCAATGCACAAATAAATGGCTGGAGAGTTTCGTGAAATGAAGCGGATAAACCAAAGTTTACATCGTGAACAAATCGAGTCCGATTTCTTAGGATCTCGTGGCCTCAAGCGGGCAGCTGGGAGAAGGCTATAGGTCAATGTGCACGTGACTAACAAAACGGTTCCTCTCTTGCCCAAACATAATAAAATCTCATACTTAATTCAATAAATCACAAGTTCATATTCACATGCTTTTTCTTCTTTCCATTTAAAACAAAATGCCATGATACAATTCCAAGGCATAG
>JANZXP010000005.1:14457436-14470379 GCA_027576715.1 Erythroxylum flavicans
AGTCAAGGGACAAAATGTTGAAGAGATTAAGATGAAAATCTGCCATGATCAAGGATTGTGCGTGAGGGCACTCCACCTTTGTGGGGTGCGCATCCAGATGTCACTCAGGACGTCGGACACGTGTCTCGCAGGGGTGGGGTCTCAACAGGGTGATGTGATAAACTTGCTGAATTGGGTTACGTACTTGTTTTATATTTAAACTGGAGTGAGCACATCGATGAAGGTTCACTCACTGAGTTCGTAAACTTATCAAAATTGCAATGTTGACTTTTAGGTTTAAGGGAGTTCTAACTCCTACAATGATAGAGTAGAAGTATAGTACTTGCGTTTTTAGGGATAAGAATGGCTCAAAGGTCTGGTCAGCTGATATTGAGGAGTCTAGTTAGAATATTTTGGTATGGCATCCCATTTTATATGGCACATTTTGAAACTGAGGTTAAACTCTCAAATTTTATGTAATGTATATACATAAATTGTGAGTTATAATGACACCGTGTAATTTTATGTTTGTTAATGAAATGGGAAGTGTTGATCATTTTGAAACTTTGTGATACATTTGATGCCTTAAATAAGTTAATGTGAATGCTCTAACATGCCATTATCGTAGGTTATGTTCTCAAATATCTTCTGGTATATTTGGTCATATACTCTATGGGTGTGATATGTTACATTCCACCCTCAACTTCATCTTGTTTTGATTAACTATGACCTAAGAGAAAACTGGGGCTAACAAAGCTTATTTTTAATCTACGATTAAATAGTTTTCAAGAGAGATATAAGAATAACATAACAATCAAGTATGCTCATTTGTGAGTAGGCTGAGATTGAACTGGGAACCGAATTCTAAAATCATTCACCAATCTTATCACTTTTTTACTTTTTAATTTAATTTACTTTCATTAGTTTAATTTTACTTTGTTTTTTGTCAATTTCAACCAAACCCACCCCCCACATCCTAAACACTGATTATTTCATTACAAAAGCGACATATACACTCCCTGTAGATACGATTCTTACTCACCACTAGTTCAATTTTAGTGTGAAGATTTAGGTTTTATTTTCTGGTGCGTGCCACATACATCATTAATTAAGCATGACCCAATCAATTTAAGTTTAATGAATTATTAAGACCTATCAATAGCAAGGAATTTGATGAAAAGAGAGCCAAGAGGCTTTGTTTCTAATGTGACAAAAGATATGTTCCAAGTTAAAATTGTAAGAAGAAGTAACTTCACTTATATTCAGTGGAAGGGGAAGAGAATGCCTCAAATATAATTAATAGGGTAGAAGAAGAGTGAGTTTTGCTTAAGCTATAATACTACAAACAACATTTGTTATATAGGAGGGTTAACCAAAAGTTGTCGCCATTGTATTATTGTCCTTATAAGATTATGAAGAAAGAATAAGGTAGAAGAAGAGTGAGTTTTGCTTAAGCTATAATACTACAGACAACACTTGTTATATAGGAGGGTTAACCAAAAGCTATCTCCATTGTATTATTGTCCTTACAAGATTATGAAGAAAGCATTATTAGAAGAAACTACTATACGCCCTGTCTTTTGTATGTCCCGATTGAAAAGCGTGTATGAGGAGTGAAGAGCTACTTTTGTAAAGCTTCTTTTAACCTTAGTCATTATAAAACATGTTCTACTAACAAATTTAGGAAAAGGATGGTTAAAAAGACTGGTGTTAGTGCATTGGTTCGATGTCACCAGTGAGAGTGCACTTGTGAGTACCTATTTAAACTCTATAAGAAGCTTCTATAAACTAACCTTGTGGATAAGAAATTAACGGAGAGGAAATAGTTTCAAATTGAAAACGAGGATGGAGTTGTTGTGGGAGATTTAAAACGAGGAAAACAACAAATTCAATGTCATTATTTTGTATTGTCAATACTTAAAAATGAGTTGTTTAAATAACAGTTAAGCCTAATAGCTTAGATAGGAGTGGCAATAGGTTAGGTCGTGGATGCTCCCACCTAGGTCCAAGACCTGATTAGGCTGGAGGCATCCAAGCTCGAGCTAGAGCCAGAGCCTGATTGAGCCTTGTAGCCCAAGACTCGACTTGGCCCAACCCAACCAGAATTTTTGTTTTTAGACAGGGACGAGTCAGGCCTAGACAGCTAGAGTCTGACTTGATTTTTCAAAAAGAAAAGAAATAAGGCTTCTCTTAAGACACAATCAAACTAGGCCTAACCCATTCACTTGAGGATTGATTGGACCCGAATTTATTTGCCACCATTAAGCTTATAAGATGCATGTCTATCCTATATTGGTTATCCTTGTATTAAAAATATTATACATAGAATTTTTTTGAAAATAAATATTTTCAGAAGTTGTTACTCTCATTTTCTCTCTATAATTTGTTAGGGTTTCTTCCCTCCTTCTACTTTCTCTATCTGAGTGTGATTGATTTCCTTAAGTCAAATTTCTGAAATAACGTCTTGTATAATTTACGGATGAATACATGCTATATAAACACATATACATGTATATGCAAAGTATGACACCCAGAACATTGAGTAAGAAATGCAAGATAAAGATGGGACTCTAAGTGTAGAGGTGGCAATTTGCAGTGCAGGTATCGAGCATAAGATGGTAATTACAATGATAGCATTTCTGCAGACTGTTGTCACTGTGATTCTCGTGAATAAGTCAGCAAACTCACAAAAGTTTTCTGGCCACATTTACTTCTACTAGGTGCTGCCATCAAACCGCTTTATGCTATTAGTGGTTGTATTCCAATTTATATGAGTGAGCTGGACGGCCTGTGTACTTTTCCAATCTAAGACCGAGTACCATTCACCACTCATAACTGAGGTTAGCCCAGAAACTATTTTTTACTGCACAGGAAGAACTTAAATAACATTGAATCCATAAAAATGATGGTTATATGGTCGACTCCACACCCTAAATACAATTCTTCAATTATTTCATCTCTTTCTTCTTTGACAAAGTTGCTTTACAGAGATGGAGGGATAGCTTCATGTTTTCATTAAATCAACTATAAACACCTTTATTTTTCAACTTTGATGTGAGGTTTCAGTTTTAACTTTTTAACAATTCAGCTGATGAGTTATTTATTTGAAGCAATCAACAGTAAACAAATACCATTAAATAAATAAAATGATTATCTTCTCAAATTCTTTTTCTTAAACCAGTACAACAAAGTTGACCATTGGCTATGAAAAAATCGTACTTAAAGGTACAAAAACCATCGCTAATAATAATTAGTGACGATCTAGTTTCATCACCCAAAATGTCAATAAATCTCTTTAGCTGAAAACTATAGGCGACGTTTTGTGCTAATTGTCGCTAATAGTTTTTGGTTAAGTTTTATTTTCGTAGCAAAAAACTATTAGCAACTTTTTGAGAAATCATTGCTAATTGGTTTGGCTACGCTTCTTTTTTGTACCTAAAAACTATTTGCTACATTTTTAGAAACATAGACACTATTTTTTAGCTATGTTTTCGAGATTTTAGCTACATTTTCAAAAATATAGCCTAATGTTTTTAGTTATATTTTTAAAAATGTAGCCAAATGTTTTTAGCTACGTTCTATAAATGTAGTCAAATTTTTTATCTATATTTTAACAAAACGTTATACCATTTTGGAATAAATTATTTGTTACATTTTAATCCATATTATTGTATATAATGGATTGATATATTTTTATTGTTAATTTACAAAAAGTTAATTTGAAGCATTGTATATAAAAATATCATTAAATTTCTTCGCAAAAAAGATTTTAATTACAATTTCATCAATTCTTATGTATAAAATAATAAATATAGAGACTAGTTTACAAATTATAAATGTTGAGATTACAAAAAAATTTACAACATGTCGATAAGCCTGTAATAATCCAAAAAGCTTAATTAAAGTTAAAATATTGTGATTATTAAAACAATATTGCATAATTAAAGTAAACACCAAATAACTTTACCATTTAGATATAATCACTCAACTGTTGCATCTTCTTCAATTCTATAATCCAAGAAACAAGTATTAAATTTAAATTATAATACAAATAAGAATTAAAAGAAAAAAGTATAAGAGATGTGATTAATACCATTCACTTTCATATTCACTGCTATTATAATTCAGACCAAGTACTTTTCTAAGGTACTTATCATACTTGGCTAACTTTTTTCAAGTATATTGTAATTCAACCTTCAACGTCTTGTTTTCCTCTTGAAGTTGTTGAAGGTATGTGGATCTTGATGAGGTTGAAACATTTGGCTTAGGGCCAAATCCAAGACTTTTGATATGACCAGAACATGTACCAAGCACGGTATTGTAAATGTCTTCTACATTGACCTCATTCACCTCAGGCATTGATTTCTGCAACAAATCTTGCCTTTTATTCTAATATTACAAAAACAAAACCAATATTCAATGCCTCTTATATTTATATAGTTATTTTCCGCTTCTTCTGACATCCACCTTTGACCTTTCTTATAGTAAGTGACTTTGTATAATGTAATCCTATAATACTCTTGTCCTTGTAGTTCTCGCTCTGTTTTATGAAAGTCAAGGCACAATAAATAATATAGTTTTTATTGATATAATTATAACTTGTAAAAAAAATTTATGTTCAATATTGATACTTTACAGATAAGATAGTGAATTTAACAATTATCGTGGATAATAATCCTTTGAGGATCAATGTGACAATTGTTTATATAACTAACAGAGTTTTCTAAAGAAAGATTTTATGGAATAAATTGCCAAGAAATTTGATCTATTTATGGTCAATGATGAATAGATAAAGCAATTTCTTTATAGTTTAGCTTATTTTGGTAACTCAATCAGATCTTGTCACTCTTATATAGAGGTTAATAATTTTCTCAAAGACAAAACTATTAAAGCCCCTTTTAGATTCAATAATTATTTGCTCAATGTTCTAGATTATACAACAACTATTAATTATGAAAGGAATGTAAAAGGAATTTTAAGGTTATCAGGCATTCATATTCATGCAAAGAATTAAAGGTATTAAAGAGGAACTTAAGCTTCCTAATAAGTCTCTCTTTCTACATACTAAAGCATCTATAAGACAAAATGAAGTAGGGATGAGGACATCTGTAACAGAACTTTCATCGAACACTAGATAGGCTAACCTTAAACAAGCATGCATGGTGGTAAAAAAAAGTCAATCCATTCTGCCCCAATAAAGAAGAAGCAAAACCCATTTTCGAAACAACAAAATGAAGGAAAGTAGAACATAAAAACCCACTTAGAGAATCTCTAGAATGCTAAAACCTACAGAATCCATTTGCTTTATATCTCCATAGAATGCAAGTGGAACACAAACAGTACATAAGGTGGATGATTTACTTAGACAGACGAACAACTGGAGATGAAGTTGACGAAGATGGACGACATGCTAGGCTTCTAGAATGCAAAAAGTAGAGGGAAAATTACGAACATGAAGACAATTTTGTCATTAGGTTAAAAATGACATGAAACGCGGTTAAATTATGAAGATCTATGACCAACATTTAGCAATGATTCTAGAAAAACATCGCTAAATTGATAGAAACATCGCCAAAGGGTTGACAAATGGCAATTATTTATGAAAAGCCTCGCCAAAGAAATGCGTATATGGAGACAATTTACAACAACACTTTGCGATGATTACATAATTCGTCACTAATGGTTTTCCAATTATGACGATTTAGAAAGTGTTGCAAAATTCTAACCAAATCGCTGTAAAAGGCTAACCATTTTGCAAAGATATAGTAGATGCATCATAAAAGACTAGCCATTTGGTGACATTTTTCCTAAAATGCTGCCAAATTCTAAGGCTTTGGCGATGATTTATAGAATTGTCAGCAAATCTTATCATATATATATATATATATATACATACATATATTTAACAAATTTTATGTAACATAGAAACTCTATAAAATAGTATACAATTTGTATATAATAAATAGAGTTTTGTGACATCACATAAATTTCTTAAATCATATATTTTAAAATAGAAAAATAAAAAGTATAAATCTATGTAATATTAATTAATTTTGAGTTTATAGTTTTATAAATTATTAAAATCATATTGCTATTAGCTAAATTTATTTTTAGACTTACAATCATTACCAATAATATTAAATTTGATTTTTATGAATTTGATATTAATATTTAATATTTATTTCCATTTTTTACTATGTAGTAATTATTTTCAAAATATATTGTAATTAATATAATGATATATAAATTTATAGATAATAATTGTAATTAATATTATAGACATATAAACGTTTCCTCTTTTGTCGATGGTTTTAAAAATCGTCACAAAAGGTTGACCTTTCTTGATAGCTTTTGTATTCTTCGTCAAAGGTGAAGCCAAAACCACATCGTTTTAACAAATTGAAAACCTAATTACCCAAAGACAGGATGAAATCGTCGTTGTCATCCTATCTTCCTCTTCCTAGCTGCAATTAAGTTTTTAGCAGCTACATTGCCTGAGTTCCCAGCTTGGTCTTCGTCTCCAGTATACGTCTTCATCTTGATCACCAGTGTGCATCTTCGCTTCATCTCCACACGAGGTTTTGGTTTTCCAAGTAATTCATTTCCACAATACCTATACGCAGTGTCTTAGACTTCATATGGGTGAGTTTAAACCTTACTTGTCTCTACATGTGTGACTATTGTTCATTTAATTTTCATCAAGTTATCTCAGTTAATAAACAAAATTAACATTGCTAAAATATTGGAAAAAACTTTTTGAATTAAAAAAATGAAAACCAAAGTATATATTGATAGTGATATGGGGATCAAGGAATTTGATGTTGAAAATTTGTAGGGAAGTGGGATAGTTATGTGCATTAATGATTAGTCTAGATTTGCACGATCATTTCCTCACCGTTACTTCTTATTTCCAATGTTTTTATTGTTTGTTACAAGTTCAGGTTTAAGATGTTCTCTCTTGCTGATGCTTCTGGTCAGAAATAAGCATTATATTTATACCCATGTTCAAAATTAATACATTGATTGATCACAACCATAAAGATAAGTAGTGACTTTTACCTTAATTGATAAGCATCTTTGTATTAAATTTGATGATGGAAGACTTAAAAAAGTTATATGCTCTGTGTTATATAATTTGGTAGTGTATTTATGTAAGCTATATTTAGAATAGACAATGTTTAAAAGTACTGATTATGTGTGTAATAGAAACTTTCTTTTCTTATGTGAGTAGGTTATAAATTAAACTTCAACTAGTTATACTAACTTATTGATATCCATCAATAATCTTAGAAGTGTGTCAAATGTGAAAAGAACATTCATATAAGAAGTCTTGTATTCTTAAAGATGTCAAATCATTTATCAATCTGTGGCATGTACTCTGGGTTTTATTAATCTTTAAAGATGAGTGGCAAATTTAGAATGTTCTTCTGTAGAGGATTTTTAGTTGGCTAAAAAATTAAGTTTCAATGATCTTTGCTTCTTCTGTGAATATTTTGTTAATTGTATATAACATCATACAATTTTTTGTTTCCTTATTTAATTGCACACTCTTCTTTTGTACTGATTATATCTATAACCTGTTTTTATTTCTATTTCATTTTCAGAATAAAACTATTAACATAAAATCATCACAAAATGTCGATGTGTCAAATAGTTTTTGATGGTGAAAATGAGCTCTGATGGGAGGTATCAAGCAGAATTCTCCCCACTGAACAACAAATCAATGCACAATAAATATGCTCACCAAAGTCTAATCACCACGTGCCTTCAATGACCGATCTTCTTCTTCAAGTTCTTTAGTATCATTCGAGTTAGGTCTCTTTCTTTATTATCTGTATCTCATTTTCTATTAAGAAGCTATTAGATGAACGTGTGATTGTATATACTAATCTAAACGTGTGATTATATATATTATGTGTTGTGTAAAGCTTGCTCAAATCTTGAAGAGAACATAGATGAAAATAAAGGCAGTGGCTATATCCCGATGGTCCATATAGGATTAGGCAAATTGGTAGTTTTGAAATAGTCATCAATTGTGAAAACTATGCCTGTTTGTTTTGATGATGATGATGGAGTCATTCAATCAGGTATGCATGTGTTGGAATTTGGGTTCCTTATATCATTTGATTTAGCTTTTTAATTTTTTAGGATTTAATTTTGAAAAGAATTGTTAAGAAATTAAAGTGATTGTTCTATACTATTTGTTCCTTAGGTGAAACACATGGTACATGCGGTTCATATAATTCACTATTTTATATTACTGGGAAATTGTTTAATGTATCTTTTGCTAGTTTAGTTAAAGCTAAGAAGTTATTGGAAGAGGGTGTTAATAAACCAATTGTTGGGAAAAAATCTTTGTTGTTTCAATTGATGTCTTCAAATGTGCAAGAAGCCTTCTTGAGAATCCAGAGATAGAAAATTCCTTTGCCTTATCTATAGACATTTCACTTGGAATCTAGAAAATAATCATATCTTTTTCTCTTCGATAAGATATGCATAAAATTCATTATCCTTTTCTCTTTATTTATTTTTTTATGTAAGGATTGTTAAAGTTGTCATTAAAATGTTGTATTACTTACCATATATCATTATATTATATTAGTTACCATATATCATTATTTATTGTTTTCTTAAGAATCATATATCATTATATTAAAAAATTCATGTTAAAATAATTTGAAAATTTTGTGACATCATATAAAATTGTCAAATCATATAATTTGAAAGAGAAAAATAAAAAGTATAAACCTATTTAATATTAATTAATTTTGACTTTATAGTTTTATAAAATTTTGAAATGATTTGACATTGTTAGCTAAATTTATTTTTAGACTTAGAATTATTGTCAATAATACTAAAATTTTCTTTTACTAATATGATACTCAGTTATAAAATGATGAAGTGAAAGCTAGTGAATTTATAATTATAAATAAGAGAGATAATTTTGTCATTTAAGCATTTGATGATGAATTTTATAATCGTCTTTACTGAATCGTTGCCAAATGCTTGTCATTTAGAGACAATTTTTACAAACTTCGCCAAGGATTAACCCATTGATGATGATTTTCAAAAATGGTCGCCAAGAAAAACTTAGTCAAATGGTTACCTTGTTGTTGTAGTGAACAAAATTTAAACTTGGAATGGTGTGCCTGATTTATTCAACTATAGATTTCGACGGAATGACGCAACTTCTATCCTATACTCCGATAATTTTGTGGGCCCTGATGATTATGTCATTAAATTGTTTAACAATTAATCTAGAATAACTTTAAACATTTTTGCTGGGAGCGTTATTAGTTAACAGATATTAACTGATTTTGTATCTAATTTCCTTCAACACCAAATGTTTCAATAACATATTCCCTTTTCTGCATAGATTATAGGTTAAAAATAAAAACAAACATAATATATTTTTCAGTAAATAACTGTTTTAGGAGAATGATATTATAATTAATGTTAATATTTCATAAAGACAAGAGGAAGAACGTAATATTATCTTGAAAAAATTATTTCATTGTAATCATAAGATTACAAGTTCCAACACATAAATGACTTTTTTTAAAAAATTATAAAGGGAAGGTTGTATATTAATATCCCTCCATCAACTCTAAGAAAGTGGGGAATTTTCATTAAATAAAGAAGGTTTAATTTTACACAAATAATGTATTTAATTATTTATAATAATATTCATGGATAACTACCACTTTTTAATTTATTGGAAAAATATTTCGAGTCTTATTTTAACCTCAAACCCCACAAAAGACTGGCCTTTGGCAACCAATTTTATAATCCTTGCCAAAATTCATCACTAAATACTAAAATAACAAAATTATCTCTCTTATTTATAATTACAAATTTATAAATGTGATTTTTATTAAATAAAGAAAATTTAATTTTACACAAATAATATATTTAATTATTTATCATAATATTCATTGATAACTTCCATCTTTTAATTTATTGGAAAAATATTTCAATTCTTTTTTTTTCCCCCTCCACTAAAGCCTTAAAACCTCAAACCCCATGGTCCACCCGCAGCAATCATCTCGATTACATAGTTGTATGAAACTTCCGTGCCCTCACTTGTCCGCGTGTTTTACATATCTGATTCCCCAGATATCATCGCATACTGTCCTCTTCTTCCCTCTATATATCAGCCATAGTACCCATCTTCTTACACCTCACAAAACACACACACACACCCATTTCTCGCTCTCCACTTGTTTTGTTAAACCCTCTCACAGACATAACCACACACAGTAGTGAGTAGTCATGCCTGTCTTAGGTACCATGCTTATGTCAGCCATGCTGCTATTCTCTCTTGTACTGTCCTCCACTGCCCAAGCATTAACGTCCATCGCCATGCCACCCACAAGCCTCGCAATGCCACCGACCACCGCTGCAATGCCGCCGACCACCTACACTCCGACTCCCCCTTTCATGACACCTCCACCTTTCTCAACTCCAACTCCACCTTCCATGACACCTCCACCTGTCTCCTCCCCTCCGCCATCCAGTTCAACACCAGCTCCTCGTGCTTCACCAATCTCCTCCCCTCCGCCACAGACGACTCCTCCACCAGCTGTCTCACCTCCACCGACGCCAACGACGACTCCACCAGTCTCCTTGCCACCTGAAATTACCGCCACTCCCCCTTCCGCGGCACCAGTAATGGCCCCAGTTTCAGGCCCGCCACCACCACCAATGGCTCCGGCGTCTCTTCCGACGGAAGTGCCGTCTACCCCACAGTCGATGGGATCAGCACCATCTCCTATGGGAATGGAGCCAACAGCACAAGCTACACCTGGATCAGGAGCTTTTGTTCGTGGAAGTAGCATGCCCTTGTTAGCATTGCTTGGAGGAATTCCATTACTGTTTGTTTAAGCTTGCTGGTGACCGCCGGCTGCGAGGCTAGGATCATTTTGATATTAGCCTTACTCGGATGTAGATTGTGATAAATCCTCATTTGTGTATTCTTTTGTCATTTCTTTTTTTATGTTTTTTGTTTCCTTGTCAACTATTCTTGGAGCAGCATTTAGTGACTTGTGAGGGGAGAGTCACGAGAGGGGTCGTTTATGGAGATTTATTTATGCGACAGCTCTTTAGTTGAATAAACGAGAGGGAGAGAGATTTGTCATTCTTGAATGTGCTTTCAGTGTTATTTCACTTTTACTTCACTTAATTAACAAAAGAGCTCATCTTTCAACGAAACGGCCGGTAGAATAATTGAAGAAGTTACACCTCAATATGGCAAGGTTTAGTTCCCAGCCAAATGGAACCAACCCAACCACTTAATGGCTGTGGACATCAATTTTACACGACTTCACTACATGCAACTTTTAAAATCAAGCTTACTTAAAAATCACTACTAGCAAGACCCATTAGGTTAAAGCATGTGAGAAAGGTGGGTGGGGGGTAGATGGAGGCTAGAGATGAGGACAAGGAGTGCCAGTGGTGGTGGGCATGGGAATAGGAGAGGGAAAGGATTTAAGTGGTAGCTGAGAATGTCAAAATTATGTGGTGGTGATAGCTTTTGAAAGTGGGAAGCTGTCCTCCTCCTTTAATGAGCGCAAATGAAAGATAAAGAGTTTCAATTGCAAAGAGATGTTGGTGAAAGGAGACTACAGGTGGTGGAAGCATAACTATGGAAAGTTGTTGTGTGGTGAGGTGGTGGGGCTATGTTATTCCCAGGAGACAAATGCACAGCTTAAGTAGTGAATTAATGTGCACATGCTCTGGTAGCCCCACCACGGAGTGGAGATATTTATGGTCTAAGCTTTGTCTTAACCTCAAATATTATAAACGTGAATATATATATATATATATACACATATACAGACACAAAATAAACAAATAATAAGAAAATAGGAAGTGAGAACATTTTGTTATCGCTATTTTTACCATTCAAAATAATAAAACGTAAGTTTTTCAGCGTAGAAAATTGGGGAAAATAGTTGCAATATAGAAAAGAAAAAAGTTGTTATATGACCATCATAGTTATATAAACAAAATTATCTTTATATATTAATAAATTTTTTTCATAATATGTAAAAATATTTTAGTTTATAATATCCATAATGATGGTCACCTATGTTTTTAACACAAGTTAAAAACATAATTAATTAGAATAGTTACATTAGTGCTTGCTTGTGATGCAAAATAGACTAACAGGCAAAGAAAGCCTGCGGGAGATATCGTGACTGTTGCTCCCGGGTGTTATTTTAACAATAAGTTATTATCTGTCTAGCGTCTCTCTAACTATTTTAAGCTTGCAGGTAACTATGATTTATGAATTTAAGGCATGGCTACTCCCATATACCCAACAGGGGCTGGCAAAAACGTTTGATATATTTTGAGTTTTGAAGGCTCTTAATAATATTGGATTCCTTCTTTTCACCAAATCATTGCCAATGTTATTGACTTATTATTCGAATCTATTAATGTAATTACTTCTTACTAACCTTGCATGATCTTCTCCAGAAGAAACAGGAACGCATTCATTTTTTTTGCAATGGGATTGTAGTTATCTCATACCAAAGATGAGAGGGGTCGGTTCATTGCTAAAGTAATATATATAGAAAAGCGAAAAGGCATTGGATTCCATTGAAAATAAAAGGTAATAATAACAAAGAATCACGGGAAAGAACTTTCAATCTTCTCAGCCTTTTGTGGTTTGTTTTTCTCCACAAAAAGTCATTTCCTATAGCAAAGTGGAAACAATATATACGTAGATGACAAATATTCGCTATGTTGTGTGGGAAAATTGGGTCGAGATCTGGTCTGACCACAGTGGAATAATCACGAAATTTTTTTGTGATTTTTGATTTCCCGAAAATCAAGATCTATTTAATTCTATAAAATGATTAACACGAATCATAATAAAGCGCAATTTAATTCGTACCTTATTCCGAAGCTTGATCTTTATCTTGATGCATCCCTCGAACCGTTTCCGAAACCGATCCGT
>JANZXP010000005.1:14470479-14490077 GCA_027576715.1 Erythroxylum flavicans
CAATTATTCCATGGACTTTATCATATACATCTAAACATGTACAAGATAAATAATGCCTTTAAATAATTTGTCACTAACTACAACTAAATCGATTGGCTATAGGGCATAAACCAACATGTTGAACATTACAAGCAAAATTCAATTCACCTAAGAACTTTCTATTTAGTGATGTATTGATAGAGAAGAAAATTAGTAACAATAACAAGCATGTAGTCAGGTTACTTGATAGAGTAGAGTCTATCATCTCCAGTCATAATTGTGCACATAAACCTTCTTTTTATTTAGGCGTAATAGTATGAAATTTGAATTCTTATTCTAATTCGAGCCATAACTGTCCAAGGAATCTATTGATCCTGCTAAATTCAACCATCATCAAGGTATTGGAAGAATATCGAGCGTGAACACTATAACACTTAAGAGTTACGTATCTTCATATATAGGGTATGCTTAAGAAAGGATAAATTATATTTTAATTTGAAACTTTCAATTTTATAATAATATTCAAAATTATAAATTATATAAATAACAAATACACAAATTGGATTGCAAATATAGTCTATTGTTCACTTTACCATTGACGTTACTTACGTGGAGTGCCACATAATTTATCCAATACTGATTTGTTACACATCTGTTATAAATTAATTGAAAATGATTGAATAATGATTGATTTTCTATTAAATACAACTAGTTTAATTGGAGCAACAAGTTTCAAGAACTGTTGGAACATTTCATTTTTTAAGTAGAGGAGACATTTTCTTTTCTCTAGTAGTGTTCGATCAATTATGTATTAATCAATAGGGTTAAATTTGTTGGATCTCCTATGGTTTTACATACTATCAAAATGATTTCTGACATTTAAAAACTATCAATAACTTCTCTATGATTTTGTTTTTGTAACATCCATAACTATAAAGCGTAGTAACCTTCTCACTCATACTTGTCTATGCCACGCATGTACGTACTACAACTACTACTGATGAAACCATGACCCCCGCTTCCCCTAAGCAAGCTAATGGGCCACTGGTGAACCAAAACAAAACTCCTAATGTAGTGCCTCCTAAGCCTTGTTTAATTTAGAAGTAGGTTGTGAGTGATGCCACTAAAATCAACTTAGAATATTGCCCTCCTTTAATGAAAGGTGACAACTTATTTAATTTGAAATGTTAAATCATTGTCATAATTCTACTTATGCAAGGCATTATGAAGCAAACTAGATGGCAACTTGAGTATTAGAATGTGGATTGTATTGTCCTAACTTGTTTAAGGATGCCTATGAGTATGTAATGCAATTCTGATAGATGCCAAAGAGTCAGAAATATTTCAAAGAGAGATAAGATGTCCCTTTCTAACATCTTAAAGGTTAAAGTCTTTGATGTATGGGGATTGGATTTCATAGAACCTTTCCCATCTTCCATAGGGAATGCTTACATACTTATTAGGGTAGATTACGTCTTAAGATGGGATAAAGCAACAAAAAGTCCAACTAATGATAGTAAAGTGGTGTAAAAATTTATCAAATGGATATTTAATAGATTTTGAGTTTCGAGAGTGATCATAAGTGATGAAGGAGCACACTTTTGTAGTAAATCATTTGAAGCTTTTCTTAGGGTGTATAGAGTCTATCATTGATTGCTTTTATATTGATGTTCCTTATGGTATTATAAGCTGATTAGGATATAAATTTGGGTAGGTAAAACCTAGGTTGTGATATCCTTCAATTCATTGTTTGAATTAGGAAATTTTTTTTTGTAGTTTATTCATTATTTTATATTTATTAAATTTTATAAGCAAAAGTGTGAGATTCCATACATGATTCATGAATCAAGATTCATGAGATGATGTATATTTTGGTCATAATGTGAATAAAGAGGGTTGAGTGTGAGCTATTTGAGAGAAAGTTAAAAAATCTTCCTACATTAGGGTAAAACCAATCAGGAGAGTTCACAAAGTGAATTAAATCTTTGAGTAAGGAACTGTTATTGGTCTAAAATGTAATTCGTTAACAGAGATGAAAGTGAATATAGTAAAGTTCTAAAGGAACCTGACCTAAATTTAGTTAATTTATAGTTTGGTACATGCTTAATTGATGCTTTGCATTAGTATTTAGATTTATTTATTTATTTATTTTATCTACCAATAAGGATTTAATCTTATTAAGTTTATGAGTAGTGGGTAGTTAACCAATAATCCTTATAGGATGGACCTACACTTTCTAATGTTAGTTACGACAATACGATGTACTTATGGCAAAACATGGACCAATAGGTCACCTAAATCATTTGATACTTTAGGGTTAGCTTTAGTGGTTCTTGGAATGGGTGAATCTAAGGGTTCATCTAAGGGAACATTTGGTGATGGATCTATGACTATTAGAATGGGTATACATGTGGCTGCTAGAATCGGTGGACCTATGACTTACTCTAAACCTACCTCATCATAATCATCATCAATTACCTCAATTGGAATATATATTGCAGGGTTAGTAAGAGCACAATTTTGGATAATTCTCCCCATCCATATAGGCTTTTACTGTCTTTATTTTCTATCTGTAATTTCACCTATCAAGTTCCTAACATCTTTATCATTTCATTATAGCCATAAACCATCTTCAAATGAATAATATAATAATTTATAGTTGTAATTACTGTAGGATTTCGATTATGCATCACAAATCAAAACATATGCAACAAACAATAAAATGAAACCCAGAAAATACATAATCAAACATGTACCATTAGATGTAGTAAATCAAAACATGAATAAGATGTGTGTACCTTTCTTAATAATCTCGTTCATTCTTTAATCTCTTCACCACATTGGGTTATCGTAAGCCACAACAAACAAGCTAGATTGTCTCTAATGTAGTCCACACAAAGATAGAAGAAATAAAACTTCAAGGAAATGGTAGAACACACACAAAAGTGCTAGCTATTGATGTGTGTTCTTAAGAAAATGTTTGTAGAGAGCGAGAGAAGATGATAAACACTTCACCAAAAGTCTCTTAATTTTCACACAACATTTACACAAAAATTATTGTTTTTTTCACCCTTTGGCCTTCCTCTAATCCCTAACATCAACGGAGAGAGTTAGTGGGATTAAATGGTCATTGATCTAACTTAATATGCGTGAAAATGTTCACCCTTTCTTGAAATGATAATTTTGTCAACTTGCTTATTAAAAGGTAATTTTGTCATCTTACCTAATAAGCAAGATTCACATATGTCATATGATTTACAATCAAATGACCATAAACTACCACACTTGTGTAGCTTATTCATGCATCTCTCATATCTTGGATCCTCATCCAAAACCATTTTACTCATTCTTCGCATCTCTAATGAGTGTGACCCATTAGGTTCCTAGTTATATTTGCCACTTGAATTAACACTTAATTCAAGCAAGTCATGAGCGGTATCTAGTAACACATCTTGACCCCCAATTGACTGGAAAGTCAATGGTTTGACTATGAACCCTTCCATAGATAATGTTCCTGTGCAAATCTTCCTTTCACTATCTATACCCCAATTGGTCCTGAGTATGGTTAAAGTGTCAATTCTCACTATATTAACACACATAGCCCTTAGTGATGTTAGTTCTTATCTCGAGGCTCATTACTCAATTGGATATGTCATTGAAGACTACCTTCATGACATTTCCACTCTGGCTAGAGATTTTCAAGTAATGACCTTGACAAGAAGCCGTGGTTATCATCTCCTTTTATGAGGAATAGTGAATTCTTTATTAGCTACTCAATTAGATTCGAATACCTTAAGTTATACCCAATCACCACCCTCTGAGCAATCTCTGAGAGGCAACTTAGAACTTAAATAATCTTACTTTCAACTTTTATATATCATTTTTGGTTTAAGTTTAAAGAATCCACTATATAAGCACTAAAACCTAATTATTGGGTTGGAAGTACTAGCCAATACTCAAATAAAACATGCAATAAGAATATATACCATAATATGTAATTATAATAATAAATATATGAAAATTTTATATGCTACTAAGTAGATACAATTATACATAATGTATAATGGAATTATGTCACACGTTTCTATTTTATGAATCATGTAACATGTTACTTAGAAAATTTTATATCTTTGGATTTTATTCATGAACGTATAATGTAGCCATTAAAGGAAACTTGAGGATTATGGTATTTAGTTTAGTGTGTTTGACATAAACATGTATACTAGTATATATAAAGTCACCTTTTAGATGAATAAAAACTAACAAATTCTTTTAGGCTTTAATATTTTTCTCATTTAAGAGGATGTAATATAGTGGCTTGGCTAGAATCTTCAGGAAATTTTTAGCTGAATTGCTATCTCCAGCCATGTAGCTCTGACCAAACTCATGGCTCTGACTATCATTGTAACTCTCTCTAACTCAGCTCTTTCTTCCCATTCTTGTATCTTGTACTTCCTCTTATCCACTGTCTACCTTTGTATGAAGTTCATACATTGATGAGAATAAATTCATTTCCATATCAATTTTATCTCGTCTAAACCCTTTACTCTCATAAGTTCATGGTTTTTTGCCCCTTTTCCTTTCCTTGTGACTACTATTTATTATCTTTGTTTGCTGGATAAATGGTAAGATTCAACATTGACTTTCTACTTTTGTCTCAATCTCCTCAAATAGCCTCTTTTTCCATTCCTTCCATAGATCCTCAACCTTCACTTCAAAACTCACTTCATCCAGTTGATATAAGAGGCCTGACTTTTTTAAACGTAAAGAAAACAGGGGTGCATGTCACAAAAGACAACTACTTTGATGAACAGCCTTTAGTTTCTCCTCCTATTGGAATATTGATGAGCAGACTTTGGTTTCTCCTACTATTGGGGTATTAAAGGATAAGGTTCAAAGTTGGTGTATAACTTTAATATATTACTTTCTTCATAAGATGGTAGTCTTCCTAGAAAGGAAGTAGTGGGCACCAAATTTGTAGGATATACTAGTGAACAACGATGATCCTTTTTTCTTCAAGTTTTCCTAAAATGAAAATGCCTCTAAAATTCTTAAAGCTAGACATTGACATGTACAAAATAAACTTCCATTACTTCAAGCATCGAGACTAGAAATATTTAAGAGATCAAGTAGGAAAACATACCAATATGGATTTGTATTTATGGTGTACTATAAGAGTACTAGAATAGTAATAGCTTAAGCTATCTTGCTAGATACAATGGTAAACCAATTTGTATAGATCAGGCAATGATAGAGACTTCAAGGATAAAATTTGCATGTTTCTGTATATTAGTAAACTCTACGACATACCTTCTTGATACGATTCCTATTATCAATTCGAATGAAAAATTTTACACTATAAAGGACAATTTGAAAGTAACATATGGTTAGAAGCTAAAGCAACAAAATTCCAAATGGAATGGATACCTGCTAGTAGGAATTTTAAGACATGATTATTTAATGAGCTCAAGCAAAGTATTAAAGCAAAAATTGAAATTATTGAGACTCAAAATATTCCACTTATTGTAATAGAGGAGAATGAAAACAACATTATGGTGAGTCACTGTTTAGACAAGCAAGATATTCATAAGGGTGAATTGAATGAAGTTGATGGGAATTATGACTCACCAATGATTAATAAATCTGATAGGCATGTGAACAAAGAAACAAAAAAAAATCAAAATAGTAGTAGCTATCACAATATTGATAGAAAATTTGAAACAGTGGTGAAAAGAAGATCTAACAGGAAGGAAAAAAACCTCCTCTAATTAACAAAGCATGAGGGTCATTGTGTGGAACATTAAAGGGGATAATTCTCCCTTTAATTTTTTTTACTAAAATACTTCTTTGTGGAAAATAAACCTAACATTGTAACTATTTTGGGATCTAGAATCAAAATTGGAAAATGTAACTTTTTGAAGATGCTTTAAACGTAGTGTAGAATGATTACAAATCATACTCAATATCCTAGTGGTAAAATCTTGATCAACTACAATAAGTCATTTTTGGAACTGTCCACTATTAGAATCACCAATCAGTTGACACATGTTAAGGCGATGTGTAAAGTAAATAAGACTTCATATCTAGTCTCCTTTATATATACATATAACAATGTTTAGCAGAGATCTCAATTGTGGAACCACATTAGAAGATTAACCTCCAACATACAAAGAAAAAGAATATTACCTGGTGATTTTAACACCATTATTCATCAAAAGAGGTTAAAGGACTTAGTGCATCAAAACTTACTTTTCAAAAGCTAAGAAAGTGCTTCACTGATATTCAATTTTCTGATTTTCTGTATGGGGGAAATTTTTTCACCTGGAATAATAAGCAAAAAGATGATGTCTTCATTAAAAAGAAGTTAAAACTCAATTTAGCCAAACTAGAATGGTTTCAACATTCTCTAAATAGATTTTCAATAATTCTCTCTTCAGGCTTATCTGATCATTCACCAGCTATCACCCACATGAATTATTCAAAAGCTGAACACAAAAGTAAACATGCATGGTATTTCGGTAATCGATACACAAGGAGAGGGTTTTGGTGGTGAGTGATCTTCGGTGATGAACAACAAAGGAGCTACAAAACTTCCTTTCCCAAAAACATAACTTAGGTGTCTCATTTGAGTCTTGACATATGTCTCTAATGCATGTGATACATTTATCCACTAGTCATGCTACCATTTGTCTGTCAGCCATTTGTCCACTTGTCACACCTTAATAGGTCCATTTGTCAATCCATAATTAGACCATTTATCCTTCATCTAAGTTACCAAATATCTCACTTCCATTTTTATTTTATTTCTATATTTTTCCTAGTCTAAAATACCTTAAATGTTTTGATAAATTTCCAAAATATCTGAAATGTCACCAAAAATGTGAAAATAATTCTAATTCACACAATTCAATTTTCAAAACAGTTAATTCATAATTCACATTTTAATCACATTAAAAATCACGTATACCTGAAAAATGACAATGAATGCATGTACAATTATTTTAATGAGTGACAACATTATTCACGTATATGTGAATGCCATATGATCCACAAATGCACTTCTAAATTCTCAATAATCTTTCATGCATAATATCTTAGGGTTCGAACCCTGATCAATTTGTTAGGTATTTAGTGTTAATTTGAGTATTTAGTGTGTATTTATGTTTTAATTGTGTTAGTACATGTGTTTAAGTATTTTTATGGGTTACTATGAGTTTTTGAGCTTAAATGTTATATTTTTGAGGCACCTTGATGTATTTGTTAGTGTTTCAGGGTAAAAGGCGAAGAACAGAGAAGTTTTGAAGAGTTTCGGGGCAAAAATACAGCCCGCAATCGTGGCATAATAGGCTACAATCATGATAGAAAAGGCGAGCAATTAGGACCTAGGCCACGATCATGACAGAGAGAGTTAGGTGCTAATTATGATCGTGGCAAGCAGGGCCACGATTGTGGCCTGCATCGGGTAGACATCAAAACAGGTAAAAACGTCAAGTTTCACGGGACTTTTCAGATCGTTTCAACCCCAAATCAACCCTTAGGCTTCCAAAGTATAAATAGAACATAAAAGAATAGAAGAGCAGCCTTTTTTGCATCAGTCAATTCTGAAACCCTAGAGAGCATATCGAGAGATTTGAGGAAGGAGATGAAGGAACAGAGACACGGAGAAGAAACTTGACGCGAAGTACTTCCCGAAACAGGTGCTTTCCCTTAGTCACTACCTCCACGAGTCAGTTCTGACAACATTTTCCATTTTTATTTTAGTTTTATTGATGTATAGAATTGGGATAATCATTGAGAATATTTGTTGTTGAATGTCGATTTTGTCTAAACTCACCTTCAGGATTTTGATTTTTGAGATTAATGAAATTTGATTTATTATGTTTTCATTGAGTTATTTGTGATTCAATATATGTGCTTAATAATTCGGTAATAAACTAAGAAGGTGAACTAAGTGAATATCATCAAATTGGGCTAATAAGAGTTAGGTAGTTTGATAGATAATAATTGAATCAAACCGGTGAAATCGTGTAACGAGAGATCAAGCATAGATTTCCAGTAGGTTATTAGACAAAGTAAGAACTAATTTAAGTTTTGGGTAAATTGGGAATTGAGAGATTATAATTCCATAATTTAAATTAAGGATTATAAATTAGGGTTAAAGATTATAACTCGAGGGAGAGTACTCCACCCTAGGACTGTCTAGACCCCGATAATTCCATAATTCCATAATTGATTAGATTTCCATTAATTTTGGATTAAAAGCCCCTTTCTCTCAATTGATAGTTTCTAGGTTGATTATGGATAGGGATGTGAAATTTTCTATTTTGTTTATATTTTATGAGTTCAATTCTGGATATTGATTATTGATTGGTTAATTTTTGCATTAGTTGTTTATTTAGATTTATTGTGAAATTTAGCCAAGCCTTAGATTTTAGGATTAGATTAACCCTCCTCATGGGAACGATACCTTAGATACTACATGAACACGTGTGTTTATAGAAATATCAAGTTTCAAAAATATTAAAAGTTATCATATAGGTACCAATGATCAAAGTTTTGGCGCCGTTGTTGGGGAGGCAATTAGTTTAGTTCTTTAGTCTAAGGCTTTTCCACTATCTTTTGTTTTTGAATTTTTTAAAAAAATTAGGTGTAAAGTAGAGAAACATCAAAACATCTTAGAGTGAGAATGAGACAACTGAAGAGTTGAATGCTAAGAAGAGATCAAAAGAACGATCATGGAGGATGTATATTATAGGGAGCAAAGGACTCTTGCAGATTTCAATGAGCCCCAATTTGGTTAAGGAAATCATCATCCTTATTTGAACTCGTACACTTTGAGGTGGCAGAATCACCTAGACTTCTATTGGTTTAGCAATGTAGGGACTCACTTAGGACATCAAGGCCTATCAAAATTTCAGTAAGATGAGTCTAGTTCATGGGATTCCAAATTCGACAAAATCATGGATAAGCTAACAAACATTGAAGAGAATTAGAAGATACTGGAAAAGCAATTTGATCAAGTAACGAAAAATCATACCACTTTTATTGACAACCTAAAGATTCAAGTAAGACAGCTTTCCCGTGAGTTTTGAAAGAGAAGTGTGGAAGACTCCCTGAGAAACATGGAATTACTTCTATGAGACCAATATGAGGCTATCACACTTAAGAATGAGCTCTACCCTATTAACGACAAAGAGACGACAAAAGAGATTGAAGAAAAGAATGCCAACCCTTCCTTTTACTCACCAATTTTTGATATACAATATGTGACCATCAAAAAATCTTAGGAAGATGTTCATAAAAAGATCTCTATCTTTTGGATTGATGATGATCAAATGACATTCAACATGTTAGACCTCAAACCTTTCTTGGAAATGAGAATTATTAAATAAGAATTTGTTGGAATTTAGTCATGAGTAAAAATCAGAATTCTTGAAATAGAAATTTATGACGTTTATTTATGAATATTTTTTAATTACATATGGCTGCATAGATTAAATAGAAGTGTTAGAATTAAGTTAAGGAGTTAGAAGATATTAAATCAAATATGGAAGGGTAAGCTTAGAAAGATAAAAAAATTGTTGTATTGAATTAATAAGAGAAGAATTAAATGAAGGGTGTGTGCATGAGAGACGTGTAGAAGTAAGAAAGGAAGAAAAGACGAACCTAGGAGAAGCTTGAGAAAGAGGAAGAGAGTCATGTAATAACAAGGAAAAAGGGAGAGATGTGTTTAATAGGTTAGGAAAACGAGAGAGAGTTGTGAAAAAATAAAAAAGAAAGAAAGAAGAAAAATGTAGAAAGAAGGATGAAGAAGAGAAGCAGAAATAGAAATAGAAAAAGAATAAGAAGATTCAGCTGAGTTTTTTAGGTAACCTCCATTTTTTCCTCTTGTTTTGACAGAAGAAGAAAGCAGAAAAACTAGGTTTTTATATGCTGAAAACGAAGAGAGAAAAAAGAGGAACAAGAGATTTATGCTCTTAGATTTTTTTATATGAACTTTTAACTTGATCTTAGTTCTTCTAGCTTAGATAAACTAAGAGTAGATTAAGTCTAAGCTCATTTTTAGATAGTAAAGCTTTATGGAAGTTCTATTCGTGTATGTTGATTGAATGAAAATATGTTTGTTTGAAGGGAATCAAGGAAATTAAAGGCAAAAGCAAGAGGAAAGACAAGTTTAAGCTTGGATTTATAAGTAAAGAGGTGGGTAATATGTTTATGGTTATCGTGACGATGGGCTGATCTATTATATATTTATGTGTGCTTAAATGCTTATTTTTGAAACATTATGAATGTGGGGAATATGCACTATGATTTATTATCATATTTACTTTGAAAGATTTTATTGTATTTGGAATTAATGATAAAAGAAAAGCATAAAAAGCATGAAAATATGAGTATGATATGGAATCTGTAAGATTCAGAAAATTTGCTTCTGTGGGCAAGAGAGACAACATTTTGTTCGTCACATACACGTTGACCTAAAGCCTTCTCCCGAATGCCCACTTGTGGTACATGAGCTCCAAAAAATGGACTCATTTTGTTCATGGTGTAAACTTCGATTTTGCCATTATGTTTTATAGTATTCTCTCGAGCCATATTGTTTATGCATTTTATTGTTTTGCTGAACATGATATATGATTGAATTCTTTGTTTTAATGGTTGAAAAATATATGATGTGATTTATATGATAGCATATTTTTTATTATATGTTCTGTGAGTTGGAATTGTGGTTATGTTAAAAAATTATAAATTAAGATGCTATACATGTATACATATGTGTTTGATTGTTTGTGGCTCATCACCGATGGCTATAAGCATATTAGCCACTGAGCTTCGCAGCTCACCCCATCATTTTCCACTTCTCAGGTGCAAGAATCAGTAGATCAATAATGAACCTTGCAAAAACTTTGTCAAATTTCCAAGAAATATTTCATTTGTAACTAACTTAGTTTGGATAATTTTTTATAGCTTTATAAGCATGTAAAGCACGAGCATTCATGATTGTATTTTTGTATTATGCTACAGATGTGGCTTTTGTTTGTAATTAGAGCAATGTACATACTTTGTTTCTATTTAAGAAATGAATGACAGTAAGAGTTACAAGAAATATTCATCTGTTCATGTCCAAATTCCTCTTCTTTTAACTTTCTAACGATATAAGGTTTATAATTTTTAGACTTCGGGATTGAAAGTTATGAAGATTTGAAGAGGATGTGCAAAACTACACTGTTCACTAAATTACATGGTTGTGTTTGAAATTTTTATTGGAAGCCTGAGATCGTGTATAAACATGACCGCGACTTCTACCTCTCACGACCGTGATTTTTTATTGTCACAGCTATGACCTTTTTTAAGTCATGCCTGTGACTTTTGTATTTTTTATTTATTTAATTGTTTGTTTATTACTTTTACTCCATCTAAGAAATTGAATTCTTTTTATCTTGATGTTAATTATATATATATATACTTTTATTTAAAAGTCCCCCAGCTTTGGCATCTTGTCGTCACGAAATAAGGACTGAGACTCGAGGCCAACATCTTTGGGTATCAGAACCCACGGTTTGTAAGGATTCCTAAGCTCAGAATATGTTATACTATGAAATATATGATGTTTAAAAAAGTGTTAATTGTTTGTTTGCATTGCTGAGTTTATTAGTTGTATTAAGTGACATGCATATCATGCATACATGTAGGAAATAAGATTAAAATGAAAAGTGAGATTAAGGATAATGTTTAGATTAAAGGAGTAAAATGCCACCTCATAGAAGAACACTAGGAGTTTTGCAAGGATCTACTGCACCTGATTCCCCACCTTTAGAGACGGGTACTGATGAGTATAGAATCTCAATAATTGCAACCGCATGAGTCACACGTATGAACTTTCGTTAAGTGTTTGGGCTATTAAAAATAATGAGAAGAATGGTGATTTGTTAGAGTGTAAGACAATGAAATTTTGTGGATATCTAGAAATAAGAAATGTTACGTAGTATGATATGATAGACATAGATTTAGTATTTGTGGTAATGCCAGCGAATATGGTAACAGAATTTTGTTGTCGATATGTACTTGAATTGATATGGATATTAAATATATTTTCATGAATTCACTAAGAAAGAAATAGAGACATAGGTAGAAATGACAAGATTTAAAGTATACAAGTAAAGTGGAATTAAAAGGTTGAACTTGGATTTTAAAAATATTGTTTAATTAATATGATAAGGTTTATGACCTGGTATAAGATTATGTTAATGGATTTGAGACCAGAATTCCAAGATGGCTATGTGTCTATAATTATGAATTGATTAAGAATGTACGTATGAAAGATGAAATAAATGATAGTAATATATGTAGAAGTTCTCAAGGTTATGTTGACTAGTTATTATGAGTACGTATTCGATAATGCAGTTACATTAGTGGATAATGTGATTGAAAATATATGAAATCTATATTTGGATATGATATAGGAGGTAATCTATGATCCCTATAGTTAAAATCATAAGATGAATCAAAGTAGGGCAATGGAAGTGTAGGATTAAGTGGTATGTTGAAAAGGTAACTACTATGGAGAAGTAACTTTTGAATCGTCATAGAATATTCAAATGTTGTTCAGAATCAATTGCAATTAAAGTAACATTAGCATGACATATTAATTGGTGACTTGTCAAAAATACATTTCTATATAAGATGTAATGATCTTGATGGTACATACCAAAATATAAGAGTAAATGAATATACCTCTTGTTTCAATGAGCTTCATTATAAAGAATATTCTAATCATATAAAGTGCGACAGTAATTAATTTTATTAAAATATGATGAACAGTTGAAATTGATCTTATTAAGGTATTAAGAATGGTTGAAATAGCAATGATAAATATAATTGATTGATAAAGATTATGGAAACAGTGTAGATGATTGAGGTACGAAACCTTTTTATGATAGAGATGTTTTATCGAATCATATCGCGTAGATTAAATGTTCCATTTTTAGTAATGAATGACTATTAAACAAATCAGAAGTGACTATTGGAGTTAGTTAGAAATAGGACTCAGGTATAAGAAGTTGAATATACTATAGAGAGTGCATGAATTCTGTTTAATGCAAATTAGCCTACCTATATTATTAGGTTTATAAATTTGAGGTGATGTTGTTATTGTTAAAGGAACTTAGGTCTGACAAAATTGAAATGTGAAAGTGATTGTATATGATAAATGCAAGTGAATGATTACATATGATGTGAAAATTAATCTATAGTAGAATCTGCGCGACTCAAGAAAAGTAAAAGAGTTAAGTGGATCAATGCTGAAGAGATATGGAGTAGCAAGTAGAAGATAAAAGTGTTTTGAGAGTATCGTATTGCCTTGACGAGGTGTGTTGCAATGCAGAAAAAAGGGGAGTGAAATTGCGAGAATCCTGAGATATATTGACAAATCAATTAAGATAGTAGGGTACTTAAATAAGCAACTAAATCAAGCGATTCCACTAGATATAGTCATTTAGAAGAAATCACTCAACTGAAGAAGCTACTTGGGAGACTGAGGAAAACATAAAACAACATTAACCCATTTGTTTGATAACTTAAGTAAGAATTTCGAGGATGAAATTCTTTAAGGGGTAGAATTGTTGGACCTCGAACTTTTCTTAGAAGTTAGAATTATTAAATGAGAATTTGTTGGCGTTTAGTCATGAGTAAAAATTAGAATTCTTGAATTAGAAATTTATGGAGTTTATTTATGAATATTTTTTAATTAAATATAGTTACATGGATTAAACAGAAGTGTTAGAATTAAGTTGAGTTAAAAGATATTAAATCAAATATGGAAGGTATACTTGGAAAGATAAAAAAATTGTTGTCTTGAATTAATAAGAGAAGAAGTAAATGAAGGGTGTGTGCGTGAGAGACATGTAGAAGTAAGAAAGGAACAAAAGAATAACCTAGAAGAATCTAGAGAAAGAGGAAGAGAGTCGTGTTATAACAACGAAAAAGATCGAGACGTGTTTGAGAGGTTAGGAAAAAGAGAAAGAGTAGTGAAAAAATTAGAAAGAAAGAGAGATGAAAAATGTAGAAAAAAATAGAAAAAGTGAAGCAGAAACTGAAATAGAAAAAGAAGAAGAAGAAGAAGATTCAGCTAAGTTTTTTAGGTAACCTCTATCTTTTTATCTTGTTTTGATAAAATAAGAAAGCAGAAAAACTAGGTTTTTATGTGCTGAAAATAAAGAGAGAAAGAAGAGGAACAAGAGATTTATGTTCTTAGATTTTTTTATATGAACTTTTAATTTGATCTTAGTTCTTCTAGCTTAGATAAACTAAGAGTAGATTATGTCTAAGCTCATTTTTGGATAGTAGAGCTTTATGGAAGTTCTATTCGTGTATGTTGATTGAATGAAATTATGTTTATTTGAAGGGAATCAAGAAAATTGAAGGCAAGAGCAAGAGGAAAGACAAGTTTGAGCATGGATTTATAAGTAAAGAGGTGAGTAATATGTTTATGGTTATCATGATGATGGGTGGATCTATTATATGTTTATGTGTGCTTAAATGCTTGTTTTTGAAACATTATGAATGTGGGCAAAATGCGTTGTGATTTATTATCATGTTTACTTTGAAAGATTTTGTTGTATTTGGTATTAATGAACAGAAGAAAATCATAAAAAAACATGAAAGCATAAATATGATATGGAATATGTAAGTTTCGTAACATTTGCTTGTGTAGGTAAAAGAGATATCATTTTGTTCGTCACATTCACATTGATCTAAAGCCTTCTCCCGGCTGGCCGCTTGTGGCACATGAGCTTCGAAAAATGGACTCATTCTATTCATGGTATAAACTTTGGCTTTGCCATTCTGTTTTATAAGATTCTCTCAAGCCATATTGTTTGTACATTTCATATGATATATGATTGAATGCTTCGTTTTAGTGGTTGAAAAATACATGATATGATTTATGTGGTAACATATTTTTATTTTGTGTTATGTGAGCTGGAATTATGGTTATGTTAAAATTTTCTAGATTAAAGTGCTATATATGTATACATATGTGCTTGATTGTTTGTGGCTCATTACCGACGGCTATAAGCATATTAGCCACTAAGCTTCGCAGCTCACCCCATCATTTTCCACTTCACATGTGTAAGAATCAACAGATCAATAGTGAACCTTGCAAAAACTTCAGCAAATCTCCAAGAAATATTTCATTTGTAACTAAATTAGTTTGGATCATTTTTGGTAGCTTTATAAGCATGTCAAACAATAGCATTCATGATTGTATTTTTGTATTATGCTATTGACGTGATTTTTGTTTGTAATTGGAGCAATGCACATACTCTTTTTATTTGAGAAATGAATTACAGTAAGAGTTAGAAGAAATATTCATCTGTTCATGTCTAAATTCCTCTTGTGTAAAAATTGCTATATTTTTGGTTGGGAATGAAACTAATAGATGTTGATGGATTTTAGATAGATTTTTCTTAAGAAAATGGTTAAACTGGGAGTTTTGTATTTAAGAATTGTACTGTTGGTTTTTTAGTCTTTTGGAAATTGCATAGAAGTATATACAGATACAGAAAGGGGAAAAAAGGGGAAGAAAAGTGTTCTGAAACTTCAATGAATAAACTGTATTGATCTAGGTAGAATTTGACAAAGTTGTAGTTTTTTCTCTTGGCTTTCTAACGAAGTAAAGTTTATAATTTTTGGACATTGGGATTGAAAGTTTGAAGATTTGAAGAGGATGTGCAAAATTGCACTGTTCACTGAATTGCATGGTCGTGCTTTAAACGAAATTTTTAGTGGAAGTTCGCGATCGAGCGTAAGTATGACCGCAACTTATACCTCTCATAGTTGTGACTTTTATTGTCATGAGTGTGACCATTTTTAAGTCACGTCTGTGACTTTTACATTTTTTAAGTTATTTAACTATTTGTTTATTATTTTTACTCCCACTAAGAAATTGAATTCTTTTTATCTTAATGTTAATTATATATATATATATACTTTTATTTAAAAGTCCCCCAATTTTGGCTCTTTGTCACCACAAAATAAGGACAGAGACCTGGGGCCACTACAAAATGAATGATGTGATTAAGAATCCAAAGGTTAGTAGCTCATTTAGGATAATTGATGTGTTCGAATCTTCTGAAGAACAAGAGGGTGAAGAACAGATGACAACATACATCGAGTTTGAAGAAACTATGGAAGTCTCTATTCGAGAAGCAGAAGAAGCTGAGGAAACGAAGGTGATTAAGGAAGAAGGAGAGCAATTCACCTTTGTACAAGATAAATTGTTGGATTTGATGGAAGATTTACGTAGTTTCATTATTCCCTATTTTATTGACAATTTGTTAATGAGAAGAACATTGATGAAATTAATTGGTTTTCTCAACCTTATCAATATCGTCTTTCTGATCATTTTGTAATTTGTACCTTACTCACAGACTACAAAATTGATGTTGAGTGAGAAGGGTGGAAGCAAGTCACTTATAATTGATTCTGGCTGAGTTTTAAAGGATAAAGGTCAAGCTATATGACCATAAATTAGCACATTTAGTAGTTAGATTTAAATTGTTGTGTGGTTAGGTTTCTTTTAAATTATTAAATAAGTTTGAATGATATGGAATGGTTTGGATTGCTACTTCTTTTTCTCTCTTGAATCAATTATAAGATAGGGAAACACTCTCGATGTCAAGCGGATTTGGTCTCAACACTATCGCCATCACCACCTCTATCACTATAAAGGGTTTCATGTTCTAACCCTTTTCGTTTCATTTTTTTTAGTGTTTTATTCTTATGTTTTTCTTATATTGTGTTTTATTTCCCCCTGGTGTGTTTGTGTACCCTTCTTACATCGAGCACAATATGTTGTTTAATTATGTGGAGGGTTATGTGTTTTTACCTTGAATGTGATTTTTCATATGGTATGATAGTGTTAGGTTGCATTTTGTAAATTGTTTGAATGTTTCAATGGCTTAGATGGATTGAAATTTAATTAATTTTGAACATAGTCTATTAGGTTATGAATAATCATTAGCTCGCAAAATTGGTGAATTGGGGTCTTTGGATCAATATACAGCTTAATTAGGATTTAGTGTAAGTTTAGCTCCCTGTAGATTGTCACATTCAATCACAATTTGAGGCCTTCAACTTAAGTAGCTTAACTAGTATTTTCTTGGAAATGTGTAGCTAAAACAACAAGTTAGGCAGTAAAAAAAAGTGTTTGTGAAATAAATCACTATTCCACTGAACTTCAGGTTATGAATAGAGCTAGTAGTTAGTTGGAAATGTGCTATAGCTGAGTAACTAGATCGACACGCATTATAAATGTGTGCCTTCGTGTCAAAGAGCTATAATGATGTTTCAACCAAACAATTTAATAAAAAACATGCTTAGTCAAGTAACTGGATCGACATTCATTACCAATGTTTGCCTCTACGTAAAATGACTAAGTCTATGATAAATAAATAAATAAATAAATTGTTCTCTTAATAAAAACCTATCGAACTTATAACAAGCTTAACTTTATATGAAAATATACCCACAGTTACAGAGTTTGAAGGACTAAAGAATTATTAATGCGTGTGTACAATTAAAAAGGTTAAATAAATTAACACTTAGATCTCGATTAATTTGTATATTTAGTTCAAAGTCCCTAGACATAGATTTTGCATGTTAATGATTAGATATAACTTATATGATTGTGTTTAAGATTAAAGTGATTTCATGAAGTTGAAGTCATTGCCTCATTATTGCATTATGTGTTGTGTGTTTGTTGTTTTGTTTACTTAAGGACAAGCAAACGTTTAAGTTTGGGGATATTGATAGTTGTGATTTGCGTATGTTTTAGGGTTTGATTTTTTAGGTGTTTTGTGTTAATTTAAGTGTTTAGTGTGTATTTATGTTTTAATTGTGTTAGTTTATGTGTTTTTATGGGTTAGTATAAGTCTTTGAGCTTAAATGTTATATTTTTTAGGTACCTTGATGTATTTGTTAGTGTTTCAGGGTAAACGGTGAAGAACAGAGAAGTTTCGAAGAGTTTCGTGCCAAAAATATGGCCCACGATCGTGGCACAACAGGCCACAATCGTGACAGAAAGAGGCAAGTCACCAGGACCTAGGCCATGATCGTGACAGAGAGGGTTAGGTACTAACCATAATAGTGGCAGGTAGGGCCATGATCGTGGCCTGTGTCAGGAAGACAGAAAAATAGCTAAAAACGTCAAGTTTTGAGGGACTTTTCAGACTATTTTAACCCCGAATCAACCCTAGGGATTCCAAAGAATAAATAAAACATAAAAGAGCATAAGATCAGCCTTTTTTTTCATCAGTCAATTCTGAAACCCTAGAGAGCATATCGAGATATTTGAGGAAGGGGACGAAAGAAGAGAGATATGGAGAAGAAACTTGACGCGAAGTATTTCCTAAAACAGGTGGTTTCCTGCAATCACTGCCTCCACGAGTCCGTTCCAATAGTATTTTTTATTTTTATTCCAATTTTATTGATGTATAGAGTTGGGATCATTGTTGAGAATATTTGTTGTTGGATGTCGATTTTGTCTAAACTCACCTTCGGGATTTTGATTCTTAAGATTAATGAAGTTTGATTTATTTTTTTTCATTGAGCTATTTGTGGTTCAACATCTATGCTTAATAATTCGGTAATAAACTGAGAGGATGAACCGAGTGAATATCATCAAATTGGGCTAATGAGAGTTAGGTAGTTTGATATAAAAGAAATGAATCAAACTGGTGAAATAGTGTGACAAGAGATCGAGTATAGGTTTCCGGTAGGTTATTAGACAAATTCAGAAGTAATTTAGGTTTTAGGTAAATTGGGAATCGAGAGATTACAATTCCATAATTTAAATTAGGGATGATAAATTAGGGTTAAAAATTATAACTCAGGAGAGAGTAATCCACCCTAGGATCATCTAGACCCGATAATTCGATAATTCCATAATTGATTAGATTTCTATTAATTTCGGATTAAAACCTCCTTTCTCTCAATTGGTAGTTTCTAGGTTAATTCTAGATTGGGTTTTGCAAAATTGCTATTTTGTTTATATTTTATGAGTTCAATTCTGGATATTGATTGTTGATTGGTTAATTTCTGCATTAGTTGTTTATTTGGATTTATTGTGAAAGTTAGTCAAGCCTTAGATTTTAGGATTAGATTAACCCTCCTCGTAGGAACGATACCTTAGGTACTACGCGAACGACCCGTGCTCTTATGGAAATGTCGAGGTTTAAAAATATTAAAACTTATCATATAGGAACCTGCAATCAATCGTGGCTTGCTTAAATTTGGCCATACATATTATATTTTTTATCTGATCTTTTATACGTGTGACCCTTAGGTTCTCAGTTATTTTAGGCACTTGAATTAACTTTTAATTCAATCAAATCATTAAGGGTTTCATGATGCCAATTTGTCAGAATATATAAGTGCATTAACACACGAACTCTTTGATAGTTAATTATCTAACTTATGAACCTTTCCATAGACAATTACCATGCAATTCGTCCTTTTACCATACTATACCCCAGTTGGTTTGGAGTATGGGCTATGTGTCAACTCCCACTAGACTGAATACATCACATCTAGTCCAAGTGATGTTAGTTCTTGTCCTA
>JANZXP010000005.1:14503730-14513740 GCA_027576715.1 Erythroxylum flavicans
TTCACAAATACATGAGCATGAGATATGTTTGTCCTAACTTCTCCAATTGGTCTTCTCGTAGACCCGTTTCCCTGATCCGACCCGTTATGTGGGAACGGGATGTTACACTTGGCACGGAGCTAACCTCATCCAGTGCAATCCCTCTTATTTGGGATGGTGGTGATTGTGGTTGCAGTGGCTCCGTCCTATATCCTCCCAATGCTACTAGTTTGTCAGGGCACCCAATAAGTCTATATATGTCACCTATGCGTCCCCGATGTATGCAGACCATGCGTATATGCTGCATTACTACGATGTTTAACGCTATCATGGTACCTATCTACTACATCAGTGGTAATCGATCAAATATCCTCATCCATCGTACAAGTATGGTCATACATAAGCCTGACACAAATTGTTTCGATCTTTCTTTCTTTTCTTTAAAACTTGATGAACTATACAAGTGCATACCCAGGTGGATTGGTATCCTCTCACTTATACTCCATAAGTAAAATATGTCTAGATTTCTTCCCACTCCCCAACTATCACATTAACCTCTCAACATGTGATTCAAAACACCATAAATGTATTTAAGCACAGGATGTCGTAGTGTGGATGAATTGGATTTGCTTGGATCGTAGTCTTCCTATATCCTAATTGTATGCTAGAATTTTCAAGGAGATAATCCATATAAAAAGTCTATCTATAGTGTGATGTACTCTGACGTTCCCATAAACTCCTGGTCTTAAAGACCTATTGTGATGAAAAATTTTGAATAGCTCATCTGGAATATATATCCCATCATTCAAAACTGGATCATGTTAGGTCAATCCCCATTATAGCTGCCTCTCTCCACAAAGAACGTAGAGAGTTAGTCTCCAGTTCATATTTAGTCAACCAATCTTTCCTCACATTTTTGTTGAAAGATATGTGGCCATGAAATAGGGATTAAGTGGAAGATAATTCACTGGGTGATAGAATCTTGGAAACACCTCTTTATTTCATATTTTGGACATAGAACAATATGTTACTACAGAAACATAGAAGAATTGTAATCTTAAACGAGGAGTCCCTTAGATATGATGCAAAATTGATCTTGTTTTATCCTTAATCAAAGATTTTTGTATGAAAAATACGAATAGGAGTTCTTAAAAAGAAACTGTTTGAAAAAGTTCAATTGTCTGAAATGAATTTTTAGATCTGTGGATTTATCAATATCAAGTTTCTAAAAAGAAAAAAAAAGTGTTAGCAATTCTGTCATTGATGACTACAAGATAAAGTGTGTACAAAGAAGGCCTATTTTTTATATTAGCCTTGATTGCTTCTTTCGCCCTCTTCGTGGCATCAAAAAAAACTCATTGTTGCCTTTTCATAACTATCAGCCAAACGAAACACCCTTACTAAAGGCTCACAAACTTGGATAACAAATTAGAATTGGGACTAAAATTCAGTATCTTTTAGTATAATTATGGAAACCTCCAATCCAGCATTAGACCTAGCATACTGAGATGCAACCTAATTATCACTTGTAAACATCTGTCTTAACTCTTTCTTCATCATAACAAAAAGTAAAGTGACAAATCTTATCATAGTAGGACAACAAAAATTCCTACCATTAGTAAAATCCTTTCTCGTTAAATTCAACACCATGCACGATTATAGATGAACTTGGTCACCTTTTTGGGTTTCTGCACAGTCTCATCAATACTAGAAAAATACCTAGCATCCCTTATATTTTCCAACATTAAGTTAATGCAATGTGCAATATAAGGAGTCCAAAAAAAGAATTATACTTACTTTGTTACCTTCTTCCTGGCACTTTACAAGTAGAATCATTGTTAGTAATGAACTAAACAATATTTTCTGGATCTACTTCATTCACAACTTCATCGAATATCTCAAATAAAGTATCGATATTCCTAACAAGGTCATATGCATCAATAAACTTCAAAAACATTGATTCATTTGCAGAATAAATCAAAAAATTAATAATAGGCTCATGTCTCTTATTTGTCCAACTAATGCACATAATTAAATACCCATAAGTAGCCCAATCAATTCTTCTTTCTCCCAAATAATTTTTAGTTTCAGAAACTAAACAACTCAAAAGTTTACCTCTGTAGTCATCCATAGAAGGAGCTTTATATTCCATACCGTAAGAAGCTATAGCATCCACCATAGGTTTATAATAATAAGATTAGGAAGCATTAAATATTGCACCTGTATCATACCACCATCTAGCCACTGTCATATCTACTTTTTGAGAAGCATCTCTTGATTGTATGGCACTACGAATTGAAGGCTAGGCTCCAAAAGTTGTTCTTGGTGCAAAAAAATTAGTCTTCTGCCTTTTTTTTTTGCCTAATATCAAATCTAGATGCAAAATTCACTTCTTTCTAGGAAGAAACACTATGACTACCACTACCACCTTCAACATTTCCACTATCATCATAAATACTAGCAAACGAACGTTCACTATCAATTTCATAATTCAATCTCCCCCTTTATCTTTCCCATGTTAATATTCTTCAAGTAAAGTTTTCATTTTTCACTTCACATCATGACTTACTTTTTTACAAGATTCCACATCTCCTTTAACCCCAACTAAATGTTTCTTTAAACAGGTAATTCCTCCACCTTTTAAACACTTGTTACAAAATAAGCAAATAGTATGATTTTTCATACTGGGGACCGATGTAGAATGAGCCCAAGCTAGATCATCCTATCTTCTTGAAGCGGTTAAATGTTCAGGAGTATTTGAACTTACTTCCATTATCTCTAAAAATAAATGAAGACATATATCAAAATAAAGAACACATAATTTCTTTACACAATACACATGTCCATCTTATATAATATAACTCATTTTGTATGATTACATCATATACAATTCAATTTCATCCAACACATTTCAATTTTATCTAACACAATTCATTAATAAGTCAAAACTCAAAAATTCAAGTATTCAACCTACAATATTACACAATACGTAAGTCCATCTTATATAATATAAGTCATTTTGTATAATTACATCGTACACAATTCAGTTTTATCCAACACAATTCAATTTTATCCAACACAATTCATCAGTAAGGCAAAAACTAATAATTTAAGTATTCAACATACACAATTACATAATAAGCATGTCCATCTTATGTAATATAACTCATTTTGTATGATTACATCATACACAATTCAATTTCACCCAACATAATTTAATTTTATCTAACACAATTCTTCAACAAGTCAAAAACCAACAATTTAAGTATTCAACATACATAATTATACAATACACACGATATAACTCATTTTGTATTATTACATCATACACAATTCGATTTCATCCAATACAACTCACCAATAAGTCAAAAACCAACAACTCAAGTATTCAACATATTGACCATCAAAATTCAAAACATGAAAAAGTTGACTATACAAAACTTTTAGAGTTCTATATAAAGTGAGACAATTTTTTTAGTTTAGAGTCAATAAATTTGAAATTTCTTCATTGACTAATAATGACATAGAGAAGTGTCCGCTAAAGGTTTTCCATGTAGCAATACAATTTTTTTTCTTTACTTCTTAGCTTATGCAAAAAAAGCTTTTAAAGGATCAAAATAGCACTCTTAATTGTTCAAACATTGAATAATTGATTTATACTAATTCAAATATGTAATCTACAAATTAATCAAAATTTTAATGAGTGCATACACCTAAAAAAATAACCATACTTTGTTGTCTTTGTAATTAGGAGATTGAAATAAGAAATCATTTGTTCTTTAGATGCTCTTAATTCTTATGCATTAGATATTAAAAAATCTGAAATGCATACAAATTATTTATTTCATTAACTAATTAGGATAACTTTGTTTATTTAGTTATTATGAAATTATTTTATTTTATTAATAAAATTGAAAATTATTCTATTTTATTAATAAAATTCAACATTAAATATCAACATCACAACATATTATCTGATAAATTAATACCCAAATACTCAATACTAATTTAAGAATAACAATGTTGTATCTGTAACAAATTATTATATCAATTAATTATTTATTTTAAACAAAAACTCCTTTCATAACAATTCCAATGATCCAAATCCAATCCAATCTAACCATATAAACAAAGCACTCTGTGCATTTCATTCAATTTCAAATTTTCAATCCAATCATTCATAACAATTCAATTACAAGTTTTAATCATTCACAAAAAGAAACTTGTTAAAAAAATCCAAAATTAACTATACCAAAAGGTATTTTATCAGTATTTCAAATACTAATCAATATTGATTACCAAAAGGCCTATTATCGTTCTATTTTTTTGACCGATATGGTACCAATACAGAACAGTGTCTGTATTCCTGATAGGAACTTAAAGGAATGCTTTAAAAAAAACTTAAAAAGGTGGAGAAATAACTCCTTGACGAGCTTCGGAAGAGGGGGGACAAAGTGCAAAGCCGCTAAAGATCTGTCGCTTAAATTTTGTTTATAGGAACGAGCAGTGATGGGTTCAGCAGTAACATTCTGGTGAGAAGCAGAAATGGCGGTATGGCCAGAAGAAATCGAGGGATCAAAGAGGGGGGAGGAACAGACAAGTAAGAGAGACAAATGGGGGAAAGTCACTCGTCTTACTTACTTGGGCTGGAAAGAAGCAATATGGGCCATAGTTCCATAAAAAGCAAGAAGGAACTAGAAATAGATAAACTGAAATACCGTCAATTGGCGCTAAAGATGGGAAAGTAATTGGCGGGAAAGTAACCAGATCAAGCTAGACAGTGAATGTGGAGGAAACAAATGAAAGTTTGACCATTTACAAACTGTACATCTCACTTTGTCTTTCTATACCCTTTTTGATCCAGTCAAATTGTTCACTATAGATCGCGCTCTCCGATTTGAGGATAAAGCACCATTTAGATAGGTATCGTTTCTTCTCTGATTTGGTTGTAGTCGATATTGAGGTGGGGTTGTTTTACTTGAGTGAAAATTTGGTGGGTATTGTAAAGGGAAGCATGGGAATTGTTAGGTCCAAAACAGGATAACTATAAAACCAAACCTGTTATAACTGCGTCTAGGACTGGATTACCATTGCAGAAAATGAGCCAGATTACTTATAGAACAATGTATCTTCATAGTAAATCCTTTTCCTTGGAAACCTTTTCATAGGATTGTAATTTACCAGTAATCACCACAAGAGCAAAGTCCATCTTTGAAATGATGGAATCTAGAAGTATCCCTTACGATGATTTCTCTTCTCTCAATTGCTGATATAAACTTAGTAGCAGTATGACAATCCCCACACACTCTCAAGTTCTTGAAAACTCGGATTGGAGATCCTAGTGGCAAGTTCAAAAGACCATAAGCAATTGCTAACTTTTCACTATGCCGCAGCAAAAGCTGCTCTTTCTGTTCATCATCGACATTGTGCAACGCAAATTCAAGGTCCGGCACATATCCCTTGTGCTTCATTTTCAACTCCAAATCACTCAATTTCTTGTGTATTGATACCAATTCTGGATGAATCCTATCACCCGATCTGAACTCGTGGACTGCGTTTTTAATCTCAATCCAACTGTACCCAGGTGTCTTCAATATCTTTCTATTCTTCATTTGTTGTCGAATCTTAATGACTTGATCCCAACTCTGCATTGTTGCATAAACGTTAGCAAGTTGAACGTAAGCAGTTGCACTTTTTCGATCAAGATCAAGCAAGTTCTTTGCAGCAAACTCAGCAATCTCTATATTTTTGTGTCTCCTACAAGCACCCAGAAGAGTGCCGAAGACAGCCGCATGTGGTTTGAATGGCATTTTCTTGATTAAATCAACGGCCTCAATTAACTTACCAGCTCGTCCAAGAAGGTCAATCATACATGCATAATGATTAGGCTTCAATTCAACTCCAAAATCTCTCTCCATGGAGTAAAAGTATTGAATTCCAAAATGTACCAGTCCTGTATGGTTACATGCAGATAATACCGCAACAAAGGTTATCCAGTCGAGCTTCATTCCTTCCTCTTTCATCTTCTCAAACAAGCTTAGAGCTTTCTTGCCCTCTCCATGTTGCGCATAGCCTGAAATCATCGTATTCCATGTAACGACATCCTTCCTTGGAGTCTCTAGAAACAATCTCCAAGCATCCTCCAAATTTCCACACTTGCAGTACATGCTAACTAATGAAGTGGCAGCGGTTGTATCCATTGATAACGTAGACTTACAAACTAGTTGATGAACTTGCCTCCCTAACTGCAGAGCAGACAATTCGCTACACGCCAGTAACACACTGCTCAAGCTCTTCGGCCTAATGCCAAACTGCAGCATTGCTTTAAAAAGCTTTACTCCATCTTCAGCCCTACAAGCGTCGATGTATCCGGAAATCATAGCATTCCAAGTGATCAAATTTTTCATGGGCATCTCTTGAAACAATCTCTCTGCAAATTCGATCTTCTTAAGCTTCATAAACCCAGTTATCATCGAGGTCCAAGCAACCACGCTCTTTATTGGCGCTTTTCCAAAAAGTTGTACAGCTGAATTCATATCCCCACAATTCACATACCCTGAGATCATAGCGTTCCAGGTAACAACATTCTTCATTGGCATTGTAAAGAACAACTCGCACGCTTTCTCCATTTGTCCATTTTCGGCAAACCCAGTTATCATTGTATTCCACGAAGCTGTATCTTTTCTGGGTATTTGGTCAAAGAATGCTCGAGCCTTTGACATGTTAAAGTTGTGAACGTAACAGGCCAACATCGTGTTGTACGAAACAGTATCTGGTTCGGGAATTTTATCAAACAGTCCTTGAGCTTCTCTAATGTAGCCGGGCCTCTTTGCATAGCCAGCCAAGATAGAATTCCAAGTGACTATCGTTTTAACATCCATTTTATCGAAAATGAAAAGGGCAGATTCGAGATCCCCGGATCTGATATAGCTTGTTATTAACTTGTTTGATGGAAGGACATCACTGGAATTATGAAGAACCAGGTGGGATTTAGGTGGTAAACTTGGTTGTTTGGTCGGAGGGACTTGCGAGTGAAAGGAACATGCTTTCTGTTTGTTTCCCTGGAAAGCTTTGAGAGTAAGGTGACCAAGTGAGCGACGTATTTTCTGGAAAGAAAATGGCATGTCTAGCAGCAATTGGTAGAGAGACGATTATAACATTCTTCGCGAAATTACTTAATAGACAAATAATAGAAAGCGTAAAAGATGTGCTCTTTACATTAAAATTTTTCGTGCTTTAAAACCTTTTCATGATTCTCTCACACCTTTTATTACTTTTAACCGCTAAAAATATTGACCGAGGACACAAGTTGTAAATTTCTTCATATCTAAAGTTAGAAAAATTATGCTAAATGTTGAATAGATTGATTTATCAATTGTATTTTATTCATATATTATTAATATATAAAATATTTATTATGTGATATTATATTAAATTAGGTGAAGAATTTCAAATTTCTTATTTATAATTATAACCATTTTTGTGAATAATTTGATTGTTTTTACAATTAATTAACGATATTATAAAAATTCTTATTATTATATTAATTTATCATTATTTACGTAAAAAATTATATTGAACATGTAATGATAATTTGTAATTAATAATATATTAATCAGTTTAAAATGATAATAAATTAAGTCTATCATAAAATTTTTATTCATTATGCAAAGATATTAATAAATAAGATAATTATTCTCTTATTCAGTAAGGTCTAATTATTAATATCTGTAATAATTTCATTATATTTATCAAATTTACGTGTTATTATTTTTATAAAATTTTAAATAAATATTTATTACTTATCATATTTAATAATAAGTAACAATGCATTTAGAGAAAAAAAAAAGGTAAATAAAGAAACAACACGATGCGAAGGCCGGGTCATCTACAAGGTCAGGCTAAAAAAAGTAAATAGTAGGACTGGCAAGTCATTAGACAGCACTGCAGCAAGTAATACCGTATTATATGATAACGGACTACATTTTTCTGCACAACTATATTTATTATATAATAAATGAAATTGTAAAAAGTCTTACTAGTTTATTGATTAATTATAATATCATTGCTTAATATTAAAATTTTGCTAATTATTAACTTTAATTTATCATATTTTATTATGCTTAAAAAGAAATTTTTAATTTTGTTTACATATTTTATTAAATTTTATTTATTAATTTAGTAACAGTAATAAGTAAGATGATCAAATTGTACATTTTATTTTTAATCCATATATTTCAAATATATATGTAATTGATCTATCGATTATTACTATTAATTAGTAATTATTAGTTCAACTTTTTTGTTATACACGGTACGAAGTCGGTTAATTTTTCTTGTCATATTCGTCTACTAGATTTATTACCAATATTAACTAATTTTTTATGTTTTATCAATCTATTAAATTAAATGTTAATGTTAATTAATTTTTCTTGTCATATTGACCACCCTTATTTTTTGGGTAATTTTCTAATAACCCCACTTGTCCATCTTATCATTTTCACATGGATGAGACTTGGACACATACCATCCTTGGAAGTTGATGTCTTTTACCTTAATAAAAATAAATTATTATTGTTTTAATGTTGCAAATCTATTATTTTTCAAGGCATTTTGAAATCTTTTAAATTTGAATGTTTGCTATATATTCAACTTAAGACTATACTTTTTAATATAAATAATGATAAGTAAATATAATAAATCAATATGTTAGACAAGTACTATCTTTGTAGTTTAGATCAAGGGAACAAAAACTGTTCTATATCGGCCAGAGATATCGGTTGATACTAATAGTTTTAGTTCGATACCAGCCGGTATCTAAAATACAGGCCACGTACCGGCCGATACCGTAAATTTGAAAAATAATAAGGACTTATTTGCAATTTTTAAAAATTTAAACCCTAAAAATACCCCCTCTCTGTTGCGTGCCTCACCATCCAACACCCGAAGCTTCTTTTCATTTTTTTCACTCTCTCTCACTGACTCTCACTTTCACTCACCACTGTTCTCTCTCTCGTTCTCCTCTCCCTCTCCGACGATGCTGCTGCTTCCTCGATGGCTATCATCTTCCTCTCTGATCCATACCAGCATCAGAGATCCTCGGCTTCTCCACACAAAGTCTCGAACACGCCACCGTACCACGCCATCACCGCTACTAAATGTCTGAAGGAGGAGAGAACGATGCTACTCGCCTCAGAACTACACCCGAGTCTTGACCCGACACCCAACCCAAAAACTTGAAGTTGTCAATTGGTTTTTACATGTGTTTTTCGAGTTTTCGATTTTTTCCTGCTTAATTGCATTTATGAATGTGAATCGATTGGAACTTGGATGTTGAAAGTTGGAATTAAATTTTGTAATTTGGTTGGAACTTGGATTTGTGAATCAGTTGGAACTTAGTTTTGTGATTTGCGTGTATCTGGGTTGTATATTGGAGTTGAATGATTCACGGTTTTGTGATTTGAATATTGGAGTTGAATGATTCCCAGTGTTGTTTTGGTTTTGTGATTTGTGTGGGTTGGATTGGATATTGGAATTGAATGATTTACAGTTTTGTTTGGTTGATTTCTAGTTTGGTTTAATCAATTAAGAGAAATTTATGTTGAGTTTTTTAATGAATAAAACGCACGGCCAGATGTGAATATGTGATTATGTTAATGAATTGAGTTGATTTAATTGAAAGTTTGTAAATTGGAACAACTTAAATTAAAATTTTAAACCGAGAATATTAAAGTTGCAAACTTGCAAAGACTTAAATAATTAATTGACATATTCTTAAAATTTGTGAAATGGTATTTTATTTTTAGTATTTAAGTATTGGCTTTAGGTAAATAATTAATTGAGTATAAAATTATGCTATTGTAAATTAATAATAATTCGGTTGTAATTAATGATAGTTTTTAGGTATTAGTTTTGGGTAAATAATTAATTGAGTATGAAATATGTTGAATTATATGGTAATATATATGTGTGGGCTATCATAAATATTTATAATAGATAATGTGTGAAAGTAGTGATGTAAATGTGTCCAA
>JANZXP010000005.1:14539224-14561482 GCA_027576715.1 Erythroxylum flavicans
CCGATCTGTGAACGTTTTCCAGTCAGGTCCCGAGGAGATTCGAGCTCGTTTGGCAGCTGGAAAAGGCTCATAAAGATTGAATAGAACCAAATCAGGTATTCTGCATTATCTTTATTTTTAATCCTTTCACGTCCGATCTGGGTGCGTATTGAAGTTTGCTCTACACATTACAAAATGACGATATAATCAACAAACGAATTTATGTACAATAAACATGAAACGGCATGGCACCGACAATGGAATTGTAAAAGTTACAAAATGAGTGCGGCATCATAGGCATGAAATGCCAGAGTAAAAGCAAGAAATAGACCAAACACGAAACGTACGGGCGATGCACACAAAACGACGAGCCGAAGGCATTACGAGCAAAGTATGGAGCAGGAGGCGAGTTAAGAGGAGACAAGGAATTCTCGTACTTGTATGCAGGACATGCATCCTTTCCCATTTTTACTTAGCATGGATGGGTGATTCTTGACACAAGTTCCCCAAATCTCGGCTGTACAAAAACCTTCAAATCCCCAGTAATACAAGGGACTAGAATTGAAAAGAATGTGTTTCCCCTTAAGGACAAATTTGTCAATCCACACGGTTAGTATTTGACCAATCAATCGCAGAAATGTGTATTTGAATTGAATTATGTGGCTTCTTTAACAAAACAAAAGTAATACTTCAATGAGATGAATGAAACGTTACGTTGAAATGTAGGCTCTATGGAAACTACTAAACGACTATTATTTATTTAAGTATTAGGCTGAATTGACATTCATTTAAGGAATAATAATAATTTAATCTTGGATTGTATTATTCATCCATTTAAAATAGAGAATAAGTTAATTTGGCCTCTATTTTAGGAATAAACGAGGAAAAAGTGCCTTCCATTTTTTTTGTTAAGCTTCCAAAGCTCAAGCTAATCTATTTGTACAAGCAAGTCACAAGGCAGTTGAGAAATAAGAAATAATTTTAATTGTAAGAAGATTTGGAGATTTAATATGAAGTCAACTGAGATGTGTCATATAATTCAATTTGCATTAGAAGAATTGGTTGTAAGTTTCTCCATGCAAAGGAACGCGTGCTCTTTCTTTCATTCATTAATCGTACGTCAAAAAGAAGTTTGTCTTAAAATTGAATGATACTTGTACATATAATGAAATTCGATACTTCTACATTTAATTAATATTTTATTAAAGAGAAACAACTACTTAAGTTAAATATGTAGCAGATATTTCTAGAAAATACTTGCCAAACAAAATTTCGAATTCCCATTTCTTAAACGATTCAGCATATTATTTGAAAATTTAAAAAACAAAATTGAATGTGATTTTATTCAAGTAAAAAAAGAAGAAAATTCATACAAGAAGCAATAGATATTTTGATGCTATCATTCTTAATTTTCATGGTTATGGGAACGGATGACGTCAATCCAAGCTCCAACTCAAAAATTAATGTTGGAGCCTAAGATTTGGTCTGAAGTTTGATTGGACCCGAGTTTGACTCAATTATTTTCTTTTTTTAATGTAAAACAATCGTTGCTTTTCCTAAAACTTTCGACCCTAAAAATTGACAACGAAGCCATCATACAACCAGGTTACTAAGAGATTATCTTAACTCAAACATTGAAAGGACCTGATACATTTATTAATATCAACAAAACATCATAATAAGATGAATAATATAAAATATTTTGAGGGAGTTTGGAGAAAAATCAAACCAATTTTGAATAAGTTCATAAGTAATCAATGATATATTTCAAATCAAAAATTTAAGATAATAGATTATGAGTGATATCTTTATACATAACTTATTTTGTTTTTATATCCCTTTTTTATTAGACAATTCTAATTCTAAATTTCCAATATCCCTTTCACAAGTGATTTAATTCATATCAGACTAACTCAATCTCCACATATAATCTATGTGAAACTAATTGGACTACTTTATGAATCACCATTCTTATTCCCAAATTTATGATTTTCTTTTTATCAAACTTCACTAACCTAATTTTGATATTAATCATGGGTTATAAGGGATTTATAGAGAAATTGAAACAAGTTCTAAATTGAACCCATATATAGCCAAGAACATTATATACAACCCAAAAATTTAAGATTATGAATTATAAACCTTATCTTTGTCTATAACTTATTTCATCTGTATATCTCTTTTTGATGTGCGATAATTCCAATTGAAAATTTTTGACATAAGACACTTCAATGCAAAAAAGAGAAATATATCTAATAGTATAAGACAAACTTCATAAAGAAAGAAAATTTTAAAGATAATAATAAAAATATATTTATCTAATAACCCATTAAAAATATAAAATAAAACAAAGTCTAAGCAAAGTGAAAACCAAGAGAATAAAAAACAAAGCAATAAATCAAATAGAGAAATCAATAATAATTAATGGTTAGATAAGTACTTCCCCAAGTATCATCTTTTTTTTTTCAAAATAGAAGTATATTAAAAGATTAAAGATGCGGGAGTATAACATATAATATAATCATATACTAGGATCAATTCAAGCTGAGCATGAGTGATTCTTAAGGAGCATAGCCAGTTAAAAGACAAAACCAAGTAACAGAGCAACATAATACAATAAACTTTGTGACTATAAACTAGAAAATCCCAGCTTTGATCTTGGTTTCTTCCTAAAGAAGCAAGGCCAATGGATAAAAGAAAAAGCAAAGCAATCAACTTGACTTTATATAAAATTTACTTCCATTCTTCTATATCAGTCTCTAAGTTCAAGCTAATCTGTGACTAACGTTTTCCTTCATATATCTTAGCAACATCGAATCCCTTATCCAAGCCACTGTACCGCTTTAAAGCACTTGATCTTCTAGCTTAATTCCTATGAATATCATATGGTTTCTTTTAATCCATATTGCATATATTAGGCAAATTAAAGCCATTGTAAAAAATTTAAGCTCATTTTTTAACTAGCCTTAAAACTTGGTTAATCATTCCATTATTTCATTCTATGGAACTTTATTACATTGCATATTAAAGACAATAAGGAGTTGGTGTCATAACCCAACAAAGAATAGGCATTTGAAGAACAAGTGTTTAGCAGTTTCATCCATAATGCTACCTAAAATATAATTTATCTAGAATGGTAAACTTGATCCAATACTTGATTATTAGTTTCTTAAAAATAGCTAACTAAAACATGAAAATGGTTTTAGAGATATTAAAATCTTGACATACCAGCTCAAACTAGGTAACTTTTTGTAATGTTGGAGAAAATGTTAGTAGACATGATTAGTTAGTGAAATTTTTGGATTGATGGTTAAGGCATATCCAATAATCGTCTCTATCTTAGCTAGGGGCCAAAGCTGATAAGTGCTCTCTTATAGCAGTGAATCTTCCATAAGTATAAATAAGCCAATTTTAGTCATCACCATTAATAACCACTTCTACTTTAGATAAATTAAGGAAAAAGGCTTTTTGATAATTGTAATTATATTAGAGGAATAGAGGACCCATATCATACTAGTTTTTAAACCAAAAGTTTGCCTTCTTTCCATTCCCAATTATGCATTTAAACTCTTTCTAGACTTGATTCCTTAGCCCCAACTTCTTCTTAAAGGTCCAAGAGGTGTTGTGTTTAGGATAAACATTTCATAAGGTAGTAAGCATAAATCCATCTTACATAAATAGAATCCTTATCAATTAGAATTTTCCAAATCCTTTTAACTAACGTAACCTTATTCATGGCTCTCAAAGATTTGATTTTTTAATCCCCCTTAATTTTAAGACAACAAAACTGGTCAATTGGACCTTATAACCAGTTGAGTTAAGTTCTTTTCCAATCCCAAAAAAAAATTTCTCATCAATATTTTGAAAGAATTATTGACATTTGCAAATAAGAAATCCTAAAAATTTGTATGTGATTAAGCACTTCATTAACATGTTGCAACCTTTTAAAAAATGAAAGAGTATAATTACAACAATTCCGTAACTTCCTTTGTACTGCTTCTATCAATAGAATGCAATTCTTCTAAGTGGATCTTTTATAGTTAGAGGGATACCTAAATATTTAAAAGAGACCTCTCCCTAGTTAAATCCAAAGTTTGCCCTGATATCCTTAGTTATCCTCTCTTAACTCTTATAAATGAAGATTTACTCTTATTTGGGTCAATTCTTACACTAGACAATATCTTAAATTCTTATAAAGTTTTTTTGAAGCACCTTAATTATCCCTAAAAGGACTTCTGTGCATATAGTAAAGAGGTAAGTGGATAATGGATCCATTTAGGATAGCCTTCTAGCCCTTTTAAATCAAGTGTAAGGTTCTTCATTAATCAATATAGAGAAAGAGATAGTACTGAAACATTGAGTTATCCATCTTACAAACCTATTTAGAAAACCATAAGCAATCAAGACGAAATTTAGAAATCTCCAACAACCAACGTCAAGATTTACTAAAGTCCACCTTGAGTGTATAATTTTTAACTACCATATCTGTTTGATAATCCTTAAATATCTTTTGAGGTATAAAAATATTGTTACCAATTGATCTCCTTTTGATGAAGTCTCCTTAACTTAGATTGATAATGAAATTCAAGACATGCTTAATTCTAGCTTTCATGAGCCTAACAGTCACTTTATAAGTAATGTTACAATAAGAGATTGGTCTATAATTGGCTAAGGATGGAGGTTAGGGATCTTAGGTACAAGAAAAATATAAGACTTGTTAAGTTTACTAATAAGCCTCTTATTTGTTAAAAAAACATATTCTTGAATTATAGAGATGATTAAGTTACCACAAAATTTTTAGAGTTGGCATTAAAGCCATCAAGATTAGGCATCTTCTCTATCCCTGAGTTAAAAAATAGAATTTTTAATGTCCAAGTTGGAGAATGATCTTACTAAGGAATTAGAAAGTTCTTGATTAATGCCTTATGGGATAAATCTTTTAATGTACTGAGTGAAAAAAGAGGTGGGATACTCCATAATAAGAAGCCTTTTGAAGTAACTCAAAGCTACATTCTTAAACCCCTAGTTTCATCTTTGATTTCATGATTAAGTAAGCTTATAATTAATTTGTCATCTAAATTGACGCAACTTCTTAAAATATAAAATTACACTCTTTGAAGCTATAACATTTTATTCTTTAATTGGTTAATCCATATCTCTACCAAGTTATTACCCCCTTCAAATTCATTAAATTTGTCAATGTACATGAAAAGTTTCACTCTAATAACAGAGAGATCATATAGGTCTATCTTTGGCACCCCATTTAACCCTTAATATCTAAACTATAGTACATCTCATAAGCAGGTTCTCTTGAATCATCCACAAGTGAATTAGAATTATATTTAAATATTGACATGAATAAATTCATATTGAGAACAAAAAAGATGATTTACATATATAAATCACATCTTATAAATAAAATTGAACTAATATATGCAAAGATAATAACTGGGTTTCGTTATCCAAACATATAAAATACTTAATATATAAGTGAAATGCTTGAGAGAGAAGCTCTTGCTTCTCTATAGTTTTTTATCCCCCTTTCCTTCTTCTTATCGCCCTTCTCTATGTCTCTTTTCAGTTGTTTTCTTTCTCTACTTTAGCCTTTGTTGTCTCCTGTACTTAACCTTTCACTTTTAGCTTGCTTCTTTCCTTTTTACTATTTTCACAAATTCATTTCTTTTACACCACATGTCCTATTCCTGCCTCAAATATTTCCATTTTTGGTAATGGTATTTTGAATTTCCACTTTAACCACCTACGCCCTAACCACTTTTGGTAAAACTTTGACAATGCAGCCTCTGTTTGTCTCTTTACTAAGCTTATCCTCATCTAAGTTCCATCTTCTTGCTTTTACCCAACTTGTGCCTACTTCTTCAATTGCTTATAAGGGTTCTAGCTCCCTCAAATTTAATGTCACTTCCCCTATTTTAAATCCCTCAAACACTCCCTTTATAGAACTAACCTCCCTGATTACTCAACTTGCTGACCCTCGAGTTGTTACCTTTAAACCAACTCTAGCCCTAGAAAGGAAATCTATACTCAACTAGAAATAAGTGGTAGGTGAGTGCCTTTCTGCCAAACTCATTTATTGCCTTCCCATTGCTTGCAAGCTTCTATAACATGGCTCTAACTATTAAAGTTTTGAAAGAAGATTCCACCAAATGGGACTCCACTGGTTAGGTTTTTTCTAGGAAAAGACCTGCCTTCCTCCTTCTTCAAAGTTAGGAACTCAATCGATTGAAATCTCTTAGCTTGAAAGAGATATTATTGATAGAGAATAATATGTTCTTATTCAAGTTCAACATAAAGGAATCAATATAAAAGATATTGTAAAAGGGTCCATAGAACCTTAATAGAAGAAACATACACCTTCAAATATGGCTACCAAGTATGAAATTTAAGTATATTAAGTAGAAACAAGTACTAATCTAGATTAATATATATATCATGCCTCTTGAATACTAGTCCACTAGTGGCCTAAGCCATCTGGCTAGATATAGACGTCCAGTTTGTATAGGTGAGTAAATAGTAGACCTTAAGAGAATTGGATAGGTATTTATCTGTATGGTGATTAATCTAGGATAGGAGCTCCTTGATGTTATCCTTTAGGCTAGATCATAATGGCACCTTATATGAAGATCTAGTGTGAATCTCCTATCTAAGGAGGTTTACATTAATAAAAATTTTAAAAGGCCTGTAGGTAAGCTTTTCAAGAAAGGTGATTATTTTGAGTTTTTTGGTCTAAAAGGTGATGTGTCAGATAAGATTACCGCTCTTACTAGATATGATCTAAGCTCCCTTTCCATTTTAGTCCTAAGTTTAGATCTTAATCCTTTGACTTTAGGGAAAGAAGCTAAGATCCCTAAAGAACTTGAGTCACTTAATGTCAAAGTCATAATTACTGTTGCTTTTATATTACAATCTACCTAAGGATGCGAAAGAGAAGAGTGAAGAGTTCACCCATCATATCTAAGAAATTATTCATCTTAAGAGGATAATGGATTCAAATCTTCCAAGCACCCTTTCCTTCTCTCTAAGGAAGATCTCAATCAACATTTTAGGAGAAGAAGTTTGAGAAAAAAAACAAGGCTAAAAGTTTATTTAGCCTTACCTAGTGATTATCCTCAATTGAAATGTTAAGGGATTAACTGCCCCTAGAAGCAGAAAGGCTAAAGGCTCATTGAGCCTTACCTAGAGCCTATCCTCATTCAAAATGTTAGGGGATTAAAGACCCCAATGATAGATGTATATTTGACTATATTTATATACCCATATTTGATGTATTTTATTTGATATTTTGTAATTTTATTGTATATTCGATATTTGATTTGATCCAAGTGCATTTATAGGTAATAATTACCTTCATGGACGAAAAGGAAAACAATTAGGATGAAAAATGTGACTTAAAACAAAGATTTAAGCAAAGTAGAGATACACGACCTTATTTATGCCTGTGTAAGTCTCTTAGCCTGTGTAAATTCACAAATTCTAGAGATTTTGAAACATACATAGTCTAGTACACTCCTATATATCAGATCGTGGATCTCCCAGAATCCTAAAATTTACTATAAAAAGATATGAGTGAAAGCCAATAAAAGGAGATAAGACATTTTAAGTTGATTCTAGATGTGAAGAACACTTAAAAGGGACGATATTGATCTAGAGACATGGAGAACATGAAGAAATCATCAAAAGATCCAATAGAATACAACATCAAACCTCAAACTTGCAAGAACATTCGATAGAAAAGAAGGGAGATTTAGAATTATGAACTCTTTGTTTTCTATTCATTTTTCTTCCAGTTTATCTTTGATTTCATTTTATATTATGTGTAACTAAAAACCTTTTAGTGTCTAGGTGTGATGAATCTTGTGTTACAATATATTTTGATTCTTTTATTTAATGCAATTGTTTTGATTGATCTATTATAATTAAATTATGTTTTTATATATGTTCTAATAGATCCAGAATATTAGTACATAATTTGATTTCATAGCATAAAGAATGAGCAATATTATGTATGAATAGATCTACTATAATTAAAAGGATTTGATTGCAAACCTAAAGATAGGTCAACATAAATCCTCTTGATTATGGTCAAACCTAATAGCAGGATTCACAAATCGATAAAGCAATCCTAGAAACTTTAACCTAAATAATTTTGGTTAATAAACCTACGGATTAGTTGTTAGTAGTCTCGAGAGAGCTACTAGTGTAAGATAGGAATTTTCTTAGTCCAATAGTCAACGAAACAATTACATGATAAAAGGTTCATTATCTAATGGTTTTAGGGGGATTCATCACCTAGACACTAATTCTTGATATTGATTATTTTCTAATCAATTTTCCTTTGTCTTCTGCAATAGTTATTGTTTCTTGTTTATTTTAATTATTTAAGTTTTGTTTTCTTTATTAAAACCAAAATACAATTCATAGGCTAGATAATAGAAGAGAGGTAATTACTACTAATCATTGTCTTTGTATGATCGACCCATACTTACCTGTGCTAGCTATAGTTATATTATGCACTTGTGGTTAATTTAATATTGACAACTTTAAAATTAGTCAATTAAGTTTTTGGCACCGTTACTAGGGATAGTGATATCAGGAACACTTGGATACTATTACTCTAGCCATTATATTTTTTGTATTTATTTTATTTTATTTTTATTGTATATTGTTGTATTATTGACTTATTGATTTAATTATCTTTTGAACTTTTCTACATTAATAGTGTGTTTGTGGTTTATTTTAGGGATTAAGGTTTAAAGTCATCAACACCACTCACAATCGAAGGATGAAGCAGAAAGCACTCTTATGGAAGCTACGATGTGTCATAGCAATATGTAACATCACCATGTAGGAGAGAGAGGTTTCCTTAAATTTTTTAGAGGCTCAACCGATATCCATGCCGTGTTGCAACATTTGGGAGTAACCATTACAAACATGAATATCAGGCACCGATCTATATGTGGGAGTGACCGAGCATATACAACCAACCTCAAGGATCACCATACGAGAATGTTTATAATTTAAAATGCAGCATCTCTTACGCTTATAGGTGGAATGATTACGCTCCAGCTAGATATTCATATTACCAAGCACCTCAAATTAAGGAACCAACTCTAGAAGATATGATGACCAATTTTATTCAAGAATCAACCATAAGGGATCAGGAAACAAAGGCTCAGATATAAAATATGGTGAATCAGATTGACTAGCTGGCAAAGATAATATCTGACAAGATATAAGGGAGTTTGTATTATCCTATTGAAATAGTTCCTAATGAACATGGAACAACAATCACTTTTAAGAGTGGAAACGAGCTTCTAAAAAAAGACAAAGAAGAAAAAGAAGCCTTTGTCCAAGAAGAGGAAGTAGAGAAGTGGCAAGAGCTAATTGAAAAATATGAGCTAGAAACCTTCCTCTAGGAAGAAGAAAAAGAAGAATGGACAAGGGTAGTTGAGGACGAACTAGTGGAGGAATCCAACAGGGAAACTACTAATGTAGTATTGGTAGTAACCTTAAGTACAGAAGATTCCTACTTCCTCCAAGACAAATTGCATGTGTTAATTGACGATTAAGGGATTTTTGTTATTACTTATGTTTTTAATAGTTTGAAATTAAAAAGGGAATTAGCGGAGTTTACTGTTGTTATTAATCTAATCAATTATGCCCTTATCATTATCCTACAACAGGTGGCTTACTTACAAGCTACTAAATTACCTTATGGAGAAACGAGTAGAAGTAAGCTACTAATCATAGGCCTAGGATGACGATAATATGTAGCGTACGTCGAGATAATGACATTACACAAATGCTATATGAGAGGCAACCCATGAATTATTTAGTTTAATTTCGCGTTGTTCTGTTTTTCCTTATAAGTTAGTATAGGATTTTGATTGAGTTTCTATGTCTTTTAGGATAGGAAATCAAGATTCCTAATGATGAGAATGTGCGTAATTGATGTGTAAGGTATGTGTGTCTATGTGTTGTAATGCTTAGTGAAAAATTTTTATGTTTAAGCATTTAATTTTAAAGTTGCACATGTTTACAGAGAGTTATATGCCCTCTAGACACATTGGTGTAGTTTTACACATTTTGATACACGGTTGTATATCATTCTGTGTAAATCTGTGAAAAAAGCTGTGATTTAGTGACATACAAGATTCGATACACGGTCGTGTATCAAACCGTGTAAGTCCACGACTCTTCTTAAAAATATCCTAACCCTCTACTTTTCTCATATTTTCTCTCCTCTCTCTTACTCCCACTGTCGCCACTATATTCTTTGGTTTCAAATTTTCCATTTTTCTGTCAAATTAGTGAAACCGAAGTAAGTTTCCTTATTGCTTTCACTTGTTTATGTGATTGGGTGTTTTGCATGATTTGTAGATTTCAATAAAAAATGCCAAGTTTATGATTTAGGAATTTTTGGAGAATTTATGTGATTTTAAGTGTGATTGTGATTCAGAAGTTGATTATTTTCATTACCCAATTGATTTTATAACTCAATTTGTTTAATTGCATGTGAATTAGGTTAAAATTTAACTTTAATTTTGGAATTATACAAATTTTGCTCACTAAGTGTTTAATTGTGATGTTCTTGTGTTAAATTAGGTTAATTAGTTATTTTTGATGTTAATTAACAATGGGTTTGTGATTAGTTGCATGGAAACTTTGCGATTTGTATGAATTTAACATTTAGTTTTGTCAATTTTTTGTAATTATGAAATTAAGGTTTTTTAATTTCAAATTTAGGATTAAAAGTTGTAATCTAATAATAAGGTTAGCTTAATTTGATAATTACAATATTTCGAATTTTAATTTTGAGATTAATTAGATTGTCAGTTAATTTTATAATTATTTCTTTATTTTATTGTTTTTATTTATTCATTGGTGTTAAGTTATTAATTATTTTTATATGTTTTAGTTTTCATTGTCATTTTGTTTTCATAATTAATTATTTAGCGAGCAAAATAAAGTTTTAAGTGTGGGGAAAAAGATAGGAACGTAATCTATCTACAAAATTTTCTCATACTTATTCAAAGTTTTAGGTATACTGATGAAATCACGGTAGGAAAAGGAGATCCCCAGAAAGTGATAAAGAGGAGAAGGTTCCTCAACTTCAGTTCAACCCTTAGAGTGATTGAGGATGTTATTGTTCAATGCCAGGGCCCAGGAGGAACAATACTAGAGGCTCAAGGATATGAAGTTCGGTAGTAGCTAATTCATCGATTGGGAGGCACTAAAGCAAGTTAACTTAGTCCAACAAGTTTGGGACCTTGTCAATGTTGACGCATGGTCCTAACTTTTGGAGATTGTGGAGCTAGCCTACAAAGAGCTTACACTAGAGGTCCTCTCCACATTAGAGTGGTAGCTACAAGGGGATCGACTTAACACAATCCAGTTCCAGATGATAGGAGACATGTTACGGATAAGTTATTTAGATTTTTTTTATCACGATAGGTATTTTCAACCATGCGTATGTTGGGACAGTAGAGTACACGACACTACGGATGGACTTTTTGTATAAATTGTCTCCATAGCACTTTTACCATACAGTCAGCATAGAAAACAACTATGACCTAAGCAAGTCTAAGGCGTCTACACTACGACATCATATGCCCAGATACATTCATAATATTCTGAGTCACACGCTAAATGGTCGGGGTGATAGCTAGGGAGTCATCGGGAACATAGAAGTGTACTACTTATGGAGCATTATCAAGAGGACACCAATTCACTTGGGATGTGCACTTGTCCAATTCATCAAGTGTCAGAATGAAGAAAGAAAGGTCGACATAATCTGTGTTGGACCTTATATGACAAAATTGGCATGATGGGTGGGTTTATTTGATTGACTACCACCAATATGACAAATGACTACCATGGTGGTGCTTATTCTAGCAATGATGCAACACATATGTATAGTATGCAAAAATTGGGGTCCCACAGGTGATATCTATAGACTTATTAGGGAGCCCGACAAGCCAAAAGTGGAGGGTGGAGATAGAGTGGAGCCACTTACAGTGGAGCAGCCACCACAATCACAACCACTGCCATTCGAGATGGGAGATGCAATACCTGATCATGATATTCTGAAAGAACCCAGAGCTAGAATGCAAAACCTAGCTCAACTAAAGATAACACTATTGGAGAGATGGGTGTCCCAGCTTTTAGGAACTTAAAGTCTATTTAATGACAGCAAATGGAGCTTATTGAGCAAGTAGGCTAGTTCGAGACTGCAATTGAGCGATTAGGAACACTCGACCCTATAGTCAGATGGATGGGAGAGTTGATGATAAATGCATAATTGATAATATTTATACCTCATATTTGATGCATTTTGCTTGTTATTTAATACTTATGTTGTATATTTAGTACTTAATTTGCTCTAAGTGTGTATAAAGACTATAATTACCTTCACGAACTTAAAGAAGAAAAATTCAGATAAAAATACGACACAAAATGAAAATTCCACTCACAAAAGGGATACACGATAGTGCATCCACTCATGCACTTCTCCTAAGCCGTGTAATTTTGCGATTTTCAGAGAATTTGTCGTGCATTAGACTGTGCATCGAACAAACCCTTAGAATTCAATATATAAAGATGTGAATGGAGTCTGAATTAGGAAGCGGATCTAGGGAGGTGATTCCAAACATAGAGATCATTCTCAAGGGGCAATTTCAGAGAAGTGGAACACATGAAAAATCATCAAACAATCCATCGAAATACAAGATCAACCTCTACATCGCAAGAATATTCGATATAAGACAATCAGGAAGATCTAGAATTATGAACCTATTGTTTTCAATCCATTCTTCTTTCAATATATGTTTAATTTCATTTTTGATAATATGTAACTAATCATCTTATTAGTATTTAGGTTAGATAAACCCTATGTTAATATTTTGATATAATTTGATTCTTTTATTAATGCAATTAGTTTGATTGATTATTTTGATCCAATTACGTACTTTACTTATGTTTTGATAAACCATAAATGTTATATCATAATCTGACTTCATACTTAGAGATTGAGAAATCCTAGGTTTGTATAGATATAATGTAATTGGGATGAGTTGATTGCAATCCTAAAGATAGGATGACATAAATCTTTTAGATTATGGTCAAACCTAACTGAGAATAGAATCAACAGTTGGTGTAATAAGAGCCTTACTTATGCTAGTAAGGTTCAATTGGTTAATTCAATTTTGAATTTATTACATGTTTGATGGTCTTAATATATTTTTTCTTAAGAGTTTGGTTATTACCATTAAAAGGATGTTTAGGACATTTTTATGTGTTCGTTAAGCAGTTGAAAGATACAAAGTAAGGTTAATTGGGAGGTTGTTTATTTAAAGATAAAGGAGGGCTTGGTATAGCTTCGATCAAAGTAATTTAATAAAATTCATATGGCTATAAGGTTATAAAGAATTTTAGAAAAAAAGGAGTCCTTTTGAGTAAACTGAGTGCATTCATAATATCTAAAAACTAATAGCTTCCAGTCAACTTCTCTAAAGAGCAACTCAAACTAGGCTATATTTAACATGTTCAAGCTTAAGAAGCATATGAAAGGTCATATTAAAACAAGACTAGGTATGGAGTTACTACTAGCTTCTGATATGATAACTTGAATTTTATGGGTCACCTTGACTAAGTTTATAACACCCAAATATCCCCTTGAAGGATATACGACTGTTACCTAAGTTAGGACTTAAACATATCAAAACAATACAAAGCGTTGCCAGAATTCAAACAATCAATCATTACTTTTCCATACATATTCAACTTTAAACAAAATTTAACCAACACATTGAATTTATTCGAATACATGCTTCAATTACAACACCATCCCAAATTAAAGTTATTACATTATAAACCTTTAAACAAAATAGTACTTATCTTAAGTTCAAATACACTATGTATTACAATATCGACAAACTTTTAATAAAATACATCATGTCCCATATTATTACATACAACCCAAACATACATTCCCAAAACAAAATAAATTCTTTGTTGGCCACTGCGGTTGCTATTGTCCAGTCTTCAAACCCTCCTATCTGAACATACACTGGGCAAAACCACCATGCTAAGTATAAAGCTTAGTGGGAAATAAACTAAACAAAATATAAGCTGACAACTATTCAAATAGTCATCCATATATTCATATATTCAAAATCACATCAGATAACAAGTAGTGTTTACTTATCCATTTCCAAACCGAACCAAAATATTTCAGAACAAAAAAGAACATATCAGAACAAGTTGCACATTTGCTTCAATGCAAAACTCACTAATTTCAAAATTGAATAATATAATATTAGAACAAAAGTTATCTGTAACAAAACAAAATTTGCTTATTTTAGAATAGAGCTCAGATGTTTTAGATCAAAGCTTATTTATATCAGAACTGAGCATATAACAGAATACAAAACAAGTTAGTCTGTTAATCCTTTACATAAAAGTGGGTAACGAGACTAATACAGAAGATACCATAATCGGTATCACAGAACAGAAGAGACTTATGTCTCAATAATATGAGACATCGAAGTGTCAGTAACAGGAGACACCAAAGTATCACAGGAGCAGCAGACCCTTCTAGGCATGCCTATTTACCTACGTCTAGGACTTAACAGTTTAAAAAAAGGTTCTTTTCAGAATTCTCATATGAGGAACATATACCACTTTATTCCATTTTGTTCAACTTGACATTTTCACTAATTTTCAAATAAACTAACATGTCATACAATTATAAGTATGTGCAATAATGCATCAATAAAGGTATTGATTCTTCACAAATTGTGTATATTCACACAAATAGAAAGCACTTCCAACACAATCCCAACTATTAAACTCCTCAGACAACTAATAGTTTGGAATTATCACAATATTATCGCAGAAATTCTCAATTCATATACATTCATATTTAATTCATAATACAAAAGCCTTTGGAACTCATTCATTCATGATCACACCAAGCAATTCAACATTATAAACCATACGTCCTTTACATTATCATCTCAATTAATAATGCATAATTAAACTAACTATTACTCAATTAACCTTATACAGTCATTAATTGCACAAAATCTCATTTTTTCACCTTCCTAACCATTTCTCACAATGGTGGGATAAGGGACCTGAAACTTCCAAACAACTGTTTTCACAGGACAAGTTTTTGGATCAGTTTTGTATGGCCATTATGACCTAGAAATTGACGTTTTTAGACAATATGTTCTTCTAAACAAATGTTCCTCTATGTATTAAGTTTCAAACGAAATAAAAGTAATGCAATTGAGTTCATTATTCCGAGAGTTATACCTAAAATGCTACAGACTGTTCTCAATCATGGACAACAACCATAACTCAAATTCAATACAAATTTCAAAACCTTTAATGATAGAAATAAAATTCTATTCCTTCATGAAAGTTGTAGATATATGTTTCTAGTTTAATATGAATTTAAAATCATCCCATTTTGATGTCTACAGTTCAAGATATGGCTAATATACCGATACCTGTTCAATGGAACCACTCCTTCTAACAAGTATCCAGCATGTATCAAATTTCTAACCTCAATTCTTTCTTAATTTATTACACATTTTATCCACTTCAAACATCAAACAATACATGTTATAACATGATACCAAGTTTAGTATTCCCTTACCTCTTTAATTTCAAAGAACAACTCCAAAGATCCAACTATATCAGCCCCTTTTAAGCAACCAAACACAACTTCAAGATCGAGGTGGAACTAAGATGATCTTCACACCATAGAGACAACAACATAAAGGATAACATGAAGTAGCTCCCTTAATGAATAGTTTCGCAAAATACTTCGTGTGATAACATGTAAGATTGATGCAAAAATTTATAACATGGACAAGGATGATTTCAGTGGAGAAATTGAAAACAAAGTGAGGGCTGCAGAAACTTTCTGACAAGAACGTAACACCTAAGCTACTAGGTGCCTCATTTATTAATTGACACATGTCTCCAATATATAACTCCCATTTTCCCTCCATTTATTTTGCCAATTGCAACACTTCCATTAGGCCACTTTTCAACTTATTAACCATGCCATTTGTCACATTCTTGCTAAGCCATTTGTCACACAATGGATGATGCCAAATGTCAATGTATTAGCTCTACCAATGTCACTAACTCATAGGTGTAATCATTATAATTTTCATGCACCAACTTAACTTGCCACTTGACAATTTTCCTACTCCAAATATACATTTAAATACCTCAATTCTCTAATAGTATAAATTAATTCCAATTTAATAACTATAGTTCATCATTACCAAAATTCAAGTCATATACCTTTCATATTCAAATCATAGCACAATTTTAACTCCTATCTCACATGTACTTTCATGAACATGTATGGTTTCAACTAGGGTATACTTTGGGGCCTTACAATTCTCTCCTCTTTAAAAGAATTTTGTTCTTGAAATTCATACCTGATTAAAATAGTTGAGGATACTGAGCTCTTACGGTCTCTTCTGGTTCCTATGTTGCTTCTTCAAATCCACGGTATTGCCAGAGTACTTTCACCAAAGTTACTTGCTTGTTCTTAAGTTGTCTGACTTCTCTAGCTATTATAGACATAAGCCCTTCTTCATAAGACAAATTCGGTTATACTTGAATTTCTTGCATAGAAATCTTATGTGTATCATCAGATTGATATCTTCTCAATATGGAAACATGAAATACATCATGTATCTTGGCCAATTCTTCAGGAAGAGCTAATTGATGAACTAATGGTCCGATTCTCTTAAGAATCTCATATGGACCAATATATCGCATACTGAGCTTACCTTTCTTACCAAACTGAAGTATATTCTTCCACGGTGACACTTTCAAGAATACCTTTTCACCTACTTGATATTCAATATCCTTCCTTTTCAATTCAACATAGGACTTCTGCCTATTACTGGCAGCTTTCAACCTATGTTGAATAACCTGAACTTTTTCTTCAGTATCTTTCACAATATCAGGCCCGATCATCTTGATTTCACTCAATTCAGTCCAACACACTAGAGATCTACACCTTCTACCATACAACGCTTCATAAGGCGCCATGCCAATGCTAGTCTGATATCTGTTGTTGTAAGCAAACTCCATTGGAGCTAGATAATTATCCCAACTTCTTGGAAACTCTAACACACAGCTCCGAAGCATATCTTCTAATATCTAGATAACCCGTTCAGATTGTCCATCTGTCTGGGGATGGAAAGCAGTACTAAACTTAACTTGAGTACCCAAAGCCTTTTGCAGACTTTTCCAAAATCTCGAAGTAAATCGAGGATCACGATTAGAAATAATAGACAATGGCACCCTATGCAATATCACTATCTCATTTACATATATGTCGGGAAGCCTATCTAATGAATAATTAGGATAAACAAGTAGAAAGTGAGCAGATTTGGTGAACTTATCAACAATCACCCATACAACATCATGCTTCCTTTGAGTGAGAGGAAGTCCAATGACAAAATCCATGGTAATGTTATCCCATTTCCATTAAGGAATAGAAATAGGATGTAACAAATCAAATGGTACTTAGTGCTCAGCTTTAACCTACTGACATGTCAAACATTTATATATATAATCCACTACATAACGTTTCATACCTGACCACCAGTAATGCTGCTTCAGATCTTGATACATCTTATTTCCACTAGGATGCACAGTGAAAATAGTATTATGAGCCTCAAATAACAACTTCTTGTTTAGTTCATCGTTAGCTGGCAAACATAACCGATCTTTGTAATACAAATCATCATCTCCTTTCATAGAAAAGTCAGGTTGTTTACCTTCCCGAGTAGCCAAAATAAGTTGTTGCAACTTATAATCAACTTTATGAGCATCATAAATTTCTTGCCTCAAGGTAGGCCTAGCTTTCAATTAAGCTACTAAAGCTCCTTCAGATACAAGGCCCCATTCACCATATTGCACCAACAATGCTAAAATGATCTTTTGACTTAAGGCATCAGCCACGAAATTAGTCTTACCCGCATGGTAGTCCATAATACAATCATAGTCTTTAAAGAGTTCCAACCAATGCCATTGTCTTAGATTGAGTTCTTTTTGGGTAAGTAGATACTTCAGACTCTTATGATCTGTGAAAATTCTACACCTTTCACCATATAAGTAGTGCCGCCAAATTGTCAAGGCAAACACTACTGCTGTGAGTTCCAGATCATGTGTAGGGTAATTCTGTTCACGTGGCTTTAATTACCCAGAGGCATAAACAACTACCTTTCCATCCTGTATCAAAACATAACCCAAACCATTTTTAGATGTATCACTAAACATAACATACTCTTTACCAGAAGTAGGTTGAGCCAATACAGGAGCTTTAGTAAGCATACTTTTCAGTTGATCAAAACTATTCTGACATCTATCAAACCATTCAAACTTTACTCCTTTCCGTAACAGTTTAGTTAAAGGGGATGCTATCACTGAGAACTCCTTCACAAACCGATGATAATAACCAGCCAATCTAGAAAACTTCTCACTTCTATCACATTTTGTGGTAGCTTCCAGTTAACAATTGCTTCTATCTTACTAGAATCAACTCTAATCCCTTGAGAAGAGACAACATGTCCTAGAAAAAATACCTCTAAAAGCTAGAAATCACACTTGCTTAGCTTAACATACAACTGTTTCTCTAGCAGGGTCTGTAACACAATTTAGAGATGCTCAGTATGGTCATGTTCATTCTTAGAATAGACTAGGATATCATCTATAAACACTACAACAAACTAGTCTAAATAAGGTCTGAATACCCTATTCATCATATCCATAAATGCCGCTGGAGCATTAGTTAACCCGAATGACGTTATCAGGAATTCATAATGTCCATAACGGGTCCTAAATGCAATTTTCGGTACATCCACATCCTTTACCTGAAGTTGATAGTACTCCAATTGTAGATCTATCTTTAAGAACACTCCTATATCTTTCAACTGATCGAACATGTCTTCAATCCTTGGCAACGGATACTTGTTCTTCACTGTGACTCTATTCAATTACCTCTAATCGATGCATATCTGTAGTGTACCATCCTTTTTCTTAACAAACAAGACTGGTGCTCCTCACGACGAGACAATAATGAATCCTTTATTCAGAAGCTCTACCAACTGCACCTTTATCTCCTTCAATTCAGTAGGAGCCATTCTGTAGACAACTCCACTTCCCTTTCAGGAGGGAGTCTAGGTAATTCCTCAGGAAACACATATGGAAATTCATTCACCACCGGAATATCTAGCAATTTATCACCCTCCTTCTTAGGATCAAACACAAAAGCTAGATAAGCTTCACATCCCTTCCTGAGGAGCTTTTGGGCTTACATAGTAGATACCACTTTAGCTAAAGAACTAGTGCGGATGCCATATAATACTATTTTAGGCTGATCAGGCTTCCTAAGCATAGCTGTCTTAGCCTTATAGTCAACCAATGCCTGATGCTTGGATAACCAATCCATACCCAAAATCAAACCAAATTCATGAAAAGACAATCTATTCATATCTGCTACATATTCATTTCCTTGAATCATAACAGGACAATGCCTAACACACCTGATTAACGAACACACTATTACCCATAGGACTAGTTACATGAATGTCATACTCAAACTAATCTACAGGCATCTCCTTATTAGACATTTCTCCAACATAGATATAGGAATGAGTAGATCCAGGATCAATTAGTGCATGCATTTTAGAATTAAAGAGAAACAATACCAGCAATGACTTCAGGTGCATCCTGATCCTCACGAGCTTTCAATGCATAAGCTCGAGCCTAAGCAGAAGGTATAGCTGGTCAATCAACAGTTTCTGAATGGTTAATCAGATTAGGTTTATTCTGACCAGATCCTCCAAGACCTCTACCTCGTCCTCTGATTCTAGCAAATATATGAGAGACCTCCCTACTAACTTGTAATGTCTGAGACTGTCTCATAGGGCAATTAACTATTAGAAGCTCAGTACTGCCACATCGGAAACATGCATCCGTAGCTCTCCAACAAGTACCCTAATGATGTCTGGAACAATAAGGACACTCTGAAGCAACAGAACCTCGGCCCACTGAGGAACCCCTACCAGAAACAATCAATGAGGGAAAGTTTTGTCGCCTTCCCCTAGCTATAGATCTCTGAGTAGATTCCGATGTAGAGGAAATGCTTTCACGACTTCGCTTGCCCGAGAACTGACCTCCTCTAGCAAAGCCCCTTCGCTGAGCCCTTTCTCTCTTTACCATCTCTTGCCTCTCTAGTTTCATAACAACTTGCACCAGCTGATGGTAATTTACTTACTGCAGTAAAGTGAATGCCGCAAGATGCTCCTTAATAGAATCGTTCAAACCATCCTCAAACTGATGACATCGAAACTCTTCAGTAAGTACTGATTTAGGTGTATACTTATTGAGTCGATTAAATTCTCTGTCGTACTCAGCAACAGACAGATTCCACTACTTTAGGTTCAGAAACTACTTCCACTTCTCCTTTTTAGAAGCCTCCATAACATACTTAGCTTTGAACTCTTGGGTAAAGAAATCCCAAGTCAGAGGCACCGGTAGCTGAGGATTTCTCAAAACGAACTTCCACCACTCATAGGCTGCTCCCTGAAGAAGAGAGACAACACAGTGCCCCATTTGATCTGGTGAACAGCTAATATCATCTAATACCCTTTTCAGTTTCTCTATCTAGGATTCAGCTCTTTCAGATTCCTCCAAAGATGTCCTAGTAAATTTCTCAGCTCCATACTTTCACAATTGGTTAATTAGAGCCTTCGGTGCGGTTATACGGTGTAGTAATGTCATCATGTCTTGTGATAACTTAACCAGAGCCTCTTCCTAAGCTGGAGGAGGACGTGACACCTCAACTTCACCTCGATTGACCCCAGAGGGTCCAGAGATAGGTGGACAAGATTGCTTAGGATTATTACTCTCAGCAACCTCGTCAATGGCTTCGTGAGATCTTTCCATCTTTAATTCTATAACCAAAATATGGAACAAACCGCATTAGGCCAAAACATAACTCTTATATCCAAGTATAAGCAATAGTTAAGTGCTAATTATACCAGAATCACCTAAACCATGCTCTGATACCAAACAATGTAACACCCAAATATCCCCTTGAAGGATATACGGATGTTACCTAAGATAGGACTTAAACATATCAAAACAATACAAAGCGTCGCCAGAATTGAAACAACCAATTATTACTTTTCCATACATATTTTGTAACATCCCAATATCCCATCTTAGGGGCTAGGACCATGGAATAGTGTATACTGAGCAATTAGAAGGGCATTTCATGCATCATATGGCATATTTCAATATGTAAATTGTGTTGAAATTCGTGAAATAACAAGCATTCATTGACATTTTTCAGGTATAATTGAGTTATAAATGTAATTAAAATGCGAATCATGGGTTATTTGTGTTGAAAATTGAATTGGAGACTATGAATATTATTTCAAAATTTTTGGCGAATTTTAGAAAATTTCTGAAAATTTGGGATATTTTTTTAAAATAATGGACAAATGAAAGCGTGACACGTGGACTGATTATGTAGTGACAATTGGCTCACATGCAAAAGTGACATGTGGCAGTGAATTGAGAAAACATGTTACTTTGTTTTGAATATGGAAAATGACTATCGTTTCTTCTCCACCGAAAGCATGGAACACTAAAACTTTCCTTGTTCTTTGTTTAACCATCGAAGCCCTGCCTTTCATTTTCACTACTGCAATTCGTTGAAGAATCAAGTAAGTGGTGGTTTTAGTTGTTTTTGGATACTACAACTGCCTATGATGATGTTTGAGAATTTGTGAATGAATTCATGCATAAGTAGGATAGAAAGAAGTAATTTCATTGATGATTAGTGAATTAGAAAGTGTACATAAAATGAGACATAGATGCAAAAATTCATGAAAGTGGGTAAATTTATGCTCTATTTTGTTTTGGAGAAAAAAGCAGAAAATAAGGAAGATGCATGAGGGATGTCGGTTTTAATGTTTATGGTTAAATCTTTGATTTTTGAATTGTTTGTGTTGAGATAAGTTGTTAACTGTAGAAAGATATGAAAAATAGGTTAAAAATTGTTGAAAAGAAAATTGCAGTAGAGAGAGGAAGAAGAAGGTGATGGTTTATGTGCCTGATTTTGGTGTTTGGAGTCTGCATATGCACTAGTGTCTTTTTACTGAACAACTTTGAATCTTTTGACTATAACTTTTTCATCCAACTTCCAAAT
>JANZXP010000005.1:14561582-14574409 GCA_027576715.1 Erythroxylum flavicans
TTTAAATACCTCAATTCTCTAATGGTATCAATTAGTTCCAATTTACTAACTATAGTCCATCAATACCAAAATTTATGTCATATACCTTTCACATTCAAGTCATATCACAATTTTAACTCCTATCTCACATGTACTTTCATGAACATGTATCATTTTAACTAGGGAATATTTTGGGGCCTTACAAAGTTATTCAATATGCAAATTTGAGAGACAGAATACTAGATATAGCCACAGTTAGATAGGTATTGCATAATAATCTCTATAGTTTTAATTTATACATTATGGATGACATGCTTAGACTTGTATCTCTTTTTCACCCCACTGTTACAAATTTATATAAGATTATTTGTTTCGAGCACTTATCAAGTTCATTCACTAACAAATTATATATGGAACTTCTAAGAATTAAGGCCTTTAAAGTTTCTTGGTATAAACTTGTTTGGAGTAAGCAAGTTTCTCTTAGAGTGCCTTTCAATATGTAGTTGGCTATTAGTGTTAAACTATATACTAAAGATAGATTTCATGGTGCAGTTTCCATTTCTACCACTTGTTCTCTTTGTTGCCAAGAACCTGAATATATTGATCATTATTCTTCCAATGTGAGTTCACAAAACCAATTTAGCCAACCATACAAAGAATTAAGGACCTTTTATATTTCATGAGTATTTGGTTTGATATAATGGATTTGAGCGTTGGTTTGAATTGAAGATGTAAGAATGATGTTAATAGTTTTAGAATCTCTTCCGACACTACTATTTATTATATATGAAAAGAAAGGAACTTGAGAGAATTACAGGGCAAATTGAGATTTGAGTAGTAACTATTACATTAGATGTCTAGTTACATTACTGAGCAAATCCTAATTACTTATAATCCCCTTTGTTTGTAATGTCTTAGTTTTATTAAGCTATTATTATGATTCTAATATAGCAGAATTAGTTTATTTTTATGGTTGTATCGTGTATTGCTTATAGATTTACTGATTATAACTCGAATTTATTAATTCATTTTCTTTCCTTGTCTCAATATATATATGTGTGTATGTATATAAAATTTTTTTAACCAAAACCAAATTAATGAGTTTAATTTTATTTATTTATTATAATGATGTGGTTCTAATAGGTTTGATTTAAGCAATTTATATTCAACCCTACTACACAATATTACTACACGTTAAAATATGAAAATATTGATTCTTGTAGTTATGAAAAAGTATATGTTATATATTGCACATTAACTAATATAATCGAATTAGATTTTATACTAAGATGTTTAAAGTTTGTGCCCCTAAAATTTTATTTCACTTGAAAATCATTTTAGAAAATACAAATTAAAAAAATCTAATAATTATTATTTAAGTAGTTGATCAAACAATTTATTAAGAACTACAACGTGTGAATTAGATTGGATAGATATATATCAAGATTTTTTAGTTTTTTTTTATGTTTTAGTTTTTATTGTCAAACATAAAGTTAACATACAATTTTTTAATGTTAGTTAAATATGATAAAATGAATCTAACAAATTAATGTAAAATGTGGGTAGTGCATTCCGTCTAAAGCTGTCTAACTTTGAGATTGCTTTATTTTCAAAGTGCATGACAATTTATTTTGACTTTATTTTCAAATTGTGTTAATATCATATAATAAATTCCCAATGTCTAACAAAGCGTGAAAGTTACAAGAAAAGAACATCGGAGACAAATGATACTGTATAACACATATAATGTGAACGTAACAAATTTTGAGGTGATTCTCCAACAACGAGGAAAAGAAAAAGTTGATTCTTTCATATATATTAGTTATTAGTGTGTTGATTCATCCACATTAGTTTCACATATTTTCGAACCATTTTCGGTTTAACCAACACAGTGAAATTGTACATTGCGTGTAAACTATCACTGTAACTCAATAGTACAGTACAAAATATGGATGCGAGAGTTATACCTCTTTTTTTTTTCTACCGTTTAAATTTCTAACTTAAAGACAAAGACGAAGGAAATAATATATGCAGATTACCTTTATAGTGCCATATCGATACACACGAAATGTGATATATTACATTGATTTCTTCTTTTAACAAACTAGTGCTGTGAAATATCTGTTTTGGTTGATTACTTCAAGTTTGAGAAAAATAACCAACAGGAAATTAGAACAAATATATGACTAAATTTCCAGCGGAGTGATTTATAAGTCAGCAAAGTATGGTACAGAAATTTACAACTATTGAACTCATCTTTGAAATCTGGTCACCTAGGTTGAAGACAAGGCAGACCACAGCAGCGGGCTACAGAAATTTAGAACTATTGAACTCATCTTTGAAATCTGGTCAACTAGGTTGAAGACAAGACAGACCACAGCAGCGGGCACCTTAAGGTTTCCAAGTTGGTTTCAATAAGTTCCAACGTATAAAAAAAAATCAATATAAAAGAAAAATCGATGGTTTATTGTCACGATGGACTAGGCAAACAGCAAGTTGGCAGACCCTGTTTTTCAAGATTCAAACTCAAGGCTTTTGCCTTACTAGTATACAACTGCTTCACATTGGATCTCTGTTCATTTAACAACTTCACTAAACTTCTCTTGGCATTAGCTCGAAAAGGACAATTTGGTGCGAAGAAGCCGTCAACTAAGTGAAGGTAGGCCTCCAAGTCATGGCAACAAGCCACATCAGCATTAGGTTTCAGGTAAGGTGACATCTTGGTGTCGACGCGAAGCTCTGTGCCCACGTGTGTGTACGCCAACGGCGTGATGTAATCATCCACCATTGGCAACCCGGGAACTCTAGTTATAACGTCCTGATTATTGACAATACGTAACACCTTAACATTTTTGGCATTGATTTGATTGGCAAACCCTCTATTACCAACTCTCGGTCCTCCAAAAGAAAAGACCGCAATTGGTGGCATGTAAGGTGAACATGTACTTAATTCATCGCCAACTAATAGTGCCAAGGCTGCTCCCAGGCTGTGACCTGTGACAGTAATGCTTAGCGCCTCGCCTTTGTAGAGCTCCACGAGTCTTTTGACCTCTTCCACAACGGACTCAGAGAGGCTTGGGACACGAGCGCCTCTAGTTTTATAAAGGCTCAAGAATCCACATTCCACCTTGGATTCACCTTGGTCGTAGTCCATGTCCTCTGGATATAGGTATTCCACCAACTGGGCTCTCATATTTTCAGCCCATTCAAGACAAGTCGATGTCCCACGCAAAGCTATCACAATATCTCTCCTTCCCATCCGTTGGATCTCTTGTCGGTCTTCGCAAACAGCGACGTAGCCCATCCAACTTGACCTTTGGGTCACCCAACTCCGATCAGGCGCCAGAGTGTCGACCCACTTTGGAAGTCCGACGGAGGAAGTGGCATAGAGGCTCTTAGTCACTCTATAAGACCTCTCCGGCAATGCGACGCAGCGTGGCAGGGGATGTTCGTCAGTTGACATGGCGGGGTTTGTATGGAAACAATGGTACGCTGCTTGAACAAACTCGCCGTATCTCACCATCTCTCGCCGGAGATTCTCGTCCAGTGGGTCAAGAAGCCCCGACCAATCATTGCAACCGTGGTACTCTCTCCACCGGGAACCAAGATTGTTCCTTGGAGAATACTCGGGCGTCTTGGACAAGAGACTTTGAAGTCGGTTCATATGTCTAGGTGACATTTCTTCTGCTGTTTTCATCTCTGGCCAAATTCTTGCGAGACTAAGGCCTTCAAGTAGAGCTCTTCCTCTGTTTGCAAACGACCCATTACCGGAAAGTTTAGGAACTGGTCGAGTGTCAGGTTGGTTAGACTGTGGAGATTGCTTTTGAAATAGTTTATCAAGATTGGCTAGATGTTGCTTCGTCAACTCAGTTGATGAAGATTTATAAGAAACATGTTTTACAGATTGAGAAGTTGTTAGAGAAGAAGAAAAAGAAGAAGAAGAATATCTAGTTACAGGTTCAAATGAAGATTGGTGGCATTTGGGACTGTCACCTTTTACCTGAAACAGGTTTAGGTTTTGGGTTGGAAGCGTTGAGCCTATTTGCAACATGTGGATAAATTCAACAGTCTTCACAGAAAACAAAGACACCGAAAAGAGAGTCAATTGATTAATTTATATATAACCGAAAAGAAAACAACGGTAAGTGGAAACCAAGTTGGCTGGATTAGATGTAGATCATATGGGGTGTATATATAGAGCGGATGGTTCTCAAATGCCCTTGTCTTTGCGTCTAATCACAAAAACGATTTCAAAGTGCATGGATTTATGGGAGTGTTATTCGTTAGAAGGTATACAAGTGGAACGTTTAGCCGGACCATTTTTTCAATTGAAATCCACGACTTTGCTGAATGGGGTTGGGGGCATTTAACTTAGGAATGCATTCAGATGGCGGTTGACTTGAATTGAGCATGAATACATGATGGTTAATTGGACTCCAAAGCAGATTGAAGTCATTAACATGATCAATCTTATTTTAGTTGTTATCCTAAAACAATTATCTCTTTTGATGCTTTGTTTTTTCTACATTTATTAGTAGTGCTTCTCCTTTTCAGAAACAAGTAGTTAAGAAGTAATTATTGTAAAGCAAAACAAGAACAATCTTAATTATGGAATTAACGAACGGTGTAATCAATTTTCTTGTGAAATTTTTGTTTCCAGTGAAAATTATGAGATACATGTGCAATATGTCATAAGTTGAATTTTTGACTCCATCAGCTCCCTTCACATTGTTTTAGCCATGACAATGCTCTAATCCTTGGAAATGTTTATTTGCGACGCAGCAACAGAAAAATATATAGTATGGTGGAACATGTACGGACTAGTAATACTTGCAAACTATGACCTACCTTAAAATGTTAATAATTACAGCAGCATTGGATCTCCGTTTTCTAATAAAAAAAAAACTAGTCTGTTCAATATTCTCCTCCTTTTCTTTTTTCTTTTTTATTTCCTTTAGATAGGGCCTACCACTGTAATAAACATTTAGGCTATGATCCATTTTTTCATTCCAAACTTTTGCTCCAAGGAAGATGCGTATAATGTCCATGTCAACTCTCTCTCTCTCTCTCCTCTCCCAAACATTTGGACCCTACGCCATTATTTTCAAACTTTGCTCAACATATATCTAGGTTTTTTGGGACTTACTATCCCTAATAAACTCAGTTTAGTGAAAACAAAACAGAATTAAAATTCCATAACTAAAAGTCTAATTCAATGCTAAAAATGCTTGATTATTCTGTAAAATAGTTCTAGCACGTCAATATGCTGATGCAAATCTATTACATAAAGTATTTTCGCCTTTTTGTTTTGTGTCAACAGCTTACCCAGTTAGGCATTGAATTCAATAAGATTAGTCTGTGGCAGTTACATACTTGGCCAAGTTGGATATGGTAAAAGGCTGAAACTTTTTAATATCTAATATTGAACTGAGAGATGACTTTTCAAGGAACAGTAAGAGGACGTATTCAAGTCAAGGAGTTCGCACGTAGTCTAGTAACTGATTAACTCTTGCTGATCAACCAACATGCCATATTCATATATAATGTCTTGTATGGACGTCGGATGTATATATAGTTTTCTTTCTAAATTTTAATGGTATATTGCATAAAGCCTTACGTAATATGATTCCTTTAACTTTTCTTGTAACATTGAAGATCAATTGCTGGCTTTTTATGGCTTCAGTGCAGTATGGTAATAGTCCAAAGCGTCACGTAACCTGAGGAGGAAAGCTCCGAGAAACTTTTAACATTTTCAATTCTGGTGTTCACGTGGCATCATACATTCCCCAAACTAGCAAAAGAGTTTCTCCCTACCATCAAAGAAATTCAAACGTCGTACAAGTTGGTGTTGAAATTTTAGACTATATAGCAATTACCAGGGTCCTATCTACTATACATACCCAACTTATGTAACTTACAGTTTTGTACTCATTATCTCGCTTTACAACTGAACCTGTTTTGGTTTTCTCTTTTATGGATTCGAGCATTCTCATGAATTAACACAACCGAAAAAGCGTTCTCTTCTTCTGACAACAAAATTTTGCTGTACTATCCTGGACAAGTTAATATAGGAATGATAATAGGCGATTATATTTATAGTCCAATTTTGGTTTAACGTTGGAATCTTTTTACTATACAAAATAATTCATTTTATTTATATAATGAATAAATATATAGTAGTCTTCAACTTCATTCTTCTTTATTAGTCTCTCATTCTTTTTTCCGTGTCTTAATTGTCTGCTTAGTGCTTACTTCGACTCTCTTTCCGCTATTATTTGGTGATTTTCTCACCGTCCTCAGTCACGTTGTTTTCGCTCAAGAGTTAAGGCCTTTGAAAGTTTTAAAGGACAAGATTCGGGATGCATTCGGAGTGTAGCCTCCAATAAGTATTTAGGATGAGAATTGACTTTTTTGGATTGTTGTGACTTCTTTTTTCTCTTATTATATATGAAAATTTATCGTTAGATATGATAAATAAGTTGACAAATAAACATAGTTATTTATACTAATAAAGTGCTTCATATGTTAGAAAAGAGTCTCAGCAATTTAAATAAATTTAACAATTTTTTCTTTTAAATAAATTTAATATTTGTTCTTTATGGTTAAAGTTAAAAGAAGAATAACTAGTACAAAACTATTAAATCGTAGTCTCAACATGTTTAATATTGGACTAGTGTGTTTTCGATGATGATAAAATAACAATCCAAATATAAGCTAACCCCATTCTTGAGCTAGATATAGTTTGCAAATTGTGAATATATAAAAAGAGCAGTTCTTCATCATCGTTAAGTGGGTCAGCAAAGTATGGGGTGGGTTTATTTTTTATTTTGTTGTAATTTTAGACTCTATGTAAGAGTCTTGGGATGGTTTATAACCTCATCTTGTTAGTAAGACATTGATGGAAAATTTTCATACAGTGCGTGTAAAATTGCGTTATTTAGGATAAGATATAAATTGGTTTTAATAATTTGCACTTGGATAGACTTTAAATTTAAACTCATTCATTAGATTTGGATTGAGTTAGTTAACAAGATGTCACAATATAAGCAAATCTATTTTATTACAAATAAGGAGTACTTACTTCATTTAATAGAATTTAATGTAAGTTTAAGTAATGGCTATTGATGAACCTGGACTCTTTACGTGATTATACTTTAAAAAGCAAATTTTTGTTTATCATTTGCATTATATGTTAGTAATTGCTAATTTATCAAATTGGTTCGTATGATCTTCTTTTGAACAAAGACAGAAGCATTTGGATAAGATCAGATGTACTAAATAACTTTGTTAAAATTTAAATTAGAAGATGGTGAAATTTTATTAAAATACATTCGATAATTTTTCTTTTGTAAAATTACGTTCAGTAAAATTTTCCTTGGCATGATTTTATCATTTCTAGGTTGATCTTCTCATTTTTAAAATTAATTCTAGGAAGTGTATAAATAAGAGATCAATAGTTCAATTTTGTGTCTATAGTATGGTAAAAAATTAAGCCATTCATATTGAGCATTTTGTACACATGTAAAATATTGCATGAGTTCCATCGATGTTCTTACATGCAAGCAAATTCTTCATTCCATCTCGAGTTCTCTCACAAGTTTTATTGTACCTTTTTACTTATCTAAGAAGCATTTAAGGTAACTTGATTTCAATATTTTGTGCAAATTAAGGGACCTTGTATGAGGTTCTAAGAGAATAGCAACAGTTGGGGTTGGCAATTGGAGAGTTAAGAAATGTGAGTGCAGTTCTTCATTAGTTAGGGATGCAGGGTAGATTAGGATCTTTATGTACCATTAATTTGGCTCTTAAGCTAGTAAAATCATTTGAAAATCCCACCAGGTCATAGTTTTTCCTTTTGTAGAGTCAGGGAGGTTTTCCACATAAAAAATATTAAGTCTCAGTTCTTTACATTCTGTTTTTAAATTTGGGTTAAGAACTTGACTAAAACAAGTTTACAAAATTAAAACTTGGTTAATATAAAAATACAGTATTACTCAATTCACCCCTCCCCCCTTTGAGTAGTGCTTGATCATTTTAGCAATTGGTATGAGAGCAGGTTCTCCCTGTTATAGGCTAACACCTAAGGAGTGATCTAAAATGATCTAAGAACTTGATGAGATTAAGAAAGGCTACTTTAATCAACACCTTCCTTTATTTAATGGAAGACACTATGGTTGGTGGAAAGAACACATGGTCGATTAGATTCAATCGAAAGACTATAAGGTCTAGTTGATTATAAAAAATGGTCCGTTCAAATGTATGCGTACCAATGTTGATGGTACTATAAAAGAAACCCCCAAATCTAAGTTCGCAGTAGAGGAATAAAGGAAGATAGAGAAAAATGCATCTACTAAGAAATGAATTAAAACTGGCTTGCTATCTCAAGTATACAACTAGTGTCTTGGGCTTAAAACTGCTAAGGAGATATGGGATCTTCTTGAGGTAACATTAATTGATTTGTGTGGCTTTCTTGTGAATAGTTACGAAGATACTGCTAATGAAGTCAATGTCTCAAAAGATGATGTCCTAGGGTTAAAGGAAGATTTAAGAGTCATGGCTAAATTAAAATCCTATATGAAAATGAAATAAAGACTTTTAAAATGGAAAAGTCTAACCTAAAAGAAAAGACCATGGAAATACAAAAGAGTAATACTACTCTTACTCGTGAGTTAAATGAACTGAAAGCTTCTGCTAATCCTAGACAAAATAAGAATATGGGAAATGAATTATCTTTTGTTAGGACTGAATTGGTAAGGCTTGAAAAAGAGTATTTGTAAACTCAGTTTGCTAAAAATAGGAATGAGAATGAAGATGGAGCAACATTAGATCTCAGTTCCTCCCAGTTTTTGCCTCTGTCCTTCCTAAAAGCCTTTCTGACGTAAGTTGTCTCCTAGACTCCCAAGTTGAAAAACTATCCAAACAAGTTACAAATTTAAAGATTGAAAGCTAGGATTTAAGAAATAAACTAGACAAAAGCTGAAGAATAAATAGAGAATAAAGGTAAGAACCATGATAAGGAACCTACTAAACAGTATATTAAAGCACACAATAAGCCTAGACATAGGCTAGGTTTTAATAGGAAAAAAGAAAGAGTCATGGAACAAAAAAATTATGTTAGTTTGCTTTAGTATATTGCTTGCATATATTATGGTAAGATAAGCCATCATATGTTTCAATGTCATCATAGGCAAAAGGCTAATGAAAAAACTATACATGTATGGATTGAAAAGAATGTTTTAAAGCTAATTATATTAGAAAGGGACCCAAACAAGTTTGGGTTCCTAAATCTAAACCTAAATTTGTTTTGTAAGCTGGAGTGAGGGTGAATAACTAATGGTTCATTGACAGCAGTTGTTCTAAGCATATAACAGGAGCCAAATCTAAGTTCCACTCAGTCAAAGCCTTTTATGGTGGAACTATGACATTTTGTAACAATATGAAGGTGATATTATTGGTATTGGTAAAGTAGGTAAGTCTCTATCACATTCCATTGATAAAGTATTGTTATTCAAGGGTTTTAAATATAATTTAATCAAGATCTCAAAATTTTATATGAAAAGAAATAATATATAGCTTACTTAATATAAATGTTTAATTATGAGAAATGATACAAATGAGTTTGTTCTTAAAGGAATAAGATTCAATAACACTTATAAGGTATATCTTAACTTGTTTCTTGATGTTAATCTAACTTGTTTAAGTTTTCTTGAAGAAAATCCTTTACTCTAGCATAAAGACTTGGACATGTCAGTTTGTCATTGTTACAACAATTTATTTCATGAGAACTTGTAAATGGTTTACCCTCTACGAAGTTTAACATAAGTAAGGTTTATTAAGCTTGTGTGAACGGGAACCATGTTTGCTGTCCTTTCAAGGCCAAAAACATGGTAAGTGTAAGCCACTAAAACTGTTGCTTATAGAATTTTGTGGACCCATGATAGTGGTAAGTAGAGGAGGTAATAGATATGTTTTGGTGTCAGTTGATGATTATTCACGTTACATTAGATCATATTTCTTTTAACTAAAGTGAAACTTTTGATGAGTTCTATATGTTTTCTGGAAAGATCTAAAAGTAATATAAACATCAACTACTCTCATTTCTTTTTTATCATGGCACTAAATTGAATAATTTAACCCTTATAGACTATTGTAGGGAACATGGTGTTGATCATAACTTCTCAACCCGGAGAACTCCTTAACAAAATGGAGTCGTACAGAGAAAGAATCAAAAACTTAAAGACGTGCTAGAATGATGTTTATATAGCTAGTAAACTTCCTAGGAACTTCTAAGTTGAGGCTATACACACTATATATTACATCAGAAATAAGGGCATGGTTAAAACAGTTTTTAAAAAAAAGCCTCCTACGAACTGTTTAAGGGCAAGAAACCAAATATTATACATCTTAAAATATTTAGGTGTCAATGTTATGTGCATAATAATGGTAAAAACCACTTAGGGAAATTTGATCCTAGGAGTAATAAGGTTGTGTTATTAGGATACCCCTCTCATTGTAAACCATATAAGGTGTATGAAAAAAGAACTATGTGCATAGAAGAGAGTGTACATGTAATCTTTAATGAAACTGATGATTTTCCTAATCATATTGCACATGATGATGATTTTGAGATAGGCTTGGTAAGAACATATACTAATAATGATCATGAAGAAGCAAAAGCAGTAACAAGACACTCAAAATGATAGAGATCTTGAACACCAAGGCACTTTGGAGGAAAGAGAACATCCTAAATGAACTATTGGATGAACTAGAGATGACACACAACATTCTAGTTCTAGTTCTATAAAACTAGAGAATTGATGTTTACCAAACTCAAGAAAGTTTTATATCAACAGCCTTTGTGCATAAACTATGGAAACATCAAAGCTCCCATTTTTTAGATTTGATACTAAGTGAAGTCAATAAAAGAGTTTAAATAAGATTTAAACTTCAAAATTTTTATGCTTTTTATGCCTTTCTCTTTTTGAAGCCTAGTGACTATCAAACTGCACTAACTGTTCCTAATTACATTTTACCTATACAGGAGGAACTACACAAATTTGAGAGGAATCAAGTGTGGAACCTCGAGCTTAGACTAAATGACAAAACTATAATTAGTCTAAAGTGGGTTGACATAAATAAATTTGACAAAAATGGCTTGATCTTAAGAAACAAGTTTAGATTGGTACTAAAAGGCTATAATGAACATGACGGGATTGGCTACAATGGGGCCCTTGTACTAGTAGCCTGCATCGAAGCCATTAGGATTTGAATTATATTTGCTTCTTATATGTGATTAAAGTTATATCAAATGGATGTTATGACAACCTTTTAAAATTATTATTTAAAAGAGGAGGTCTATGTATAGCAACGTTCTAGGTTTGAAAATCCTAATTTCCTAAACCATGTATATAAACTTGAAAAGGCTCTTTATAGATTTAAAGAAGCTTTTAAAGCTTGGTATGAGAGGTTGTCAAATTTTCTTTTAAAAAATGGTTTTCAAAGAGGAACAATAGATAGAACATTATTTTTTTAAAAAAAGTAAAGGGGAACATTTATTAGTTGTTCAAATATATGTAGTTGACATCATATTTGGAGTAACTAATGATTCGTTGTATGAAGAATTTGCAGGTTTAATAAAGAGTGAATTTGAAATGGGTCTCATAGGAGAACTCACATTCTTCATAAGTCTTTAAACTAAACAAATGAAGGAAGGAACATTTGTCTATTAATAGAAATACCTGAAAGAACTAATTAAGAAGTATGGTCTTAAAAATGCCAAATCCTATAATACACCTATTCCCACCTCGATTATGTTAAATGAGGATGAAAAGGAAAAATGTTTTGAGGAGAAGTTTTATCAATGTATGATTGGAACCCTTTTATTATTAACTACGAGTAGACTTGTTATTGTTTTTAGTCTAGGTTTATGTGTAAGGTTCCAAGCGAACCTAAAAGAGTTGCACATGAAGATAGTTGAAAGAATTTTTAGATATCTAAAAGGAACAAAAAAGGAGAAAATTTCAACTTAGTGGCATACTTAGAAGCATATTTTGTAGGACATCTCGTTGATAGAAAAAGCACTTCAGGTGTGGCCCATTTCTTATGACATTGTCTTATTTCTTGGCGTTCTAAAAAACAGAACTCAGTTGCTTTATCCACAGTTGAGGTATAATATGTGTCTGTTACTTCTTATTATGCCCTGCTTTTGTGGATAAAATAATAATTAATGGATTTTGGTGTGGACCTTAAAAGGGTTCCTATTTTATATGATAACACAAGTGCTATTAATATCTCTAAAAACTCAATACAACATTTAAACAAAACAAATTCAAAATCAAAACCATTTTCTTAAGGATAATGTAGAAAAGTGTTTAATTAAAATGAACGTTTGCCTAGGTTTTTCTTTATTTTCCCAATGATTAAGTAGAAAATTGGAATATCTTGCATAATTATTTGAAGTTTTATTTGCTCATATAAATATGTTTTAATTATGTTCAAAATTTGGTGTCATAAAAAATATGGGAGCCAAGCTAGAAAACATAAGAAGACTCTTTAAGAACTATTAATATTACCCTTACTTTGCTAGAATACATCATAAGGGTTGTCCAAGTAAGAGTTCTTATTATAGTTATTTTACTTGTATTTACCCTTATTTTATTATTTCTATTATTATTATTATTCCTTTATTTATAAGTCTTAAGTTATCTTTTACCCTAAATCATTATGCCACCCTCTCATTTTCAACTTTTAGTCTTTTTTTTCTTTAGCCTTAAACCTCACGCCTCCCTCTCTTTCGTTTCTAGGTTAACTCAAAATCATATATATATATATATATATATGTATGTATA
>JANZXP010000005.1:14590421-14601719 GCA_027576715.1 Erythroxylum flavicans
CAAGATAAATAATGCCTTTAAATAATTTGTCACTAAACTACAACCAAAGTGATTGGCTGTAGGGCATAAACCAACACTTAGATGGTCCTGTCTAATTTGGTGTTAGTTTTCCCCTATCCTAAGATCCATTAAAGATGCATGTTCTTCTTAATACTAGAATTCCTTCTTTCAAGTCTTGAGTCGTTGTCTTCCTTTGGCTGTAAAGCTTTTTTTTTTGGGTTGATAAGTTGCATTTTTTAATCGGACTTCACTTCTTCTTTCCTCCATCATGTATAATTTTTCTGTAAAAGTCTGGTCACTCAGGCCTGGCGTGAACTCCTTGAATATAGACTAGATATTCCTAACTTAATAGGGGTGAAGGCTTCTACCGCAACGCAAGCTAAAGGGTGATTCCTCTTTTGATGTTTGAGGAGTTGTATAATAGACCCAAACTATTGAGTAAACTTTAGTTTCCCCATGCCCCTTTTTCTTGTTCTACCTCGGCCTTTAGATCTTGAAATATGACCATTCATCGCCTCGATCAATCCATTAGTTTAAGGGTGAGCCAGCAATGTGAAGCACTAGGCTATTTCCATTCCTTCATAAAAGGCTTTAGAGTTCTCGCTGTTGAATTGAATTCGATTTTGCTGAAATTAGATACTGCTGATAATATCATCATCATCATCACTCAGTCCGAAATCTCGCAATGATACAGGATCTGGGGAGGTTCGATAGTACGCAGCCTTACCCCTATATAGTAGAGAGGCTGTTTCCGGTGGACTCACATGCAAATGAGATAATATACGAATGATGCAGGGTATAGAAACATAAACAGAAAATAAATGAAAATACTAGGAATGGGGAATACCTGAAGGGGGCCGGCTGTGCGAACCGAATAGGCTACCAAATCCAACCCCTCCTTGTCTTGCAGTAGGTAAGGTGGCCATCCTCAGAGCCCCTGTTGGGGTGACCCCTTACCATCCCTCCGCACCCGTTGTGCAATCTGCACAGCGTGCCCCAACATCTCCTAAGAACTACTGTACTGAATTTGAGTAGCTGGTACGGTTAATCCGGTATAGGGTTAATCCTTTACCATTATGCGGTCCCTCCAAACTTTTCTATAACGAACTACTACCTCATTAAGTGTCAATTCTGACATATCATCTTTGATCACTTCCCGTCAGTTGTTGTAAAGCCTCTCTCTTCTCCGCTTATATTCACTAAGTGTTATTCCCTCGCAGCTTCGTATCGGAGCGTCGGCGGGCCTCCTACGCACATGCCCATACCATAAGTCTGATCTCTCTCAACTTGTCGACAAAGCTAGCTACCCGTAGTCGATCTCTCTCAATACTGCTGATAACATCGGCTTTTAATATTTACTCAATTGTCTTTCTAGTTATAGTAGCATAAATATTGTCCTCAAAACATTTGGCGAGGTAATCCACCGTAATTGGCATGAACTTAATATGGCTTACCGTTCGAAGAAAAAGACCAAGGATATCCATTCCTCACTAAGCACAAGAGACGGGTGAGAGATTTTAATATACTTGGCTACATACCTAGATCTAAGATTTGCATGAACTTATCAGTTGCTTTATATAGTTTTATGAATGTCTTTTTCAATACTGACTAATAATATAATTCTCTAAGAATCATTGAAACAAGGTTGAAGTTTTGGGAAATTGAGACGGGATTCAATTCAGACCATAACGGAATAATTAAGAAATTTTTTGTATTTTGATTTTCCCAAAACCAGAATCACTTTAATTCTATAAAATGAATGACACATAACTCATAATAAAGCATGAATCTTGTTCGAGATATAGTAAACTCATAATTCTAAATCAAGCAATAATATATTGATAATAAATCGATGTTACACTCTATATGAGCTTTAACTCTAACTTTATGTTTTTCCTCTATTTTTTCTCATGCATACTTTGCAACTATAAGGGCCTTTTAGAGGCATGAAAGTCAGTTTACTCACCGACTTTGACAACTAAAAAACTACTACAAAACAAATACAATTTTAACAACTAACACATAGCTAAGAGCTGTGTCTTTTTACTAGAAGAACCAAGAAGCCTCTACACCTATTTGACTCCTGACATTCCCCCTGAAACCTGATTTTGCATGCCAAGATTTTCTTTGAGTTTGTGAAATACATCGGTCTTTAAAGGCTTTGTAAAAATATTCACAAGTTGATCTTCACTTCTGCAATAAATGAGCTTTCTAGTTTTGTCTTTCACTTGCTCTTAAATAAAATGATATTTCTTGTCTATATGTTTGCTTCGACTATGTGACACTAGATTTTTTGCAAGTGATATGGTAGATTTATTATCATTGTATATTGTAATCGGACCTTCTTGTGTGCGATATAACTTACTCAAAATATTCTTCAACCATATTGCCAGATATGTACGTGTTGTTGCAGCAATATACTCGGCTCCACACGTCAGAGAGCAATTATTTATTGTTGTTTTGATGACAACGAAAATATTGCTGATCCAATATGAAATACATATCCAAAGGTGTTGTTTCGATCATCTACGTCTCCACCATAATCACTATCTGAATAGCCAATTAACTTTAATCTTGAGAATGTTTATAAAATAGACCATGATTTATTGTAATTTTAACATATCTTAAAATTCTTTTTGTACAATAAAGTGATCTTGCTTTTGCTTCTCCATATGTCTACTAACCAATCCAACTGCGTATATAATATTTGGGCATGTGAAAGTCAAATATCTCAAACTTCTGACTAAACTCCAAAATAGTGTTGTTTACCGACACTTTATTTGAATATATTCTCAATTTTATGCCTATTTCTGTTGGCATAGCCATTGGCTTGCAATCCTTCATTCTAAACTTGTTTAAGATTTGTTCCCCATACTTCTTCTGTGACATAAATATTCCGTCTCTCATTTGTTTTATCTCGATTATAAGAAAGTATGACATTTCACCAATATCTATCTTTTTGAGTTCTTTAGTCATAACTTTCTTAAAGTCATTGAATATTCTCAGATCATTTCCCATGAAGATCATATCATCCACATTTAAACACACAATCATGATCTCACCATCTTGATTTTTCTTCGTGTATAAGGCATATTCATGTGGGCTTTTTGCAAAATTAGTCTTTTGGAAATACTAATCTAATCTCTTGTTCCAAGCCTGCAGAGCTTACTTGAATCCATACAATGCTTTCTTCAGATGATATACTTTGTCTTCCTGTCCTTTTTTAATATATCTTAGTGGCTACTCAATGTAGAGTTCTTCTTCTAGGTATCCATTTAAGAAAGTTGATTTCACATCCATCTAATAAATCTTCCATTTATTTTGTGTTGCAAGTGTTATGAAAAGTCTAATAGTATCAATTTTTACAACTGGAAAAAACACTTCTTTATAGTCAATTCGTTTACTCTACTTATAGCCCTTAGCGACTAATCTTGCTTTATATTTTCAACATTTCTTTTTTTATTAGTTTTTGTCTTATACACCCACTTAACTCTTATTGCCTTATGTACTTTAAGAAGATTAGTTAGTTCCTATGTGTCGTTTTTATTGATCGTAACAATTTCTTCATTCATGGAATTTTCCATTTCTCATATTTAATAGCCTCTTTGTATATTAAGGGATCACACTCTAACATTGAACAAAACAATGAGTAATCAAATGTTCTCTGCACCTATTTTATGGCATCATAGATATCATTTAGACTCTACATTTTTATAGGTGTTCCCCTTGAATCGCTACTGCTATTGCTACTGTTGCTATATGATGAAGTTGATGGTGTTGATTTAGGAGTTGTTAAAGTAGAGCTCTGTGGAGGACTCTAGTCACCTCCTTGATCATCTTGTGTGTTAAAGTCATCATCAAAAAATATTTCTTAAACTTTCTTATCTCGTGAGATGATCACCTTCTTGGTCACAGGGTTGTACGATCTATACGTCTTACTCCTCTTTTTATAGCCAATCAATATGCACTTTTTATCTTTTTCATCTTACTTCTTTCTTTTTTGATCAGGAATATGGGCATATGCATTACACCAAAAAATCTTGAGATGTTCAACTGCTGGATTGCTACCACTTCATGCTTCATTCGGTATTTTGAATTTTACACTTTTTGTTGGACACCGATTTAGTAAATAAACAACACATAGAACATCTTCAGCCTAGAAAGTTCTCGATAAGTGTTTTTCATATTATTACGTTTGGTAATTGTAATCTTAGAACTTCTAGGTTTCTCTCTTTTAAATTCTAAAGTAAGGTCTTCTTGACTTTTAGATATTTTTGAAGTAATCATCCATAACTACCCCTAGTTATAGGCTAAAGTACTTAAATATTAAAATTCAATAGCAAAAATAAGATTAAGAAAAAATTTATAAAATAAATAAATACAAAAAATTATTAGATTAATAATCATAATATCCTAGTCCTTAAGAATATGCAAAAAACTTGATATGTATAAAAATCTAGATTGTACTAGATGTAAACTAGAAAAGCATTATCATCATTCTTATTATATAATGTAGTGAATAAGAGTATTATTTTCACAAGGACTATGAGTATTAGCAGTAACTATATTTCTATTATCTAATTTAATAAAATGAATGATTGATTTAGAAGTAATTACTAATATAAATAATAAACCAAAGCAATACACAAGAGTAAAGCAATCGATTGATAAACAAGATCTAAAATTAAAATCTTTCTAAAACCTTTCTATGCTTAAATTTTTCTTGATATGTTAAACTAAGGAAGGTTTCAATCAATGTTTTAATGATAAAATAAATAAATTATACTAATGAGTTTATTATTTTGGTGAGTAGCATTGTAAGTATAAGATGTAGCCATATATAACTCAAGAGGATATTTCATAAAGATGATAAACAAAAGTTGAAGTTTATAACCTTCAAAGTGAAGATCAAGTTAGGGGTAAAAGATGATCAAGGCTTATTAGGGTCATTCTATATTTTATAATGTTAATTGTAATCTAATTTTGTTAATTTAGTAATCTTAAGGTCTCACCATGTATAAATATTTTATATGACTTCATTACATGAGTCTTTTTATTCGTCAAGATGTATAGAAGGTTTTCTTTAAAAGAAAAGCTTCTTGATCTTTCAAACACTATTTTTGATGACATTTTAAAAGTTTTTGAATTATAGGTGCATTAATAAAATCAAGTTTGAGCATTTAAAATTCCTAAAATCATGTTTTTAGGGGTATTAGTCAACTAATGTGGATTAGTGGTCGAACAATGTAAGTCAAAAGTGTAATTTGGGTGTTTGTTAATAGATTAGTTGATCAATATCTTAATGTGGTCTAAGAATGTTCCTCCAAAAGACACATTGGTCATCCAATATACCCTAGCGGTCGACCAATATGCGACGACTAGTAAATATTATTTATTAAATGTATATTATTTAACCAATATAATCTAGTGTCAACTATTGTGTTAAAACTAGCTACTAAAATGACTAACTTATGTTCCAATGACTGGTAGGATTCTCAAAATCTTACAAATAGATGTCTTCTCAAAATCCTACTAATCATTCGCTTCTACTCAAGGAATTAATCAGGTCATGAATCCAATTCCTAGCTTATAGTTTCCAAGTATCAATTATCATGATAAACTATGGTTGTCATTCACTTGATAATAATTACCAAGGTATTGAGTAAAGCAACTATCAAATTATTTTTGGAGCATTCCTAAATAACATACGTAGGATATAGCATATCAATACCACTATTGATGCAAATCATTTCTTCTTTTTAAGGTCTAAATATACCCCATTTTGTATCTTAATCATTGTTGCAAATGACGTGGACTTTACAAGTGATAAGCTGCACCCTAATTTGGCTTATTAGTTCATTGATAAGTTCATAATTTTTTTTGTTTTCCTTAAAAAATTATTAAGTTTCTTTCTCTCTATATTGTATATATCGCATTTCCAAACAAAAAATTATAAATAAAAAGACTACCATTGCATATCCTTTCTCTTTGACTGATTCATTTGATAACATTTTAGTAGATTGTATACGAAACATTAAAGTTACATAATTGTTTTAACTTTTCCATATAGTTAAAGAGAATTTACATTTTTTAAAAAGATCATTAATAGATTCATCCTCTTGTCTATAGAGATTATAACGAAGACTCCCCTTAGCCTATCTAAGGTCGTTAGCCTTAACATAATCATAAGCCATAGGATAAATAAAACCCTTATAAGTGATTGTTCAAACCACATAACTTTGCTTCATTCAACCTTTAGTGTTTGGGGTCTTAGTAATTTCTTACAAGAGCTATTTTTGAATTTCCCTAATGCATGTTTCAACTAAATGATTTTATCCTTCATATAGGATTTGGGGGAGAAGTTCAATATATGCTTTATAATATTAGAAAATATTATGTTAGAGATATCCTAGAGATTACCTCTTATAACCTCTTTGACAATTACATTCCCTAGGATTATTCCATTAATATTGTAGAGCTTATTGATGTTGATTAAAGGCCCTATATTACTCAAATATTCATTTTAGAAGTTAGTTGAGCTCCCATCAGTAAGTCTTATTTTGAATTCTAATCTCACTAGCTCCCTTAACTTAAGAAAGTGTAGCATAGACCAAGAGGTGTTAGTCATTAAACTAACACTTTAGAAGTTTTCCTTTAACAAGTTTGAGCATAGATCCATTTCACCTACAAAGCTTCTTTATCTGTTAGGATTCTCTTTATCCTCTTTATCATCAAGACTTTTTTCAGTGACCTTGATAGAATTGATGTTTAATCCCCCTTTATTCCTAAGTAAGAAAACATTTTGGCATTTGAATTTAATTGTTGTTTTCCTTAAGATATCACTAAATAACGAGAAGCATCTAAACATCTTTCTTAATAGTTTTGATTAATTTCTTTAGGAAAACTAGGTGTGAGAACTAATAAAAATGCAAACTATTGAGTATATACTTGATTACTCGAGTTCTTCTTACAAAAGTGAGGCTTTTATTACACCAATTATTGATCCTTGTTTACATTCTTTCAATTAAAAGGAATAAGTCTTTATAAGATGATCTTTTTATGCTAATCAAAATACCCAATTAAGTGAAAGTAGACTTAATGACTTTAAGATTTGTTACATTGGAAAGCCAAGTAAAGATGCTCTTAGCTCCTATTAAAATAAAGGGATAGGTTTTTCCCTTATTGATTTTCATACTAAATAATTCTTTAATGTGCATATAACTAACATTAAAGCATTCAGAGGATAGGGTCTACCTCAAACAAAAAAAGCAGATCATCTACAAAGATAAGTTGAATACTTTTAGCTTTTTACACTTGTTTTGATAGTTAAATCCCCTTTCTTAACTTATAACTTGGTTAGTAAGCATGGTAAGAATTTTAATTCTTATAGTAAAAAAAAAAAAGGAGAAGTTAGATCATTTTATCTTATACCTTTTTCAACTTTGATAAGCTTAGTTGGCAACCTACTAAGCAATACTTAATAAGAAACTAAGATAATGCATTGCTAAATCCAATTAAAGAATCCCAAAGGCCCTTAAAGAATGCAAAATATGAAGTTTCGATTAATAGTGTCAAAGAATTTGTGGAAGTCTGTCTTAATAGCATAACTTTTTATAGGTATTTTTATTGTATTTTTAGAAGAGCTCTTATGATAATAATATATTATCCTTAATATGCCTATATTTGATGAAAGCTCTTTGTGATAAATTGATGAGAGTTTCTCAAGCCACGTTGAGTCTTCATGCCAGGAGTTTGCAATAATTTTATAAATGGTGTTAAAGCAAGAAATAAACATATAATCTAGTAGAGAGATTAGATTTTGTCTTTAGGATAAGGCTAATAAGTCTTGTTTACTACCTTCAACATCTTGTCTTAGTCAAAGAATTCGAGTATTACATCAGTAAAGATGTAACAACGCAAGAAGAGATAAACATAGTTTCATTATGAAAATTTCTCTTATATTAAAATTGGGTGCCTATAAAATGAGAATATGTACTTTTTATGGTTTATTTTACCAATAGTGGAAAGTCATTAAATAAAATTGTGGAAAACAAAGTAGTTCTACTAAGAAACTTGAAACTTCGTACTTACTCTTCTAAATTTAGCAATTACTTATTCTATAATAATATTAATACACAATTTGGTAAAAAAATCTTCAAATAAAGTATCATATTATCATACAAATAGAAAGAGAAGGGATGGGTATACATAGTAACTTTATATTACCTAGTTATGGAATTGTAGGACGAGAAGAACAGTCAAGCCTTCAAAGATGTTACTAAGAACATTGATCACTTCATTGAAGACGTAATATGTAGCACCCCACTCCTATCAGACATTTGTGCTAGTACGTCATCAGACATTCGAGCACATACCCAACAGAAGCGGGGCACTAACTATATCACTTTATCTTAACTCATGGCATCATAAATTAAAATCATAAGAATCACAATGATTAAAACCCAATACCTCCTTTCATTTCATAAACAATATGTACATTGTAACTTTACAACATCATCTATATATATAAAATATCAACAACTTATTAGAGTCTACAGCTCTATCTACAAAACATGATACATACATGAGGAATTATACAAAAAAATTTGTCTAAATCGTTCAGCTCCAGCTGATCGACCTTTGAGCCATTTCTTCTTTCCAAAAGCAGTACTAGTTCTCTTCTAAATGACTTATAAGCTATATCATCTTTCTCGAACCTGAAAAGTCAACGTTACAATTTTGGTAAGTTTTATGAACTTCGTGAGTTAACCATCCTCGATGGTTCTCTCCTATCATATAACACAACCATTCATGCAGTCATATAATTCACATTTTTCATTTATCAACATATAGAATCACAAAACACTTTGCACATAATTTTCACATTTCTCATTCAACACAATTCAATAATACATTGCAATCATTCAAATCATACATATCATGTATATATGCAATGTTCATAAGACTCACATTCATTTATTACTTTGTTATTATCCAGTGCCCTTTTCACTGTCTCGTATCTGTTGTGGATACCAAGCTCATTAATACTATCCCTTATTTGTTGGGGATACAGGGCTCATTTTACATATTGAGCCTAAGGCTCTGACTACATTCTGAGCTTTAAACTCTTTTTCATTGGCAACTTCGGTCACAACTGCCTTTATGTTTCATGCATTCATGTAATGAAATGCATCACAAGTACTAAATCATTGTATTCAATCAATCACGTTCACATTCGTACCTTTGTTTCGACATTCAACAATTAAGTTGAGAAACACTTATTTAGTCAAATTCACATTTAATGAGCACTTCTAATATGTTTTACATGCATTTAACTCCTCAAACCTTCAATGTCCGGAATCAGTACATTCATATCACAATACATTAGAGTTTAATATAAACAAAATTATCAATCTCACCAGTATCACATTTATGCATAATACAATTATAACAAATAATGTGTGAGATACTTCTATTACTGAAGATATAATTAGAAGTTTAATTTTAAGGACAAACATGATTGGATGGTTTATGAGCATATGGATTGAAAAAAACTCAAGAAAATACTTAAGGTATTGAAAGGACTTGGATACCAAAATTTATTTAGTAGTTTATTTTGTAAAAAGAGCAGAGATCATTACTTAATCAAGAGTTCAAAGATGCCAACTAATATGTGCTATAAATATATTACTTTTAGGACTATTTTTATAATATAATGCTTATATTTTAGATGCTTTTTGAAGAAATTGATAATTTGAAAAGTATTGTGATTTTAGGTATTACTTCTACCTATATAAGGAAAATGAATAAAATCGGAGGAGAACCGGGCTAAATTGTTGCAATCTTAGAAGAAATAAAGGACCTATCAATGTGACACCTAAATAATACCATGTTGAGGTTTGCATTCAAAGATGTTTGTTTTTATTTCTCCTAACCTTATATACCCTTAAGTTGCCCCTTATAAACCTCTGTATTGCTAATTTGACATGAGCATCATTTTCAACTGGAAAGGTTAGAATCTAAAATTTCTAAACCTGAGAGACATTTGGATGCTTTACTTCAATTCATGAGGTTGATACCTCTATATACACCGATACCATAATACATTTCACTTCAGATGTTCATAACTCAGGGGAGTTTTCTACTCTATGCTTTGTTTTACATTGATTTTTTTTGGCAATATGAGAATTTGTCACTTTTTCTCTAATGGCCAAATGCAAACCTACTTCAAATCTTCAGCAATTAGCTGCTTCATTCATCATCAGCTCGGCTGCATATCTGGATAACTATGTAAACCTGTACTCATACTCACTCACCGTCATCTCCCTTTGAGTGAGGCTCAAAAACTCCCTCTGCTTCTGCTGAATGTATACCTCGAACAGATATTTCTTTTTATAAGCAGCTTGGAAATCAGCCCATGTTAACACTGGCAGCTTAAACTAGCTCCCTAGTAGGCTTTCCCACCAATGCAAGGCATCACTCAGTAGCAAGCTCGCAGTATACACCATTTTTTCTTCATTTTCACAATCCATCTGCTCCAATATTCTTTCAGTCTTCCACAACCATGTCTCAGCTTCCTCTCGATTAGTTGTTCCATAAAAGTCCACGACGTCATACTTTCTCAGCTTATCAAATAGTCATCCTTTCTTGGATGGGGCTGGAGTAGACATAAATGGCATCTGACCCATCAGTTGCACAAAAGCCTGAGCAAAGGCTTGAAACATTTTAGATCGAATGGATTAGGTATTTGTGTTTGAGGTAGAGATGGTTCGGGCATCTGAGGTGGAAAGGGCTCGCTATCCTACCCTACAGTTGCCTCAGCAATCGCTGGGGCTATGGATTCGTCACTATGCTCCTCTCTCGGTGGAGAATCAAGTGCAACAAATCCTTGCAAAATCCCTCGAAGTGTTCTTTGATGAGGTGGCATTTTACTCCTTTAATAACATTTAGTTTATTTTCATTTTAAATGTTATGTCCTACATATATGCATGATATGAATGTCACATGCAATCAATCAAATTAACACAATAACAATTAATCACATAGCCTAATAATTCATAACATAACATATTCTAACCTTAGGAATCCTTAGAAATCGTGGGCTCTGGTACCAAAGATGTTGAGCCCGGGTCTCGATTCGGACTTCATAGCGACTACACGCCACAATTGGGATTTAATGAATTAATAATTAAATAAATATGGGAACATAATTTAGTTAAAGCAATTCATGGTGGGACTTTTTGTAATACACAATTAATAATGAAATGTCATAAAATAATTTTAGACATGAAAATAAAT
>JANZXP010000005.1:14605574-14616652 GCA_027576715.1 Erythroxylum flavicans
AACGTTCATTTGTTTCTAACATTATTATTATTTGATTGTCATCAAAATTAATCATCGTAAAGTCTTTTGACTTAACACATCCTTCGATATTGAACCGGACCAACAAGTCTAGCCTCATGTGCTAAATGTATAAGTAGATGCTCCACACAATCAAAGAAGCTTGGAGGGAAAATTTCTTCTAATTTGCACAAGATAACTAGAATTTTCCCTTTTAGTTTTTCCATTTCAACCAACTTTATTTCAGATGATGCTAAGCTTTTGAAAAATAAACTTAATGCTGCTATAGCTTCTCAAACCTTATTCGGTAACAACTCTCAAAATGCAATTGAAAATAGCCTTTGCATAAATATAGGACAATCATAACTTTTCATCTCAAATAATCTGTAGTTCCTCATGTCCATATATCTTGCCAAGTTCGAAATATAACCATCAGGAAACTTTAGACTTTTCAACCACACACTAAATTTTCTTTTGTTTTTTTTTCTAAAGTGTAACATTCTTTTGGGTATTTACCGATGCGAAAATCTTTATATAAGTCATTCCTTCTATAAAATGTTTCAAACCAGCTCGTCATTTTACATTGTCCTTTGTCCTCCCTTCAATGTTCATTATGGTGTTAAACACATTGTCAAAATTATTTTTTTTAATATGCATCACATTTAGATTATGACATATCAAATTAACTTTCCAATATGGCAAGTCCCGAAAGATACTTCGTTTTCTCCAACCAAAGTTTTTACTAATTCTTCTTTAACTTCTTCAACTTCAAGTTTTGTAACTTTCGACAACCCTAATTCATTAATCTCCTATAATATCTCTTCACTAGCTTTGTGAGGGGAAGGAGGTGTTTGTACCATCCTATTCTTAATTAACTTTTGTTTATTGTGTCTAAATGGATTATCTAGAGGAAGAGATTTCCCGTGGTTGTCAAACTAAGATGTTTTGGCTTCGTTAGGAAGATGAAACACATCAGAATCATTGTTACAGTAAGGACAATCTAAATTTCCAGCTGTGCTCTATCCAGACAACATAGCATACGCATGAAAATCACTAATAATCCACATCAAAGTAGCTATCAACAAAAAAATTTGTTGAAGAGATGCATCATATGTCTGCACACTAAGTTCCTAAAGATGATACAATTCAGAAACCAATGGTTATAAGATTACATCAATTTTATGCTTTGGATTCGTAGGCCATGGCATAGTTACCGTCAAGAATATATATGCCTCATTCATACACATTCATAAAGGCAAGTTATAAGGAGCAATTATGATTGACCATGATGAATATTGTTGGTCGGATTGACCAAAAGGTTGAAATTCGTCTGTTGATAATCTTAACCTAACATTTCGACTTTTAGCTGCAAACTTAAAATAGGTGTTATTGAAATGTTTCCATGCGAGTGCATTTGATGGATGACTCATTATTCCATCTTCCTATTCATGTTCATTATGTCATCTCATGTGAGATGCAATAATATCAAAGGTATATAATATTTGAAGTCTCGGAGTTAATGGAAAATAATACATCTGCTTCCATGGTACTAATTTCTGTTTCATACAACGCTTTTTAGGTTTGAACTTAGATTGATCACAAAATTTGCACTCTTATAATTTCACATCATCTCCCTAGAACAACATACATCCAAAATTACAACAATTAATTTTTTCAACTGGCAAACCAAGATCCCTAATAAGTTTCTTCATATTATATATAAAATAATATATTTATTAGTTTTATATATTAGTAAATTGCATATTTTATTAAAAATTTATTATCTATAATAATAACAAGTAAATTGACTAATTTCTTATATTTAGTTATAATTCATGTTTTTTAAAATATGTAAAAATTAATTATTTGATTTTTATTGTGGTCAATTAATTTTTCTTATCATATCAATCATTATATACGAATGAATATTGTTTAACTATTTTTTGTCATTTTAGTTTACCAAACTTAGCGCTAATTTTGATTAATTTTTTATATTTTGTCGACATGTTAGACTTAGTGTTAGTATTTATTAATTTTTCTTATCATATCAGTCTCCTAGTTAAGCGTAAATACTAAGTATTTTTTTTCTATCTCATCATTCCATTGAACATTTTGTTAGTCTTGAATAGTAATTTTTATAAATAAGTATATAATTATACAAATAAATATTATATTTAATATGTTATAATAATTTATAATCATGTAACAATATTAATTTTGTTTACGATTTATACTCATTTTTATTTAAATAATTATTTTACATATTTGTAAAAGTATGATTGTATAAATATAACAAATTTTACAATAGGCTTAATTGACAATTATTTTAAATTAGTTAATATAGCATTATTTTTTAATAAAATATGATAATTAATATATTATTAATAAAAGTAAATTTTGCATTATGTATAAATTTTTTTTTATATTTTTGATATAAGTAACGATATATAAATATGAGAAATCAATAAAACAATAAGAATTTTATAATTTTATTTATTTTTTAAAAGTACAATTTTATTTATTAGCAATAACAATCAACCAAATTAATTATTAATTATTTATAAAATATTGATTATAAATCAAAATTAGAAATTTTCAACATTTTATTTATTAATATTATAATAAAATAAACAATAATTAATATAAAACTCAATTTACTATCATATTAACTATTATTAAAAATTAAAAATACATTAAAATTTTTTTAATGAAATAAATAAATACTAATACTATATTTTTCATATATATATATATATATGTAATATGATGTATAGATATGATCAACTAATAAATCAATTTATTTGATACATATTAATATGCCTCTTGTAATGTAATTATCTACGTAAAGTGTCAAGTGTTTTAATAAAAAATTAGGGAGAAGAGATTGGTTAAGAACTTTTCTAAAAAATTAAAGATAATGGAATTAAAGAAAATACGATCCTTTGAATAAAGAATAAATATAACAGTTCTAAATTTTAGTAGAGTTGATGGAAACACGATCTTTTGAATATACATATTCGTTGTACTTTAGCCTGATGTGATGACAAGTTGCAGCAAAATGACATTTCTAATAAGATAAAATTTTTACGATTAATGATTTTTAGTTTAGGGAAAAGGTGAAAATGCAAATAAATTTTGGTAGCAGTGCTCAGCTCACTGCTCAACCTGGTCCCCAGGGACCCAATAATGCGTCCCTAATTCGTTTTCCGTTAGGTAACCTAAAGTCTAACCTCCTGATTCCACAGCCGTTGCTCTCCTGAGACCCGTCGCAACTGGTTCATTGATCATAACGAATTTCTCATTTGGTAATGCTTCTTTTCTACACTTCTATCTGGAATCGAAATTCGACGTCTTCAATTCAGCTAAATTATCGTTTTTTCTTATTGTATAGTAAAATTCTGGTGCCATTTCGGCGGTTGGTTCTCGATTTTGGTGCTTTTTAGAAAGTCAAGCTCTTAATCTTGATCTTCAATGGAACAGGAATCAAATTGATCGCATTTTGAGTTTGAGTGCGATGTGCCATCAGAATTGCTGCGTGCATTTGTCGGCGGAAGACGCGATTGCGGCGGACGAAAGTCTCTTGATCTACTGCAAGCCTGTGGAGCTTTATAACATTCTTCGCCGCCGTGCCTTACATAGTGTAATTTATGTCTTTTACCACATTCATTTGCTTTGGTGTGATTAAAGCCCGTCTCGTGTGGTTGATTTTGTGTTCGTGTGTTTAATTTTATAGCCTTCCTTTCTTAGAAGATGTTTGCGTTACAAAATGAAAGTGGGGCGTAAAAGGAAGAGGTACGGATGTCTTCTTTTTTTGGACATTTCAATCTGAATAATTAGATTGTTTTAGGTTTTTAATTCAGTTACAAAAGCTTCACATGAGAACTTGAATGAATAGGAGCACTGGTGATACATTTGGTAACGAATTCATCTGTAGGTTGGGGACTGGTATTGTGGTTTTCAACTACAGGGACTACGACAACATGTTTCAAAAGGCTGAAGGTATATTTTTTTCCTATCCTTCTATTTCTATTTGAAGGTACACTTTTTTTCCTATCCATTTATTTCTATTTGATTCAATGGAAAAACGTGGAAAATATTACTTGAATGCATTTTTGAAGATTTTGAATCAAATGCATGCTATGTTTCTTTTAATGTTGATATTTTGTTACCAATTGGTTTACCACTACTTGATAGAGTTTTCCCCTCAATTGTCACACCAGATTGGAAACTGTTGAAAAGATCTAGATTTGTTTTTCTAATCTCTTTCGTTCTTTCTTTCTTCGAACAAAAGATGAGTTTGTTGGCAAAAATTATGTAACTACGAAGTATATACTGCTTCAGCATTTGTAACTTTTTGTTTTTGGGGTACGTCAGCATTGGAACTTTCCTTGAAAATCAAGTGTTCTACACTAGTTTTGCTTGTTTAATCTCTCATTTCTCAATTGTTGTGAGAATTTATTTCCATTGTATAGTTTTTGTTTTTGTATATGATGTACCAAATTGTTTAGATGGAATAGCTGAACATTGCTTTATGCTTTCTCAATGTGCAGTAACTGAAGACTTTTCCTGCCCATTTTGTTTGATGCTATGTGTAAGCTTTAAGGTGATTTCCCATCTTTACATACTTTCAAATGTTCCAATTCTATGCATAAATGATGAAGAGATTCTTTGATTGGAAGTTTGGTTTAAGGCTGATGATAGAAGATCATATAGTTTACGTGTTGTTGCTGAGACACAAAAGCTTATTTGTTGTTGTGACATTTTTATGAGGTTTTGTTTGAGATCAAGAATTTTGAAGGATAAGTTTCTATCACTTAGCATAGATTTCACTTCTTTTGGCAGGGTCTGCGTTATCACTTGAGTTCTTCTCATGATCTGTTCGACTTCGAGTTCTGGGTTGGTCATCAGTGTTTGATTACTTTTTAAGCATTGAGGTTTCTTGAAGCACTAATCATAAATCTTGTTCTAGGCTACTGAAGAGTACCAAGCTGTCAATGTGTCAGTCAAAATTGATAGATTCTGTTCTGAGGTTAGCATATTTCCTTAATTTTTGATGGGTTATGCAACTTGTTTTTCCATGAATCTGAATAAGACAAAAATGAAAGTAAACAAAAAATTAAACCCTTCTTTTTCTTGTGGCCTATAATTTTTTTTACATCATAATTGTAGCTACTTTTCTTGTGTGAAGCTTCTTTGTTGAGAATTATATTTGTCTCTACTAATTTGGCAGAAGTCACTTTTTCAATATTCAATACATGTATATGCATTTTTAAATTAAGAAGATGCTGCCAATGTGTACACAGACTGTTGAAGATGGAGTTGAGCAGCGACGGCAGTCATTCTTCTTCTGGTAGAATTTAAATCTTGAAATGTGGTTGCATTTTCTAGTAACTATCAAATTTTCATGTGAGCAAAGATACTGAGAATTGTAAAGGTAAAATAAATTTAATGAACAGCACAAGGCCACGTAGACGAAAGTCAAGAAACATTGATGTAATCGAAAAGCAAGCTTGTATACAGTTCTTGGAGTTGGATTCACCAAAACTATGTCCGGAAGGCACAAACAATGGATATTTATGGAAGTATGATGGTAATACTCCTTTTTTCTTCTCTTGCATATAAATTTCTATTCTATATCCTGATTTTATGAAGATGGTAAGCTTTGTTAGTAATCTAGAGTATGTCAACTTATGTTGTTAACCGTTAAGTACAAAGCATTTACTTTAAACTTCAGTGAACCACAAACCGTACAAGTGAAGAGAAGCCAGGAGGATAAAATGCTGTGATTGCTGATGTTAAATTCAACCGTGAATGTTTATTTGTATATTAGAATCCGAGCATTGATCAAGATGTGATCTTGCATTTTAGATGTGGAGCATAAATTATGATATGGTATGCTTGTCTTGGTGCACTACTCACCCTTTGCTGACCAATTTCTTACATCCCGTAATCTGGTTGGTTTTTAAGGAAATAATAATCAACTTCATAGGAATTGCTGAAGTGTTTTTGTGCTCGGCTGTGCTGTCTTTTAGAAAGGAGACTTTAAAATTTGAATCATTTTCTGAAAGAAAAATCTGAATGCCAATGGGCAACATATCTAATTTATCATACCTAGCTCTTAAAAGGCATTTGGTGCTAGATTACATTGTGTGCTTATCTTAAACAAAGGAACTAACTAACAAATTGCCGAAACTTGGGTCATTCTACTTTTTTTATCATTCCGTTGGTGAGTCTTTTGGATATATTCTTGCAGTTTGTCTAAAGGAGTTATGTACAAGTGCTGATACTGATCATGCTATGAACCAAGTCTTACTGGCAACTAGTCTGTCTATTAATGGAGCATTGTTTATGGCCTGATTTCTTATTTGCTGTGGTTTGAATGTAAGGTAGAAATATTCTATTTGTTTGATCCTACTTTATTATTCCAATTTTTTCTCATATTACTTATCCTGCCCCAGCATGCTAACATTTTGTTATACATGCAACATTGCCTATTCTTCTTTATCATCTTTTAGGAATTTTCACATTAGGAGTGAGAAATTCCATTGGCAAGTTCTTGATGCAGATTTGTGAAAACCTATTACTTGTTTTTGCAACTCAGAGATGGCTTACTTATGATGGATTCCACTGTTAATAACATTGTAGTTATCAACTTTGTGTTGGCATTTTATCTTTTCTCTTACCCTGAAAGGTTTGCACAATTAGAACAATTGGCAGCCTAGTTCTCTCCCTCTTATGCTTACCATTGAACTTTAGGCATTATGTGTTTATTATGTATAGGCGAGAATGCTTCAAGGTCATCTTCCAGTGAGAAAGACTTGCATAACTTAAGGAACGAAGCAGAAAATTTTGGTCCTGAATATGCAAGTGCAACAGACTTGATGGAGCCTGTTGCGTCTAGTTCTAATGTTGCAGGTGTTTCAACTGCCAAGGATCAATTTTCTCTGGACCCTGAATGTGTTAGACCACAATCCACAAATGATCCTTCACTATCTGCCGTGCTTCATGTAGCAAAAACAAGGAAGTTAACATTGGAAAGATCAGATTCCAGAAAGTATGTGAAGCCAAATTTTTGTCTCTTGTTGACCATTCCAAAGTATTATGTTGCCTTATATGCTTAATAGAGTTCCAGCAAAAACAGTCACATAGTACCCTTCAAGTAGATCACTTTGCTTTAGCATCTGCATAATGACTCTTGTAACCACTTAGGTTCAGATGCATGCCCTGGGTCAGGTAGGCCTATTAATGGCTAGGATTTGTGTACTTTTTACAATAAGGTAAGATCATAAGAGCAACTTCTTTCTGCTTTATGGATGTTCTGTTTTTGCAACTCAAGTGCTGTGAAGCCTAGGCAAATTTACTGGACTAGTTCTTATGATAGAAGTGTATATTTTTGTTTGTGAATGTTTATATAGTTGTTATTTTGTTTAGGTTTCTGATCATTGTCTATTATTTTCTTTTATGCAGCCGAGCCCTTTTGTTAAAACGACAATTCTATCACTCTCATAGAGTTCAGGTAACTGATTGCTATTTGGCCTCTCAGAAACTTTTGTTTCTTTTTCAATTTGTTGTCCTATTGGTTGTTGGCATAATATTTGGTTGAGCCAAAGTGTAATATGGTTGTTAATAAGCTCATATATGCAAATTTTTCTCTACTTCAACCAAAATTTCAAAACATTCATTATTTTGATAAACCTTTTTCAGCAAGCATAAATTCTATAGTTTGAGGAGTTTCGACATTTCCCAGATTTATTTTGGATATTTTCTTAAAATAAAGACATTGTGATAAATAATTATGGATGATTATGTTTAACATTGTCATGTCAATCTTGTGCTTGAAGCCTATGTCAATAGAACAGGTAGTGTCAGATCGAGACAGTGAAGATGAAGTGGATGATGAAATTGCAGATTTTGACGATAGAAGGGTATGCTAAACATTGTGTCATATTTAATGTTACTGTTTTCTCTGTTTAGAGATTCTTTTAATTGTTAATAACTTCACCTTTCTGGAATTTATATATGAATTTAGCAAGCAGTTGGTTGTTCTGCTTACCTCTCTAGTGTCAGCCATTGCTTTGCAAGAGTAATTCTTGATGCATGTCTAAATTATCAGCACTACAATGCCCATGCACTGGGATTCAGTTTACTAATCTTAAGCTGGGAAATTCCAATGGATAATTAATCATAGTTTTATAGGACAGTTGTATGCTTACGAGTTAAATGTCATTACAGTTATAACCTTCAAAGTGGTTGGGAGGTTTCCTCTAATTCTTGAAGTTAAACTAATACTTTCGTATCTTGTTCTCATCTCAAGAAAACTTGAAGAGGGATAGAGCCGAGGGGATGTGAAATAAAGGTTTAATATTTTTTTCATAATTTGTTAATAGACTCATAATTAGCAGCATGGTGAGAACTTTTTGTAGTTAAAATTTCACAAATCTTTTAGTTGCACTGCATTACAAATGGTCACTTTCTTTTCCTCTTTTCATCCACTAGTTACAAATAGCGATTATAATCAGATAATAATGTTATATGATGAACTTGACTTAGTTATCACATGGTCATTTAAGCAAACCTCTGTATGGGACCATACTACTTTTGAACGTCATCAGCACTGCATCCTTGCCATGCAGTTTGCTTACTTTTTACCCATGAGAAAATTTAAATGTATCCATATACAATTAGATTGCGGTGAAATTGTTCTTAGTAAGAAAGTGCTTCAGATTTATAGTTGCTTGATTTATATTTCTTAATATGATTAACTGTGGATCACTAAGCACATGCTCCTTTCGCAAAAAAATAAAAACAAAAGGCTCAAGAAAAAGATAAAAATAATAAGATGTCAACTTTGAGCCAATGTATTGCAGATGCTTGATGACTTCGTGGATGTCAGCAAATATGAGAAGCAACTTATGCATCTTTGGAACTCATTTGTCAGAAAGCAAAGGTGGTCGCATCTAGCCATTCATTTTCTATTTCATCCTTTTCATTCGTCATTCTAAACCACTTTCATTTTTTCCCCTGTTCTTTTCTGATGTTACTTTCCCCCCTTATAAATAAAGCCCACTTAATGTTTGATGGTATCTTATATGTTTTGGTTTTATTACTTTGGCAGAGTGCTAGCTGATGTAAAACGATGTTTTTGTTTTTTCCTTTAAAAACTTTGGCAGAGTACTAGCTGATGGCCACGTTCCTTGGGCATGTGAGGCATTCTCGAAACTGCATGGACAGGAACTAATGTTATCTCCTGCTCTCTTTTGGTACCACTTCTACTAATTTCTTTGCCCTCATGCTTTTGTTGTTGCTCCTGCAGATGGTTGTTAATTCCTCATACTTGTTTAGGTACTAATGATTTAGCATAATTATGTTGGTAACAAAAGTGAACTTTAATATCCAGATTCATCTAACTACTAAAGCCAATTCTCATGCTGATTGCTTCCATTAGCTATCCTGTAAGGATTTGTGGTAGACAATTGTAGAATCTACAGGGAAAAGATTTTTGAATACTGCTTCTTTCAGAGAAAATAGCCAAGTGTCCGCTATCTTTTCAACTGAATACTCAACTGATGTAGGACTGGCTCGCTATGTATAGCATGATTCCAAAACAGTTGAATGCTCTAAGATTAGAATTTTCAAGTTCATTGTTGCTGTTCTAGTTGATTATGGAGTCGTTTGCTTCATGCACATTCCTTGCTGCTGTGTTACTATGGTCTTAGAGATGTTGAGGTTGGGGGTAACACTCAGAGTGTGGAACATTTGAGGACCTTTTGTAATTGGTGTTAGCTGTCATGACTTTAATTCTTTTGTTATCGAAAGGAAAAGAAAAGGAAACTTCAAAACTAAAGAACAAAATATAAGCAGCTTTTAAGGAAGAAAAGGTACTGCTTCAAATTACCAACAGATAATTATGAATATGAAGTTAAGTGGTTCAATTTTGCATATCAGAGCTAAACTTGTAGACATGGCAAGAATGTTAGATTTCCTTTTTCACAAATGCTGGAAGCTATACTTTATTCTTGTCTAATCACTTTGTAGTTCTTTACATCTATTTAACCATTAACAAGTCAATAGTTGTTTAAAAACTTGATATCTGCAATACTAATGGAATAGGTGTTGGAGGTTATTCATGATCAAGCTGTGGAACCACGGGTTGCTTGACGCAAGCACAATGAACAACTGCAGTTTGATCCTTGAAAGATGTAGAGATGAGGTGTCTAATTCCATGAAAAGCGAAAAGGAAGATGGTCAATGATGGTGTGGAGGAAACATCAAGATGACAGGGTACATGACATTGATTTTCTGTTCTAACCCATTCTTTTGTGCCCAAACCTCCAAAATGATTTGAACAATATTTGGACTTCAATTATTTTTTATGTAATGGGGAAGTGAAACTCTGGTTCCTTCTCTCTGTTCTAACCATATTCAATACAAGCCTGTCTTTCCCTGATTCTGATTATGTACTTCAGAAGTGCGATATAGTGTCCTCTTGGGTACACGCAGCCATGATGAAGTCATCATCTATCTTTATGGTCCATTCTTTGCTAGCTGCCTCAGAAGTTTTTTTTTTTTTTTTTTTTGCGTTTTGTAGTAGTAATAATAATAATTTATCCTCCTTAACTGGCCACAAATAACTGGAGATATCCTAATAGAACTGTTCTTTTCATTTTAGTTATATTAAAAAAAGTTAATTACAGTCAAGATTATTAAAAGGGACTTCCTTGTTTTCCCGTGCTTTTGAAACCAAATATATGCCATTAGTTGCTCTCTGATGATTACTAACGTAAGGTCAAGTTCTCTATTTACCAGCAGTAAAATCTCCTTGCATCTCTCTCTTTCCATACATTATACAAGCAGGTTCCGAGAGCTACTCAATAAACGGCTGGAGTTCCTTTAGGAAGTCTTTGTTGCTCTAGAGCCAAAGGGGAATATCCGAGAATCTAGTCAATAGTATATCCCGGTTCATCAACTCTTTCACGTTGTTCCATATAGTCTTAGGAAATAGCACTTACGCTACGTTTGGTTGCTGTCTCCAGTATCTGGAGACGGGACGGAACAGGACGGAACAGGACGGAACGAAACAA
>JANZXP010000005.1:14619584-14633252 GCA_027576715.1 Erythroxylum flavicans
AAAATAAAGATTTAATTAAAATAGCTAACAAAGACTTTCATAAGATTTAGATTTTTTTGTAGGGTAACAATATTATCTCCCTATTTTTAAAAATAATTTTATGTCCAAAAATAATCAAAAGGTATTTAATATGATAGTAAAATCAAAAGAGAATTTTTTGAAAAATAAGAAAAATAAGATTCAGACGGGTAGGCGGGAGACAGGGACAATTGTCCTTCGAAAATCGAAGGGACAAAATTTTTTGTCCCTGTCCACCGGAGACGGAGACAAAAACTTGAGGGACAGCAACCAAACAAGCAAGAGGGACAGGATTATTCTGTTTTGTCAACTGTCCCCAGTGACGGGGACAGTAACCAAACACAGCATTAAAGAATAGATGTGTCATGTCCTCAGATGCACTTCTACATAAGACAACCATCTTTAATATGTAGGAACTAAACTCTATGCAAAGTGTTTATCCGATTCCTAGCCGCCAGCAACATTAGGAATCAGATTATAGGAAGAAGGTTCTTACTCTACACAGTCATATGCCATGGCACCCATTGTCCTCTTGGTCTAAGCCAATCCCAGCATTCATTCTTTATTGTGAAGTTGCCCATAAAATGATTTTTCCAAACACAGCAGCCCTTCATTTGAATGTTGGGAAGGATTAAATGACTAATTTCTCTTGAAAAATTCTTTGATCCACATACTAACCTTAGCTTTTTTGGGATCCCTATTGTATCTTGGACAACTTGATAGTTTCTAAATAAAGCACCATTACCTATTCAATTATCATATCACAAGGTCGAAGCATCCCCTACTTTGTAGCTTACATTCATTTCAATTGTACTTCTTGTCTTTAGCAATTAGATGGTAAACCATGAATGTGCGGCTCCAGAAGTGAGTCCCCATAAACTATTCCCCTTTAAGATATAACCAATGCATTCACCTCATCTATAGAAATTCCTTGTCCACTAACACTTAGCCTTATAGCCATCAAAATTTTATTAGTTAGACCTATTGGAGTGATCCTTAGTCCTCCTTCATCAAGGGGTTTGCAAACTTTCAACCATTCTATTTTAGCAATAAACTTGTTGACATTTATTTTCCCCCAAAAAAATTTCCTCATGAGCCTCTAAATTGTCTTAATAAGGTCTTTGGACAAAAACATATGTGCACTCCAATTAATGTGCATAGAATTTATTATATATTTCAAGAATTGATACATAACTCTAAAGGATAAATCTGTGATAGTTCATTTTCCTGATCTTTTCTAAATCTTTTCAATCAAAGGCAAGCATTACTTAAATTGCAATTTCCTTATAACTAGGGACAATCTAAGATACAACCAAGGGGGACTTAGCAGACATTCTAATAATTGAGCTAAGTTTATCAACTATATGCATTGCATTTAAGGCAATAATAATATGGTTCTTTTCGTAGTTTATATCCAACCCTAATGGGTCTTTGAATTGATTTAAGATCTTCATCAAAACTTGTATGCTCTTTGGTTCAGCTTTAGAGAATATAAGTAGGTCATGTGCAAAATACAAAACTTTTTAGGTTAAGATCTTTGCACTTGTTATGGTATTTGTAGTTGGAGTTCATCATGGTATTATCTTCACCAGAAGAGTTAGATCCTCCATATATAAAACAAAGAGGTAAGGAGATAGATTGTCTCCTTGCCTAATTCCCCTAGCACCTCTAAACATCCTAAAGGGGGCTCCATTGATTAGTACACTTAATAAGGTGGATGTCATACAAGCCTCAATCTAATTCGTGAAAGTATAAAGGAATCCAAAAGGCTCAAGTAGCATAGAGATGAAGTCCTGACTTATGCAAACAAAAGCTTTGTTGAAATCCACCTTGATTGAATAAATTTTAGGAGAATTCTTCCTAAAGTACCCCTTTAAGAGTTGTTGAGCAATAAGAATGTTATCACTAATTTGCCTTCCTTTTAGAAAAGCATCCTGGTTATAACTAATAATAGATTAAAGGACCATTCTCATCTTATTTTCCAGGTTTTGGTAATGAGTTTATAAAGGAAGTTGCTACAAGCAATTGACCTAAAGTCCCCAAAAAAAGATGGATTATGGGTCCTTGTAACTAGACATAGAAATAATTTATTTATCTCCTTGAGAAGAGTACCACTAAAAAAGATCCTTGACTACTAATATCACCATAGAGCTAAGTTGAGGCCAAGCTTTTTGAAAGAAGAACTCATATAGTCCATCTAATCCAAGAGCCTTTTATTTATTCATTTCGAAAATTATAATCCCAATTTCAAGATCATCTAGTAGTTTTATGAGAATTTGAAAATCTTCTTGACCAATCCATGCGTAGAAGAAGATTGAAAGACCTCTATAGAAAGGGTACTAGGGGAGCTTGATCTAATGGATTTTTTGAAAAATCGCACAACCTCCTTTGCTAACTCATCTTGATTTGTGATTAAGGAGCCTTCTTAAAAGACAATGGAACACATTATATTATTATTTTTCCTAGCTAATACAAAGTTGAAGAAGAATTTAGTGCACTTATCTCCCTCTTTTAGTCAACTAATTCTTGACCATTGCTTCATAAGGAGTGATGATCTTCAATCTTGCTTAGGTAGTCCTTTAGGGCCATCTTATCCTCCATCAATAATGCATTATAATTACGATTGTTGAAAAGCCTTTGTTGAATCTCTGTAAGTTTTCCTTCAGCTTCCTCTATTGCTTGTATAGAGTTAAGTCCCCTTTTAATTTTCCACTTATTTAGCTCTTACTCAATCCCTTTCAATTGTGCAAAAAAAAGTGAGATGCTTGGTGCAAAACCTATTGATTTCCTTCACCTTCAAAATTACATCTTAAAGGCCTTCATCAAAGACTAGGTAGTTATTAAATCTAAATGAATACCTTTGGATTACCTTTTGGATCAAATTCCTAACCATAATAGGAGTGTGATTTGAGAAGAGAGGCTCTATGAATTTAGCTTTACTTTCAGGGAACTTTGTTAACCAAACAAGGTTAACCATAGCTTTATCTAGGTTTTTCTAAGGAAACTTAGAGAAGCATATTTATTGCATCAAGTGAATCCATACCTTTTAAATTTAGATCCTCTACCCCAATTCTTCCATACATTCTTTGAAATTTTTGGTAAAGTTCCTTAAACTAGAGTGTCACTTGGCTTCAAACATACATAAGGTTGCATTAAAATCACCACAAATCATCTGAGGATTATTGCAAATTGCCTTCCAACTCCTTAATTTTTCCAAAGAAAGTTCCATTGAAATTGAGATTGGAGCCATAAACAATGGAAACAACCATCTTGTAACCCTCCCTAAGAGAATGGATGGCCATATAGATTGCTTAGTCATAAAAATCTAACTCTTTCACCTTAACAAAATTGAGTTCCAATTTGAACCCAAACTCCTCAGTTTATTCAAATTTTCATTATCTAATTCTAGTCTCTAAAAGACCTAAAAATATAAGTTGTTCCCTAGTGAAAAAATCCCTTAGAGCTTGAAACTGGAAATTTAAACCACGTATATTATATATGAGTAAGGTCATTTATGTATGGCTTTACCTTTAGATGTTTTGCTTTTTCTGCTCCTTGATGACTTCCTATCCTTCACATTTTGAAATCCTTCCTCTATTGCATCTATTGATTCATTTGAAATCTATTTTTCAACCTTAAACAGCCTGTAGGGAATTAGATATCTTCTCTTCTAAGGAAGGGAATTAGATATCTTCTCTTCTAAGGAATCAATCATCTCCACCACTACATCTGAATGCATTACTCCATTATCCATAATTGCCTTTTTTCTTTGACATTTGACTTGAGAATCAACATTTATAGTCTCAAATTGTTCACCGTTTCTCTAATTCAGCTTCCTAATTAGTATTTAATTAGCTTTGGTTCTTCCATTCCCATCAATTCATAGAAATCGCCCTTTTGAACATCTTTCTTGTAAGCATCCTTTTTTTTTTTACCTTCAATCTTTAAAGAAGGCTTGCAATTTTTTGTAACCATAACTAAATCTTAAGACATGATATTGTTCTCTCTAAGACTCATTATAGGAATAAAATTGGTGAGCTCGGTTTCCAACTTTGCACTAATACATAATCTCGCAAACCTAATCCTTCTTTCTAGCCATATTTTTCATGCATGCATAAAAGATTTCCAATAAAGTTAGAAAGCAAACTCAATCCTTTTTTATTTTCCAAAACTTAAAAAGCACATTATGTATGTTAACCCAAAGTGGAATACTCTGACTTAATTTATCCTTATTGATTCTAAGTTTCCAAAGCTATAAGAAGATTGGAAGCTATTTAATATGCTAAGGACCTTCTTTTGTAACCTTCTCAACTTCAGTTTTAGAGGTAAAAAATAAGAGTATCAAGTTCTTTTTAGAAAGCAACACATCAACCAACCTTTTGCTACATCATATCTTTTATGTCCACCTTGAAATAGTTGAGAAAGGGTTTCTGCTTCTTAGAAAAAAAGCCAATTAAGGCTGACTCCCAAGTGTTAACTCCTTCTTTCAATACTTCAATCCCTAGATCCACTATTATATGCCCCTCTTTAATCTTACAAGGACAATAGTGTAGTGAAAGATCCCTTGGATCACTCACAACATGTCTCTAACTCCTACTACTAGCTAGATTCAAGGGTGGTGCATTTCTATTGTGGCTTTCCTTAGGAGATGAAAGTGAGGCAAGAGAGGTAGAGAGTAGAGGAGGAAAGTCGCACTTTCCAAAAGCTTCTTAGAGGGAGGCCAGAAATGGGTGTAGGAAGTCATCCTGAAGATGGAAAGAGGCAGGTTTCCAGAGGAGTAAAGTTTAAAAAAAGTTGTCCTAAAAAGTAAGAAGAAAATGAAAAGGAAAGGACAACACTTACCACCTTATAGAGGTATGTTGGATGAGCAAGAGCACGAGGCTTCCAACATCACTAGACCTTTAAAAGAGAAGTAATATCTGGTAGCTAAGAGAATGAGTGACAAATAAGCTTAAGAAAGTTGACTTGAGAACTTTACCAAAATGTTGAGTGAATAGACAAGTTACACTACTGAGAGGTAGAAACTAGATGAGGCAGAATGGTGGGAGAAGAGGGCATATGAATGAGAGACATAACAAAGAAGAAAGTTGAAACTTAAGGGAAGGAAGGACTGAGTTGATGAGATTGCGACTAACGATGAGAAAGAATAAGGAATCTAGAGAGAAGGTATAGCAACATTATGGGAATAAGAACACTTTAGAACAAAAAAATGACTCCGAAATTGCAGAATGATCCTAAAGTTATTTAAATCATTTGTTAAGGTATTGTGGTTATTTATTTTTCTTAAATATTTTTTCTATTATTAAGATGATAATAATTGAGGTTTAAATTTAAAAAAGTTTAACTAAAGGTTCTAAAGTCATAATTGAGTGAATTTTCCTATAATTGAATTAAAATAAATATCATTTATTGTATATATAGTTTGTCTATTTTTTTATGTTGCATAAGTTATCATACACTTATGTTATAAATTCTTAAATAAAAATTATTGATAATATATTTCAGCATTATTATTTGGCAATAAGCAGGTCTATTTGTGTCTTGCAGTAGTAAGTTCATCACATATTTCTGACCATACAGAAAAAATTTGGAATAACATACAGTTGCATTACTTGTGTTTATGGAGTTGTTTGAATACCAATAAGAAAATAGTCATTATAGTGGCTATTTCTATTTTGTTTTTTTTTCCTTGTATATCAAGTGATCTATTTGGTTATTTAATGCACATGCTTATGGGTTAATCATATTTGAAAATATTGAGATGTGTATGAACACATTTATTAGAGGATACTAATTGCTTAAGTTATCTATACACTCACAGTTGATAGAGATACAAGAGTTAATGATTTGGATTGGATTGCTTTTATATGGAGAGCTTATCATTATGTGTTGTGTATTCTTTATACAGGTGTTTCATGAATGCTCATTACAAATACTGATTATGGCTTTAAGTTATATTGTTATAATATATTTATGTTGATTATATACATTAATTATTTTTTAGTTACCTTTTCTATCAATTCACCATTGAAACCTTGATTGGTATTAATCTTTAGGAATCAGAAAACATTTGTGAAGTTTATATTGAAGCGATATGTATTAATATGGCTACAATTAATGAAAGCCTTCCATCCCACATATGTCAGAAAAAAGAAGCATATATAGCTTAAGAACTATCAAATATGATGTATTATTTGATCATTAAGAGGTTTATACCTGACAATCTTCTTCGTAGGCTTCCTAAGATGATTATTGTGAGGAATTTTTTCTACGATGTTTCTTAAAGGCATAAGGTTTCTTCAAATGTAGAGATTGAAATTATTTTTAAAAATATATTTTATAAGATATACTATAGGGTTAAGGGAGTGAAATAGTGTATTGTTATGATTATACATTTATAGAGTAAAGTTATATCAAAATACAATTATTCTAGATGTACGTATTGTTCACTAAACTTTGAATTCCATTTCGCAAGAGTTTTGGTATGCTATCGCTTGCACCCAAAAGAAGTACCTTACTCTTGAAAAATTATATAGTAATATGAGTAAGAGTTGATCTGATAGAAAACACCTAGCCTCGTAATGTGCTTTGCCAAAAAGAAAAAAAAATGGTGGTTTTAATTATGTTGAGATCATTGTAAAATATAATGAAAGAATAATGCAAATTAAAATATAAAGAAATTAATATAATACAAATTTTGATTTAAGTTCATAACCACCTTGAGATTGTATACCAATCATCAATGTAAGAATAAATCAATTTATACTTAAAAGATTCATTATTCAAATTAATTCCTTTCTCTCTTTAACAACAGTTAATTAGAGAGAAAGCACAATTCAATTAACCCTCACTACTATATAACCTTAGGTCATATATTTAAAATTTAATTAACTGTTTTGAGAACTAAAGAGATAGATAAAACATAATAACAATTGCATAAGAGGTTATATTCAATTCGGTCAACTATCCAGCCTAAGATCTAAAAATCCTAAATCAAAGTAATCCATTAAAAACCTAGTTTCTTTATGGATTATAGGGATCAAACAATTGCATATTTAATGTCTAATCTAGAAAAAAGCTATATGCATTCTACTAATTTAGTGACATAATAAAAGATAACCATTAAAGAACAATTGACAATCAATATATGGTAAACAGTTGATGTATTATGTTTTTATGAAATGTTAAGTGTGTTTTGCTTGTTATTTGAGACTTTTACGTTATTTTTGGTACTTTTTTGCTTCAAGTGTATTTTTACGTCTCAATTGCCTTCGTGGATCAAAAGGAGAAGAATTTGGTTAAAATCATAACATAAATGGAAGAATTGGAGTTGTTTTGGAGATATAACCTATGTGAAGATGGAGACCTCTGTGTGAGTAACATACAAGACCGTGTAATAGGCTACAAACATGTAAAGCCTCAAAGATGTTGTTTTTTCCCATATGGAGATGCACACCTATATAAGTAACATAGATAATTGTGTCCCTGATAGATGCAGATTTGACTATATTCATACACCATATTTAATATTTTTTGTTTGATATTTTATACTTTTATTGTATATTTGGTACTTAATTTGCTCTAAGTGTATTTATAGGTTATAATTGCCTCTATAAACTAAAAAGAGAATAATTTAGATGAAAATGCGGTATAAAACAAAAATTTGAAGCAAATAGGGGATACATAGCCATATCTATAGTCATTAACGTCTCTCAGCTTGTGTAAATTCACAAATTCTTAAGATTTTAGAGTATATAGGATCTAATACACACCCGTGTATCACCCATAATCCTAAAGTTTATTATAAAAAGATGTTAGTGGAAGTCAATTTAAGAGAGTAGATATTTAAAGGTAATTCCAGATGTAAAAAACATTCAGAAGGGATGATATTGATCCAAAGAAGTGGAAAACACAAAGAAATCATCAACATATTCAATAAATTACAACATCAAACCTCAAACTTATAAGAACATTTGATAGAATATAAAGGGAGATTTAGAATTATGAACTCTTTATTTTCTATTTGTTTTTCTTTTTATTTATTTTTGATTTTGTATTCTATTATGTGTAACTAAACATCTTTAGTGTCTAAGTGTGATTAGCTCTATTTTGTGCTACAATATGTTTTGATTCTTTATTTAATACAATTGTTTTTATTGATCTATTATGATTCAAATTATGTGTTTAATATATGTTCTTATAGATCCAAAATATTTGCACATAGTATGATTTCATAACATAGAGATTGAGAAATCCTATATATTAATAGATTTACCTTAATTGAAAAGAGTTGATGGCAAACATAGAGATAGGTGGACATAAATTCATGGATTAGGGTCAAACTTAATAGCAAAATTCACAAATTGGTAAAGTAATCCTAAAAATTTTAGCTTGAGTAATACGATTAATAAACCTAGCATTAGTTATTAGCATTCTCGAGAGAACTATTAGCATAAGATAAGAATTTTCACTATCCAATAGCCGATAAAACAATTGTATAATAAAAGGTTAATTATCCAAAGTATTAAGGGGATTCATTACCTAGACAACAATTCTTAATACTGATTGTGTTCTAAGTGATTTTCTTTATTCTTGCTCATTATTGTTTCCTACTTTATTTTTATCTGTTTTAATATTAATTTTCATTAAAAACCAACATTTAATTTGTAGACTATAATAGGATAATAGTAATTACGAGTAGTCATTGTCTTCATGGGATTCAACTCGTACTTGCCTCTATTAGTTACAGTTACGTCGTGCACTTATGATTAATTAAAATATTAAGTTTAGGGCCAATCAAGTGTTTGGTGCTTTTGTTTGGGACAGTGATATTAGGAACACCTAGATGTTATTACTCTAGCCATTATTTTTGTGTTTATTATATTCTATTTTATTTTTATTGTATCTTTTTATATTCCTAGCTTATTAATTTAATTATCTTTTGAACTTCTCTACATTAACAGTGTGTTTATGGTTTATTTTAGGGATTAAGGTTTAATATCGTCACCACAACTCACAATAGAAGGATGGAGTAGACAGTAATCTTATGGAAGCATGACGTGTCTTTACAATATGTAACATCACCATATGGGAGAGAGAGGTTTCTTGAAATATTTTAAAGGCTTAACCGATATCCATGCTGTGTTGCAAAATTTGTAGGAGTAACATTACAACGATGAATATCGAGCACCAACCTATATACAGGATCAACTGAGCATGTACAATCAACCTTAAGGTACACTATACAAGAATAGTTACAATTCAAAATGGAGCTACTCTTACGCTTATGGATGGAATGATTACACTCCAACTGAATATTTATAGTACCAAGCACCTCAAGTTAAGGAGCCAAGACATGATGGCTAATTTTATTTAAGAATCAACCATGAGGCATCAAGAAATAGAGGCTCGTATACAAAATATGGTGAATCGGATCAACCATCTAGCAAAGATAATATCTGACGAGATACAGGGGAGTTTGCCTAGTCTTACTGAAATAGATCCTAAAGAATTTGGAATGGCAATCACCCTTAAGAGTCGAAATGAACTTCTAGAGAAAGATGAAGAAAAAGAAACCTTTGTCTAAGAAGAGAAAGTAGAGAAGTGGCAGGGGGTAATTGAAGAAGATGAGCTAAAAACCTTTGTCCAGGAAGAAGAAGAAGAAGAATGGACAAAGGTGGTCGAGGAAGAACTGGTGTGAGAACCGAATAAGGAAACTATTGATGCATCATTAGTAGCTATCTTAAGTATGGAGGGTTCCTACTTCCTTCAAGACAAATTGCTTGCATCAACAGAAGATTCAGGGAATTTTGTTATCCCTTATTTTATTAATAGTTTGTCATTAAAATGGACATTACTGCAGCTAATTTGTTTTACTAACTTATTTTATTATGTCCTTATGATCATCTTACAACATGTGACTTGTTTACAGGCTTTGATTTTGCTTTGTGGAGAAAAAGGTAAAAGTAAGCCACTCATTATAGACCAGGGTTGATAATTAAACGTGAATGGTACATCAAACTAATGATGTTAAATAAGCGCTGCATGAGAGACAACCTATAAATTAGAATATGTTTTATTTTGAATTTTATGTTATCTCTGCTTTCATATTTTGTATTTATTTTCTTTATTTTTCTTTTTCTTTTTTATGTTTTATCCCTTTTTCATTTATGTTTTATAAGGATGTAATCTAATGTTGGATGGATCAGAATTAGAAAATCGTCTTACTCAAGAAAGTATCATTTATCCTTCTCACTTATTATATATGCTTATACTGCATATATTGACGAAAATGTACAACTTTAACTATGGGGAAGTAATTAACAAGTTTAATGAATTTCATAATCTTATTATAATCTTGGTTATTAAATTTTATTAACTGATATTCTTAATTGATTGAAATATGTCCATCAATACTTTTATTTCATTATTGAATATTGATTTGAATTAGTATGCAAAAGGATGATAGTTAGAATAAAATGACTTTTATAAGTCATATTTTTAATAATCATTGAAATAATCAAGTTGAATGAAATTGTAAATCATTGACACACATTAACCTATCTTTTTCGTGAGCTTTTAAGCCTAAGAGCAAGATTTCAAAAAGATTTTAGGCTCTTTTTATTTCTTTCATGTGTGTTATCATATATAGTGGGATAATTCTATAATGTACTTTTATTATGCATATTGAGACAATATATGTTAAATTAGATGCATTGAAGTGATAAAGACACTTATATTCAAAAATTGTTTTAGCCTATTTCTTTGATAATATATTACCTTATTTTATCCCTTAGGAATAACGAAGTTAAGCTTTAGCCTTTTTATTGATTATAACTCAATTATTAACTTTTATTTTATTTTTCTTTGAAGCCTTTCTATTATTTTGAACCCTGAAGGTTATTTACATTACTTACTTAGTTGAAACTTGCAAATCTTGAAAAGTCCATTATTTCTTTAATTGTGGTATTGAATGCTTGAAATTGTTTTAATTGATAAAAAAGCGTAGAATAAGAAAAGAAGAAAAAATATATAATACCATTGGTTTATAATGAAGGACCTATATGTATGAAAACTGTAGTTTATAGGTTGTTATATGGATGATCTAATTTGGGATTGGAAGTCTAATTGATGAGAAACTCCATGTTAAAGATAGGTGTTATTAAGTTGTTGTCAAATCTGGAAAAGTTAGAACTACATGTATGATGGTATAAAGTGAATGGTAATGAAGCAAATGAGTAGATTTTTATGAGTTATAATGTAACCAAGTTGGAAGCCAGATTAGCATGAAATGAAGTAGTTTTGTAGGACATGAATTCTAGAAAAAATTCAAATGGTAATGATGTCATTAAGTGTGTGAAATTCGTGGAGAATTGAAGAAGAAAGATTGTGCACGATTGTGGCCCTCATAGCAAGATCCTGGCCTATTTACTTTGCTTCTGTCACGATTGTGGCAAGGCCCCCCACAATCTTGGGCCCAGTTTTGGAATGATAATTTCAGTTTTATGTACTTATTGAACCAACTAGGAAAAGTCACTCTAAATTGGTGTATTTGGATTTGATTAAGGCTTGGAATGAACCTATATTGTTGCTTGATTAAGTGGTTAAGAGCTAGATAAGTCTAGGCTGTTAATTGATGTCATAACTTAAAAAATGGATTGTTTTGATATCTATGTATCCAAATCTGTAAATTTTGATTTGATGAAGGAATAAAGGTATTCTTATGAATGCAAACATGATCTTAAGGATATGAGTAATGTGTATTAGGTATGGATGAATGAGAATTGGGAACTTGTATGAATATATATTGCTAGAAAAGTTTGATGAATGTATAATTGATGAATTTGGAGTAAATCAAGCTATAATGTTTAAATGGTCAAGATATTTGTATAAGAATACATACTCGAAATGTTGGCCCCGGTTCTCGATTCCTATTTTATGGCGACAAAGCACTAAAAATTGGAGTATTCTTAAATAAAATATATAAAATTTAATTCCTTGGTAGGAGCAAAAACAAATAAATAAACAACTAAAATAAATAGCCTAGAATAAATTTGACATGAAAATAAATTAAAAGACGTCATGCAGAGACCCCTTTTTAATATATACAAATAATAATAAAATAAATAAATAAATATATATATATATAAATAAATAAAATTCATTGAGGGAGTAAAAACAAATACCCAATAATTTAAATAAAATAACATAGAATAAAATGAACATGAAAATAAATTGAATTGGGAATTAAGTGAATAAATAGCAATTGAATTAATTAATTAAAAGTAAAGTACAGAAGAGGAAAAGTCATGGACATGAGAAAATTTCTCATGCCTGTGACAGATATTGGGAGTTGCGATCGTGCTTGTGCACGATCGTGACAAATGGTGAACAGTAGTGAAATTTCATGGTTTGTCGCGATCATGCTTAAGCACGATCGCAACTTTTAGTGAATAGTAGCAGAAAATCAAGTTTGTCACAATCGTGCTTCGCACATCTCAACTTCATAACTTTCAATCCAGAAATTCAAAAATTACAAACTTTATGTCATTGGAAAGCTAAGAGAGAGATCTACAACTTTTATGAAGACAATTTTATCAAATTCTTCCTAAATCAATACAGTTTATTCCTTGAAGTTTCAGATCACATTTTATCTCCTTTTTCCTCTTTTCTTTCTACCATCAATATATACATATATATATATATATGTATGTATGTATGTATTAACTATAACCAGAAGACCCGAATCCAACATTTAAATTCATACATACAAAACTCCCTTTAAATAATTTACTTAAAGGAAACCCATCAAAAGATCATCACACAACCAATAATCTCACTTCCAGCCATAATGACAACTTAACATAAAAGAAAATTTTGCACATATATATCAGAGAATCTCTACAACTTTCACTGTCAATTTTCAACAAAATAGAGTTAGTGCACAACTTCATATTACAAATCAGAAGCCACATCAATAGTATGATACAAAAATTATAATCTTGAATGCTCATGCATGATATGTTTCTAAGTACCAAAAGTCTCTAAACTAACTAATTACAAAAAGTCTGAAATTCTTGGAGATTGCCAAAGCTTCCAAGAGTTCAGTGATCTACTTTGTCTGTACCTGAAGAGTGGAAAAATTTATAGGATGAGTTGGGAAGCTCGGTGGCTAATATGTTTATAGCCAGTGATAACAAACCACACACAAATGAAGCACACACACACACACACACACACACACATATATATGGAATTATTTTAATTTCAACAAATCATAACATTCACATTCTAAATTTAAAATTTTTTACATAAACATGGATACTTCATCTCACGAATCCAATCATAAAATCAATTAATAATCAAATCATAAAACTCAATTATGCTTTATGTTCAACAATTCAAGATGCAATGCACAAACATAATGGCTAGAGAAAATCCCATAAAACAAAATGACGAAACCGAAGTTACACCATGAATGAAATAAGTCTATCTTTCGGAGCTCATATGCCACAAGTGGGCAGCTGGGAGAAGGCTTTAAGTCAACGTGCATGTGACGAACGAAATGGTATCTCTCTTGCCCACATAAGCAAAGTTTCAGATGCATACATATTTCATAACATATTCATATTTTCATGCTTCTTAAATTTT
>JANZXP010000005.1:14639063-14649801 GCA_027576715.1 Erythroxylum flavicans
CACTTCACAAAAGTTTCACTTCTTTTTCACTATCACACACTCACGGCATCAACTTGAGAGGGTGAGAGTATATGTTGTTTGGTAACTCAAAGAAGAGAAGATATGGTGTAGAAGAGTGAAACAAGTGAGCAAGAAAAATCAAACTTCAAGGAAGAAGCAAGGAGAAGCAACTTCGGATGGGAGAACAAGTTTCATGCAAAAATACACTTTCAACACTAATAAAGGAAGATTCAAGAAGAAACAATGAAAAGAGTCGTGGATGACTCATTAAAGAAGGTGATTTAATAAAGACTTAATAAAGAGTGGTGACACATGTCACACTCTCATTGGCTACTAAATTTTCTTCCCAATTCACTTCAATTTCTCTCCAATTTCCAATGGCTAAATTCCAAAAATTCTTAATTTCATATGCCTAAGTTTCCAGTGCCATTGGACAGTAAATTTCACTACCGGATGACCCCTATTCTGTCTCTTGACAATTTTTCGGGTCCGAAAATAATTCCGAAAAATTCCCGAAAAATTCCTATAATTCTCTAAAAATGGGAAAAACCCTAATAATCCTCTCCAATACCCATTATCAATCACACAAAGCAAAGTTTTCAGAAAACACATTTATTCACACTTAAACCGGGAAAATGTCATGAATTCATGTACAACAGTTACATGTGCAAAAATTCACTATTTATTATTCATGTGCATATATGGATGAATGAATATGGCAAAAACACTTTAGACAGTCCTAACCCATCCCAAATTGACCAAAATACCCTTCCCATAAGTGAGGGGATGTTACACTTCTATAAGTATTAGGGCCAGTTTATGACCTTAGGGAATCCATTGCACCTAGTTGACAAAATCCAGAGATTGAGAGGAAAACTCATTAAAATCTCTGACTACTTAGAGTGTTTGAGTTAGATCAACAGATAGAGGACTTGGAATGTTAGATTGATACTAAAGAATCAGGAACTGTGGCAGACTAGCTAAGGACTATATTCAATTACACTAGATTGGACTTAGTAGGAATGGTGTCTAGCATTATGAGACAAAGTGTCACTACCAATCAATTTCAGATCAAATCGAGTATTATTTAGATGATGAAACAATTTGTCCACTTTAATGAGCTACGAGATAAAGACCCTAATGCTCATATCGCAATCTTTTAGGGGATTTGTGATGTCTTTAAGGTCAATGATCCCAATGATGATGCAATTAAATTGAGACTATTCTCATTCTTATTAAGGGGTAAGGCAAAGTAATGGTTAAACTCTCTACTTAGGTCATTACTTACCACTTGGGACCAAGTAGCAGAGAAGTTTCTTCTGAAGTACTTCCCACCAACTAAAACTGACAAACTAAGGAATGACGTCTCCTCTTATGCCCAGGCTGATTTAGAGACAATATATGATAAATAGGAGAGATTCAAGGAGATGTTAATAAAATTCCCACATTATGGTCTACCATTGTGGATGTAAATACAAACATTTTAAAATGGGCTCAGTCAAACAACAAGGCAGATAATAGATATGGCAGTTGGGGTACTTTAAACAATAAAATGTTAGAAGCTACTCAAGACCTCATTGAAGACATAGAGATGAATAAGTGCTAGTGTTGCTCTTCTCAAGAAAAATCTAGCAAGCCATCGGGAGTATAAAATGTAGATGAGTTATGGCATTGGATATAACCCTCCCAAAATTCTTAATCCAAAATTATCCAAATTGTTCCTAAAGCATAACATTAATTACTAAAATCCTCATTAATTTAAAAAAAATTGTCAGTCACAAAAGTATTCTATACAACCGTAACTACTCGATTTGTCACATTAAAAAAAATATAATAAAACAACTTTATTTAATTAATCTACTGGTCCACCTAATCTTCACTCTGTCAATCACATGCACTGGAGTTATTAGCAATTTCTTTACCTCCTAAAAAAAATATAACGACAAGGGGTGAATTGTCTACTCAATAAGGGTAACAAATCGTACCCTTAAAATCAAATAACTTAATGTATACATTAGTAAAGTGATTAAAGCTTACATATAATAGTAAAATACATATCATTACATAGCCTATCAGAATAATTAACTAACATCTAAAATTTTATCTAAGCAATGATTAAGACTAATATTATTATTTTATTACCACCATTTATGTTTTATCAATAATCAACTGAATTGTCTAGGCTTGATTAACCTAGTAATTAGATGTATAAATATCAACATAGGGTACCTCAATTTCTCAATCTAATTTGGTACCCTAGTACTACTACAGTATCTAGCCATCAGCGCAGAATATCCTCAAGACTTAGGATATCCCAGTACCACTCCAGTACCAAACCATCGGTAAAGGACATCCTCGGGACTCAGGATGCCCCGATAACTGTTCCACAGATAGATACCTAGCCATTGCTCACTCATAACTAAACAACTTATCAATCTATGACCATTAAATGTAGCCTATCCTAGGCAAGCCACACATTCACGATTTATACCATTTATTCACAACCTATTATCAACCAATCTCTATTTAATTAACACATTTTTTGCTAAATTAACAAGTGATACACCTCATAATATGTAACAAAATATAAAAGTGAAACACCTTGTACTTTGTAATTATTTATGAAATAAAATAATCATAATTCATATAATTTACAAATTCATAAACAAAATTATTAATCATTATTTTAATTAATGACTAATTTGAAATATCATTCACTATATAATAATTTATTAATAATAAAATTACTATTCTAATAGTATAGTCTAAGGTTATCCTTGCCTCAAGATCAGACACAACTAATTGATAATCCAATTTAATCCTTAATCAGACCTTTGGACCTAGACATTACAAAATTTTATTAAAATAATTTGAGAAAAATTTTCAACTCAATATCACTTAATAATCCAACATTATTCTTTTCCATTTTATTCTTAATTATTAAAAAATATCTTTACTAACCTAACCACCATAATCACCAAAATATCTTTAACTATTACAAGTCTTATTTTATCCTTATTTATTTTTAATACAAAAATACCCTTCTTGGAAGTAAATTCCAGTTTTATGCTTAACCTTTTTACATTTCCTATTTTGCTCCTTAATACATCTTAAATTTTCCAAAAATGTTCATCTTCTTCACCCTCTCCTATTCTCCTACCTTCTCTTCTTTTCTCATTTTCCAGCCACCTTTTCTCCATTTTATCTTTTTCCATGACTTCAATTTATTGTCCTAAACAATCGCACATACTATCTAACTATAAACTAGTGCAGGATGACTAAAACTAACAATAAAAGGCATATAATAGTTATTGGAATTTTACTTATGTGTTATGGGATTTTAACGTTGTTAACCTCCACAATTTCCTTGCAATTTGCTAAAAATAAGCAACATAAGGGAAAACATGAGAGAATTTTCACATACAAGAGAAAATGTTGAATTCACACACATACTAGCTAGAAAAATGGAGAGGAAGATGAAGAAGAAACTTGTTTTTTTTTCGTTTGGTTTAGAATTTGAAGCTAATATATTCAATTTATACCCTTATGTTTAATAGTTTTATGGGCTGGCTTATTGGGCTTTTTTTTTCCTTTTGTAGGCTTTACATTAGTAAACCAAGTTGAAACTTTAATTAGAAATATTGATGGATGGATTAATGATGAATCCTTAGCTATTCCAAATGATGCAGAGTAAGGTGTGTAGGCCAAAACATCTAGGTCAAAATTTTCAAGAATTATATTTTGAGTATACGAATTACATTGGGAATGCTACTAAACCCTAGAATAATCCATATAGTAATATATACAATCTAGGATGGAGGAATCATCCAAGGGAAGTAAGGAACAATCTTCCATCAAGAAAGAAGAAAACAAAAAAAATGATGATATTAAAAAAAATTCTGCTTACATAAATTGTGAGAAGATAAACCAAATATAATCTATTACTAGTTAGACTAAATATGAAATGGAGGGCGTCTAAACTTATGAAAATAAAAGAATAGGCCAGTTTCAATAAGGTAAAACTAAAGTTGAATAAAAAGTATTTAGTCTAATGAAGAAAAACAAAGTTAATCATTTACAACTAACCATTTATAATTTGATATTCTTAGAGGATTTAAAAAAACTAAAGGGGTGCTTGGTTAGTTGGTATGAGAAGAAACGAAAGGGTAAGGAATGAAAAAGCATGTTGGGTAATAGATCATGATAGGATGAATAGTATTTCTATATCCCCTTTTGGGGTAATACTGCCAAAATATAATGAGAAATGGAAGTCATATCTATTTCTATTTCTCACTATATCATTATAAATCTTACCATTTCCTCAAATGAACTAAGCATACTCTAAAAATTTTTAGAATGAAAATAAGGATTAGAAACTATTTAAGAATACGAATATGACAATCAACGTTTCTTCAACTGAAAAAACAAATTTAATACTTTTTGTAAATTCATTGAGCAAAATTGCTCTTTGCACTTTAAAAATAAAACATTCATCATTTTTAATCTCGTCAAAGTAAAATTATAAAAAATATTCATAAAGGGAATAATATTTTTAAAGAAGTGACAATAAATCATTAAATAAACTTTTCTTTTTTAATTAATAAATTGATATTATGATATGAAAATTTTAAAAATTCTAGTTATTCAATATGAAGTAGCATACTTGTAAAAGTCATCGTTGATAATTTGCATAAATTAGGAATTTAAGCTATTCTAACTTTTATGATTGTTATTATAAAATGGTGTGAAGAAAAAGGCTTTTAGCTTCAATTTATACATTATCATATCTTTGTTAAGATATATAGCGGATACGATAATGTTTCACAGATTAAGAATCAATCGGTGAAAATTATTTAGTGAATTGAGCATTTATGGTTCAATTAGAATTTTAATAATTAAGTCAAATAAACTCGACTAAACTTTAGTTTTATCTTTTTAACTCCCATAAAAATAGTTATTCTGTGTAGTCAATGTTTTGGGTCGGCTGAGGCTCTTAAAGACCTTGTTTGGTTATTGGCTGATCAGTCAAAAAATAGTTGACTAATCCAAATTAGCTAGTTGACTTTACAAAAAAATTGTTTAAGTTGTTTAGTTATGAGTTGGTTGGGTTGGCTTATTCAACCCAACCAGCTAATTTTGAATAAGCTACTCTATATCAGCATTTTATGTTATCAACTGTTATATTTTTTTGGCTGACGATTGTGCCCTATATTGAAAAGCTCAAAAGATGAAACTAACGTTTCTGCTTCTTCATTATTCATGTTAGTTTCTGCGTAGCTATCACATGCCATTTATATATGTTAGTTTTTTCGTAACTCTGTTATGTATATATAACTTAGGCATGTTATTATTTTCAGTAACCCTACTTATATTTATCATCCAATAATTAATAATAAAATTTTTCCATGTCTTTATTAATTTAAATATTTTAACTTTTGTTATTTATTTTAATAATTCAAAACATTATAAATCATAAAGAAAAATATATTAAATTTTGATTAGATTAAAAATTTTGTTTAACTAAGAATATTCAATAAAATACTAAGATATATAATATTTACATATTTATAAATTTTTTTAAAGGTATGTCCTAATAAGTCATTTTACACATAAACAGTTAATACTAAATAGCTAATTTTACCAAACAACAAATAACTAATACAATCTACTAATTAAATCAGCTGATATAATTAACTATCAACTAACAACTAATGTAATCCGCTCGTTGCCAAATATACAAAAATCTTTGTTTTCAGCAATAAGTTCCATTCTCTCACGAGCCCACACACGATGAGCCCTTTCCACAACACCATGGCGCCAAAACAGATGCGCGGTGTACTTTCGAAAATTCAAAGATGACAAAAATTACACGCGAACTTGCTTCAGCTCTGTGAAGAAGAGACAAGCTGTTTGATGGATAACGCTTGCGATTCTCAAGTAAATATCAAATATTTGGCTTCCTTTAAATTCTTCTAAGCTTCTCATTGCTAACACGATATTTTGGCTGCAGATTTCCAGCTTCAATTTGCTTCCTTCTGGTATGTGCAAGTTGCTTTTACGGACGCCCCTATTTTTTAATGTTGATAAATCATTCTCAATTGTAGTGGGCTTGTCGGATCCTGACCAATTTTTTATGGTTTATGTCGTAGAGCCGCCTGATGTAGGGAATTGGTTTTCTAGTTACAAGTATGAATCTTTTATTTTGGATACTTGTGATGAATTTGGAGGTTCTATCTTCAAAGAAAGTGACTCTGGTAGAGATGATGATTATGCTGTTGTCGGGGAGATTGATAAAGAAGGAAATTTGTATGTTTCTGGAAGATATGGTAATAGTGATTGTAAGCGTGGAAACCAGTTATTGACTGAGGTAATCTCATCCTCCATTTCCGCTGCATAATTTTGTTCTTAGTAAAGGCAATCTGTTAATTATAATGGTTGTATTATGGCTGTGGGAAAGAACCGCATTGACTAATGATTGGGTTTTTAGGGATGTTGAAACAACGAAAGAGTGGTCTCTCATTATTTTTTCCCTTGATAAAAGTCTTAAATCTCTTTACCATATTTTCCACTGGTTAAAGCAACAGTAATTTTCCTTTTATAAGTGCCTTGCTGATTTAGTTGGATTTGATCTAATTGCACAAGTTATGCCTTCTGTTGAAAATTCTGCTTTTGTTCAGTACAGTGATGCTATTTGTTTGATCCATTCATCCAAATCTTCTTGCAGCCTATTAAAAGAACATATGCTTGCAATTTATCTTATCTAACTCACGTTTCTTTGTGTCAAAGACACCAGATACCACCGACTCCCCATCGCTACTTTATGGTTAGTAACGTTTTCTTTCCAAAGGCCTAACAACTTCATGAGACTTTGAAACTTCTTGTACGATATTATGGTCCTGGCGAAGACATCAAGCGATTGTATCTTACTATTTGGTATTTCATGTCAGCGCCTCCTCACGAGGGAAATTGGTTTCCAAGCTATGTGTCTGAATCTCCACTGGATACATTTGTTGATAACGAGGAGTCTGTTACTGAAGGAAGTGAATGCCAAAAAGATGGTTTCCCTATTCATCTTAATGGGAATATCAACGAGAGAGAAGAGAAACTTGAGGAATCGAGCAATTCTGGAAACAACAATAAATTAGGTGCTCGTGATAATGCGTTTTCATTTAGCTTTGCAAAGAGTAAGAGTGCATCTAGATTGGTTGCAGAGAACGAGTCTCTACATAAGGTGCTGTTGCTTGATTCTTCTCTTGATATATTCTGCACTAGCATGAGTTGGTTCGTTGTTGTGCTCTGTAATCACAATTGTGCCATTGATTGCTTCACTAAATCCTCGAGTCTCAGCAGTAAAAGATTTTTATTTAACGTCATCATCTCTTCATATTTTGCAGATTACAGATTCTCAGCAATTATCTTCTTTCACTTCTGGTTAGTAGCATTGCAAGTTTTTCGTGAGCTTTGCAAAATGTCAATCGTCTGTATTTGAGAAAATCTAGCGAAACTGAGGACAAGAAAATCTCCCGTTTTTTAGGGTTTGGTTTGGAGTCAAATGAGAATATATATATGTAATTCACGTAAAGTTATTAATTTGTGCTACTGATTCTTTGGATTTCAGAACCGTCTGACATCAGAAGCTGGTTCTCCAGTTATGCGCATGAATCTCCTGTGCCAAGCGAAATCAAAGGACTTCTGGAAGAAACTCAATGTAGGGAAGGGAATGAGTTTGAAGAAGATAAAAGGAAAGGGAAGGCAATAGATTTGAAAAAATTCACTCCAAGCAGAGACATAGATTCAGATTTTATTGATGGAAAAGTATGCTCAAATCAAAATTTGAAGTTTAAGAGCTCTTCTGATGGTCATCGACGAAACATGCATGTGAAAAAGGTATATTTTTCCATCTTTCTTCTCTGTTTCAGCTGCCATTAGCAGAAGTTATATTCAGTTTTTCTTTTCAAGCCACTTTCGTGTTTTCAAACTTCAGGGTACTAAGTTTGAGGGAAAAGAAAATTTATCGCTCTGGATTAATCTGTGCCGTGACAGTGAGCAGAAAGGTCAAGCATTTGAAAAAGATGCGCGAATTTTTCCTCAAGCTGGTGACATTTTAGACTGTGGTGATCATTCCATAAAGAACTTGGAAGTTAAGATTGAAGCAGAATCCCCTGGAAACAATACGAGGTTCAGGCAAGTAAATGTTGCTTCAGTGAGGAAGTGCCCTCGGGGAAATGATAAGAATCAAAGCAAAGGAAATAAAATGCCGGGGAAAGGTTTTGTAACAACAAGGACGGACAGAATTTTAGAAGTAAATGAAGAAAATTCTACCAATTGGCCACAAGCAGTTCTATTAGCATGCCCAAGAAATAAAGAGATTACTCCATCAGCAGGTGAGGACTTTGTAATGAAAAAAAAGGCGCCAACAGAAAGAACCAACTTTGAATACTCTTACGTGGATGAGGTCACTGGTAAATGGCGCTGTCCTCAGAAGGATAAGCCAAATATCAGACCTCTGAAGCAGCTCCGACTTGAACAATGGGTTCTTAGACCCTAAACAGAAGGAAGTCTCTTGTTAGTCTTTTTGTTAATTACCTCTGTTGGTGCTTCCTGAGTTGCCAATGGTGGGTAGAGTTCGATTGTCATTGTTTGGTTTGATTTTTGTGGTCGTTGGAGTGATTCCCTTGTTCAACATTATTCCACTTCCTCTTGAATGATGCAATAACTTGGTCCTTTCCTTTTTGTGGTAAAGTTGAGCACTAGCAACTACTATGGCTTGTTTCCTCGCAAGCATAAATTGCCTATTGGAGACTTCAAGAATCTAACAATTTAATTTTGAACACAAAGGAAAAAACACAAATGAAATATCTTTCATTTTAGTGTTACATAAATATCAGAGGACTTGGGAATCTGGATACACTAGAAAAGAGCAACATCTGAAGCATCTGGAGCCAGAGCATTTCACCAATTATGTTGGAAGAACTTGAAGAAGAATTTAACAATACAGAAGAAGACAACTTTGTCTTCTCAGCATTTTTGAACCTCTTCAATTTTACCTTAATCATTGAGAAGGGAGAGAATTTTTATAACTACGCGCACCACCCATTGAGAAGGGAGAGAATTTTTACCCTTAACTACACACACCACCTATATGAAAGAAATTTAAAAAATCACAAAACACTAGCGTGTAATCACCAAACAAGTCGTTTTCCCAACTATAAAACTTGATATTTGACATGTGGCATTGGTGTTGCTATCATTTGCACCCAAATTAAATCCTAAATTTTTGTAATAAAAAATGTTGTATAGGAAAATAAGTATCATTTCTACAAAGAATTCTAATTTGTTAATCGTTATAAAAGAAATATTAAACGAAATGAGGATTCAGGACAACAAAAAACATTTTTAGCTACGATTTTCTAGCCTTTTGTGAGGTTTTACTAATTGTCGCAAAAGGAGCGACATTTTGCAACAGTTTAGAGATTTTTCACTAAATGTGAAACATTTGGTAACGATTTGAAAAATTCGTTGCAAAAAGAGAACCTTTAGCTTCGTTTTCAGAAATTGTTGCTAAATGTTTAACATTTTAAAAATGAAACGAAAGTCGTTTTCGTTTCATTTTAACGAAAACTCTCCCTTCTTTTTCTTCTACCATAGTCTTCCTCTACGTTTTGTGCTCTCCTTTGATAGAAAAAATTCATGTACATACAATTTATGTATCACATACAAGTCCTCACGTATATATAAACTATGTATATACATATATATCAGAAACAGGCAGAAGCATAACCGAAACAATGAACACCATACCTCTAGCCATTGCAACCCGAAAACTCTATCCCCTTATCCACTGTCGAATGAAGTGTTTTTGAATGTTCTAACCTCTCAAACTCTCAAGTTAATGGTGTAAACTTTTCTAAACCAAAAGCATAAAGTAGGGACCCAAAAACAACCCACAACTGTCCATATATTGTTCTGCCCATTACAGAGGCAATGGACAACAATAGACCATCACAATGTTTCTGAAACATTGTGATGGTTGTGAATCATATGAACCATATATACGCAAGAGAGTATTCCAACATTCTTCACTTGGTCCATATAATTCAACATTAACTTTAAGGAGAAACATAATAAATGAATCATGGCAATAAGTCCTCTTATCACGATTAATATCTTTTATGTATTACATTAAATTATGTCTCTGCACACCAGTCCTTCAACTTAATGTATAAACCATATGTTTATTCTAGGTCCAAACTTAATGAAGATTCTCAATATAAACAAAATGAATATGTATAGGTGCATAAACCATATGAGAAACATCACATTGAATAAGAGTTTCATGAAAACAATGTAAATTCAATGATATTATTTTACAGAACCCAGTCCCATTTTTACTATATGATCCTTAAACTATTTAGGTGGTATGCCTTTAGTCAAAGGATCCACAATCATCAACTCAGTGTTCATGTGCTCAATGGCCACTTTCTTTTCCTTAACATGTTCTCTTATGGCTAAATGCTTAATGTCGATATGGTTATTTCGACTTTCACTCTTGTTGTTTTCAGCCATAAAAACCACAACTGAGTTATTACAGTATAACTTTAATGACTTAGAAATAGAGTCCACAACTTTAAGCCTAGATATAAAACTCTTCAATCATACACCACTACAAGAAAACAGTAAATTACAGACGGAAATTACCGACGGAAAATGTGAAAATACCGTCGGAAAATTAATTTAC
>JANZXP010000005.1:14666462-14681047 GCA_027576715.1 Erythroxylum flavicans
AATATTTTAATAACGATGAAATAATTACAATATAATTAATTAAATTATTATTATTACTTAATTAATTACATTATATTAATTACATTATATTATAATTAACTAATAATATAATTAAAATATTTATAGGGAGGGGTTTTCTTATAAATTTATGTGTGTGTTTTGTTTCTGTCTCCGTCTCCTTTTTCTTGTCCTCTGGTTTTGAAAGGAACAAAAATTTTATGTCTCTGTCTCTGGAGTCGGGACAGAAATTAGTGGGAATAGTAAGCAAACAGGTCAGGGACAAAATTTTTCTGTCCCTATCTTCTGTCCTACCAACAAGGACAGTACCTAAACGTAGGGATAAAGAACATTAAAGGTGGAGTCTTTAGAGGGAGAAAGATACAATCTTCAATTTTAAACTGAGAAACTAAGGCGTCGAATCTCATGTGAGGGTAGATCTTTTCTGGGCTCGCCGTTATTTATCCAGGTTTCGCTTTTAACTCTTTCTTCTCCAATTTTGGTGAGGTCTTGGTGTCTGTTGACTGTGTAATATTCATGTGGTAAACTTTTTCTGGCCATCTTTATGTGTGGCTTTTGTCCATTTGTGGCGGAGAAGGCTGGCAGTTCAAGACCTCCTTGTCGTGGATTTTTGTTATTTCCTTTATGTCCTTGCATTCTTTGTTTTTAGTCAGGAGTGTTGTTATCACTTTTACTTGCAATTTTGCTCTGCAGTGTGGCTCTCGTGTTTACCCACCTTCTTTGAGGTTTGCTACTATGATCGAATGAGTTTTTCTATTTTCTTGTTTGGCATGACCATTTCTTAATAATTATCTGAAAAGTTGGGTTTTGATCTCTTTTCATCAACCAAGCTTAGTGCACTGCAAGCGTTAACGAGTGACATTGTTACAGACAAAGCTAGCTTGGGATCATCTTCTAAGCTCTGTATGGAGCTCCTATTCAGACAGAACCAGCACATTGGTAGGGGAAGGAGATGATTTCGCTACATGCGCAGTAGTCAATAATTGTGCTTAAATTTTCGTACAGTTTTGGCACATCAGTCGTCTTCTCCCTTAGATTCATTGGGTCTCCTGACATGGTATTGCTGAGATTTTATTGATAGTTGCATGCGAATCCATTAATCTTTTCTTTGTGTGCCGTTGGTATTCCAACGGACGTGCTCTGATTTTTGACAAACAGGTGTGGGTCTCTTGGGATAGTTACTCTCTAGTTTCAGCCCATACGTTTAGCCACCTACAGTAACACTGCCGCCAAATACTTCCACAACACTTGTGCACCCCCCAACACTGTTGTTGCATTGGTGCTTGCTACGTCTCTCACAATCTTTACGTGACCTCATCGAGTGTTCATACGTCCATTTATGGTTAGGTTCTCAGGTAGCAGGATATAAAATTGGAGGAGCGTATGTTTGCAACTGTACATAATTCGTTATTGGGTTTTTTTTATGGACTCTCGACAATTTTCCTAAATCTTCCCCACCTTAGAACACTCGTCGGGAGTTTCACTTGGGTTTTTGGAAGTTGGCAATGTTTTTTTTTCTCCTCCTTCACATATTTTCTTGTGGGTGATGCAGTGGAATTTTCAAGATTTACAAACAAGCTCGCCTCCACTTCTAGCCCTGCTACTTATATCTAGGTTTTATGTATTTAAAGGCTCTGGTCACGGTATCCCTACTACTGTCTAGTTGTCTTGTCTCAGCGTTCTTGCTACATGCGTTCGGACTATGCTTTTAATTCTTTAATTCTTGAATGCCTCTTTCCTCTACTTCTTTCTTAGATTTGATTTGTATGTGATTGCCCTGTGTGCATCTTGTTGACCATCTGGGCATTTTCTTGATTCAACTAGTCGGGTTTCTCTTCTTTTCTTACTACTAATATTATTATTCTTATTATTATTTTCTTAATATTTGTCTTCTAAACTTAAATTTTTTTAACTTTTAATTTTTAATTTTTTTGAAGCTGTTAATGTTCTATTTTACTTTTTTTACTTTATTCTGATTATTTATATATTTTTTATTTATCTAGTTATTTTATTTCCTTTCTGATTATTTATTTATTTTTTATTTATCTAGTTATTTTATTTTTTTTCTAAACTCTTCATGTCACATTTACATGCGGGTCTATTCAAAATAATAAGTTTGCGTACTATTAAACTTTTCCAAATCTTATATTGGTACGAGATTCAACATCCTATAATAATAATGTGCTGAAATGAATAGATAAATTGCTCTAAATGGAAGCATAGGATAAAGCTAGCACTTCATAACTTCCGCGCATTTGCGTTTCCACATTTTCTAAGAAATATAATACACCCTGGCACTGAACTGATTTTGACAACTTACCATGCTTCAATATATTAATTTTATATAGCACTATATTTTTCTTATTCATTTCATGTAGCTTAGGTAAATGTTAATAATTAAATACATATTTTGAATTAAAAATAAAAATAATTTAGACATTTAAAATCAATTTTAAAAAATTAAATCAAATATTATCATTTAATTCTTTTATTTTTATATGATTTAAGAGTATACATTTATATTAAATATAACTAAAATTAAAAATTCATTTTAATTCAAGTTTTTAAAAATTATCAATTTTAATATTAAAAATTAGAAAAGTGTTTATAGATGCAAAATACTTATCTAATTTATTTATTGTAATTTTATAATATCTTTTTAAATTCTAATTATGAAATATGTCTAGGCTTGACAAAGAAGTCTAAGAAGTGAAGTTTGACTCAATTCCATCTAGATTTAAATCAACACATTCGATCTGAATTAATTGAATTTTATATCAAATTCAGACTCTTTTTTTTTCTAAAATTTTAAAATTAAACTAGCCTCTAACTTGAGTTTCATGTCTGGTTTGACTCGAATGCCTAACTACAAAGTAAAGTCAAAGTTACATGAAATCTTAATCGTTGTTTCTTCTTTTTGTAAAACTTCTCTCATTCTCAAAAACTATACGCCTCTTTCAGGACAATACTAATCCAATACCATTTTATGTTTGTCTTTGACAATAAAATGTTTCACACGCATTTCTTTTCTTCTTGTTATTTTATTTTCTTTTGGATCCATTCCTTCTTCTTTTATTTCATACATGCCTCATTTTTATCTCATCTATTTCTTGCAACAAACTTCATACTCTACGGAGGTGCACACTTTATAAACGATGACATCAGTCTCACTTCTTCTTTCTTCTTTAATTTCATATATGACCCATTTTTATCTCATCTATTTACAATAACATCAGTTTAGACTTCTTGTTCTCCTCCTCCTCCTCCTCCTCCCCTATTATCCCCTCTTCATTTTGTTCTTTGATGATGGAATTTCATTCTTAATCACCTATAACCCATATTCTGTTTGCCGTTCTAATGGAATGGGTCTATCTGCTAGTCCAATCAAAGTTAAATATTTGGATAGGTTGTCAAATTTTGAGATTTGATAAAATTGGTAAACACGATTAGCTGAGATTTTGATTGTTTGAAACTCAAACGAACCCAAATTTAGATAATATAAAAATAAGTTTATTAAGTCAACTAATCTTGATTGTTTGAAACTCGAATGAACTTGAATTTAGATAATATAAAAATAAGTTTATTAAGTTTTGAGTTAAGCTCAATTTGGATACCAAAAGAGTTGACTTCATTGACTATTATCATTTTTAGGAATGTCATTTTTTACTCGGCCAGTGAGGTTTAACCTGATTTTAGCCTGAATTAATCGATTTTGTAATTCGATCGGAACGGAAAAAACGATGTCAATTTGTAAAAAATGATATCATTTTTTAATTTATTTTAAAAAAATATAAAATTGGGCTGGTCTAACCTACCTCGCTATAACTCGGGCCGATCCATAAATATCTCTAATCATTTTTTATATGTCCAAAACTTAGAAAATGTAATTAAACTCTGGAAGATAAAAATCAGAAACGTATTTATCATTCTATTTATATATAAAATGGATCAACCCAATTCACCGTCAACTATTTAATTAGTTGAAATAATATTTACATTACCAGATTAGCTAGAAAGATGTGGCAAAGTACAAAACTTTCAATCCAATCTCAAAAAGCAAAGTTACCTCACGGTCGCACTTCTAATTGGCATGAGGAGCTTGCTCTCCATCGCTCTGTGCTACCATCCCCTTCCAAGTGTCAGTCTTAAAGAACTTCGTTCTACATCGCTCCGCCTAAGCTTCATCCTCCCTCTCAAAATAATCAACTCTCAACAAGCTTAAAGAATGGGTTCTTTCTTCCTTAGGACATCCTTGGGACGTAGTTGTAAGAGAATATCCAAACATTGTTCTTTTTCCGAGTCCTCGGGTGCTGCTAAACTGATAGTTTCAGGCAACTCGATCCATTGTTACAACTCTTCTCATATTTACCAAAGCCATAGAACGATCATCTTGGAGTCCATCTCCTCTGAATCTGTCAGGTTTAAAAGGCTTTCGGGCTGTGATTCTGGTAATTCTGTCAAAGACACTGCCTTTATTATGATAGACGTGCTTGCTTTTGCAGAGTAAATTGTGGGTAGTGCTTATTTCATGGTTTTAGAAAGTCAGGTGTCAAGTTGTGTTCTTTTTACAGGTATTGTTGAGGTTAGCTTGGATAGGCCTTGTACGAAAAATGCCATTGGGAAGGAAATGTTGAGAGGATTGAGCCATACTCTTGAAATTATTAATGAGGATAGGTCTGCTAAGGTCCTTTTGATATCCAGTCTGGTTTCCAAAGTGTTCTGTGCTGGCGCTGATTTGAAGGTAATGCATGTTATATTGACCAGGGATCTGATTGAACCTAATTGGCATCGGCGGAATTCTCTGGTGACAGCTGCATATTGTTACATTTTCTTTCCGAAGTACTATTTGTCATTCTAAACTCACATGCTCTTCAATTAATGAAATGTTTAAAAGGCAGCAAAAGCTGGAGAGAGTTCATCTTGTGGAACCTCTAATTTCAATTCTGTCCAGTTGATTTCTGTAATTTTTTTATATTCTCAGCAGAGCAAGCGTATTGGGATATCGATTAGGCTGATTTGTGTTAGTATGTCATTTGTAGTTCTGTTTCTTTTTTCTTTGTCATGATTTTATTCCATTCTAGACTTGAATATCATATTTTACGGTGTTTTTTTCCTCTTCACCGTGACTTTTCTACTCCCGGTTGATTCCCTTTTGAGAATTCTACTTTATTGCATTCGCATAGAGATTTCAAACTTGAACCTCAAAATAAAAAAGTGATACACCTCTTAAGTTTGAGCTCCACGTTGTTTATAGTTGATAATTTATTTAAGAATGAGAATAGAGGACGTTATCCACCACATATACTTGTTATCTGAATTTGAGTCTTACCTATGACTGACATTTGATGTGATAGAAGTAAGCAGTGGCTTTGTGTGTCTCTTACTGGTTTTCTTAGATTCTTTTTTGTGCTTTTGGATAACTGTCTTTTCTGCTGGCTGTGAATATTGTGTTAGTAACATCTTCTCTGTGACATTAGACATGTATTTCTTATATGCATGCTTGACAGTTCTGCTTTTAAATGGATTGGCAGGAGCGCAAATCAATGACCCCACCTGAAGTTCAACTTTTTGTCAACACACTTCGTTCAACATTCTCATTTATAGAGGTATATTTTTGTTAGCCAAGGATGTCTTCTTCAGTAGTTATATGTCTTATCTTTACTTAATCTTTGCCAAAAGTCCAAGAAATTTGTTCTCTTTCCTTTACTTGAACACTAAATAGTGGTGTAAAATTTTGTAGGGTTTCTATGATTACCTCCAGTATGTTATATAGAAATTCAAGAGTTTTAGGCTTGTAGTTGACTTCTGGTTGTAATTTTTGGATTCATAATCCAAGTCGTATAGTTCTTGCCACTAAATTCACTGCCTCAGGAACACACTATCATGTTTGGTTTCTATTGACAGTATCCTATGCGTAACTTTTAATTCCCAACACTTTATATAAATGCCTTCTCCTGGATGTCACTTTTCTTGATTTCTACCTCTTCCTTCACCACCATTATATGTTCAACCAGGCACTTCATGTTCCCAGTATTGCTGTCATCGAGGGAGCAGCATTGGGTGGTGGACTTGAAATGGCTTTATCATGCGACCTTCGCATATGTGGTACTCATCTCATTCACAACATTATCTGATGTATTCATATAACTATAATACTGATTGATGTATTCATATAACTATAATACTGATTGAGATGTGACTTCTCATCAAGTGCGCATGTAATGATTCAGGGGAAGATGCGGCACTTGGCTTGCCAGAAACTGGACTTGCTATAATTCCTGGGTATTTACTAATCTTTTCTTTTTCATTTTTTTGGATCCCTGATCTTAGCATATCTTTTTGACTGCATGACCTCTCTCTTTGTCTCTCTGTATGATTTGATTGTTCTTGGACGTACTTGTGCAAACTCATGCTGTGCATGAATAATCACTTTTGGCATATAGGGTGGAATACTTGATTTTTTACATTTCATTTTTATCTTTTCCCATGCACAGAAAAGAAATTTGATTTTTGTATTTACTTTTTTTGAGAATTGCTATTTCCCCAACCTTCTTGAGAAGTTATATGTGATTTGTTACTTCCCCAACTTTTTTAGTGAATTACCTCATCAGATCCTGGTTCTGAACAGGGCAGGTGGAACACAAAGACTTCCTAGATTGGTAGGAAAATCAGTGGCAAAAGAACTCATATTTACTGGACGGAAGATAAGTGGCAGAGAGGCTAAGTCAACAGGTATATCTGGTTTGGAAGTATGTTAGGACCTTTGGTCATGGATTGAGTCACAGGACGATGTACAGAGTAATCTTGCAACTCTGTTATATCCCTGTTCTTGTTAGAGTTCTTCTTCTTGCCTATTTTGAATGGAAGAAAAGAAATTCGGCTCTAAGGGAGACTGAAACCTTGGACCTCGTTAGAGAGAGCTCCAAATCTCTGTTTTTGATAAAATATGACTTCCCTCTTTATTCATGAAATAGCCCTTATATGGGCAATGTTCCCATAGGAAAAGGAAATAAGAAAAGGGAAATAATTAATCCCTAATTAATATGATTTCCTAGAGTAATAAGGAAACTAGTAATATGTTTCCAAAACTAATAAACCTAAAATATTGCACCCTAATTAGCGTGATTTGCGGCTGTATTTCTGACCTATAAACACGTTCACAACATCCCCCCCGAGCTCAAAGGAAGAAAATTGTTGCTGGAATAAAGTGACGTCTTCCCAAGTAGCATCCGACTTTGGAAATCCGTCCCACTGCACCAATATCTCCTTGGTACCTCGATTCAAGCGGCCACGAAGGACTTTAAGAGGAATAGGAACAACCCAACCATTATCTAAAGGAGGCAAAGGAGCAACAGAAGGCAGCGTCCCTTGAAGGCCTTCAAAAGGGAGACATGAAAAACTTTATGAAGATGGCTGGTAGGAGGCAAATCAAGCTCATAAGCAACCTGTCCAATGCGACGCAACACCAGAAATGAACCATAGAAACGAGGAGACAGCTTATTATAAATGGTCAACCACACCGAACACTGTTTATAGGGATGCAAACTAAGCCAAACCCATTTGCCAACTATGAATTCCACATCACGATGCCCTCGATCATAGTAAGCTTTCATTCTTTGCTGAGCGGACCGCAAACGCTCTCGAATCTCCTTCAAAGGAGCATCCCGATTTAGTAAAGCAGAATCAACTACATCCACCTTTGTAGAGCCAGCAACATAGGAAAGCAAACGAGGTGGATCACGACCATAAACTACTTTAAAAGGAGTTGTCTGAAGTGAGGAATGGAAACAAAATTCAGCCCATGGGATCCATTCAACCCATTTGCAAGGATGATCACTCACAAAGCAACGAAGATACATTTCCATTGTTCGATTCACGACCTTCGTTTGCCCATCAGTCTGTGGGTAATAAGCAGACAAGAATTGCAATTTAGAGCCCTGAAGGCGAAATAATTCTGTCCAGAAAGTGCTAGTGAAGACCACATCCAGATCACAAGTAATTGTCTCCGGAATTCCATACAAACGGATGCTCAAAGAAGACTTGCGCCACCCGTACAGCTATGTAAGGATGAGCTAAAGGAATGAAATGAGCATACTGCGAAAATCGATCAACCATGACGAACAAAACGGTTTTGTCACAAGAGTCCGGCAACCCATCAATAAAATCCATAGAAATATCAGCCCAAACCTGTGTGGGTAGCTGAAGAGGTTGTAATAACCCAGCAGGACTTAAATGCTCCGATTTATTACGTTGGGAAATAGGACAATTAGAAACATAAGTAGTGACAACAGATTTCATACCGATCCAATGGAAATCACTACGAAGGCGGTGCAAAGTCTTCTGAATTCCTTCATGAAAGCTATCATGGTAGGCAGCCAAGATGGTGGCAATCCAAGCAGATTTTTGTGTCAAGTAAACCCGGTTTTTGAACAATAGCAACCCATCTAAAATCTCCCAATCCGAACCTAACTCCCCCTTGAGGACTAGATTCCGTAGCTCCTGTAGTTCCTCGGAAGCGGACAGATCAGCTCGAATAGACTCAATCAACGAACTCCGGGGTCCACTGATGGCACACGAAATTGGTTCCCCCGAAAAACGATGTGACAATGCATCAGCTGCTCTATTAAGGACTCCGGGCTTGTAATCAACTGAAAATATATATCCCATAAGTTTGCTCAACCAATGTTGTTGAGGCGGAGTAGACAGTTTCTGCTCCAACAAATATTTGAGACTGTAATGGTCGATACGGATAAGAAAAGAATGACTCCATAAATAAGGACGCCAACACGCCAATGTTGAACTGCTTTAGCCTATCCAATTAACTCCCTCTCATATGCGGCCAACTTTAGGTGTCTTGTTGCTAATTGGTGGCCAAAGAATGCAACTAGATGCCCATCTTGTTGCAAAACTGCTCCAATGCCTCCTCCCGAAGCTTCACATTCTGCTACAAAACCTTTATCAAAATCTGGTAGTTTAAGAACAGGTGCAGTAGATAAAGCTTGTTTAGGCTTATCAAATGCATGCAAAGGTGCTTCACTCCACGTAAAAGAATTCTTCTTCAACATGCCCATTAATGGGGTTGCCAATTGTCCATAATCTCGAACAAATTTCCTGTAATAACCTGCGAGGCCTAAGAACCCATGTAATGATGTTAGAGATTGTGGCTGAGGCCAATCAATAATAGCTTGCACCTTGCTAGTATCCACTCCAACTCCTGATCCCGATATGATGTGGCCTAAATATGCCACTGAAGTTGCTCCAAAGGAACATTTGGAACGTTTTAAAAACAATTTATGTACACGGAGTAACTCGAACACTTTCCTCACATGTTCTAAATGGCTCTCTCGATCCTTGCTGTAAATCAAGATATCATCAAAGAAAACGAGGACAAATTGATGTAAAAAGTCATGGAATACCTCGTTCATTAGTGCTTTGAAAGTAGACGGAGCATTGGTTAGCCCAAAGGGCATAACTAAAAACTCGAAATGTCCATGATGAGTTCGGAATGCTGTCTTTTCCACATCCTCCGAGTTCATTCCGACTTGATAATAACCAGACTTCAAATCCAACTTAGTAAAGAAGCAGGCTCCATGCAACTCATCCAAAAGTTCATCAACCACTGGTATAGGAAAGTTATCCTTGACAGTCTTTGCATTCAATTCACGATAATCTATGCAAAGTCTCCAAGAGCCATCTTGTTTCGGGACTAGTAAAACTGGCAAAGAGAATGGAGATCTACTAGGCCGAATGAAGCCTTGTTGGAGCATCGCTATACACTGAGTCTCAATCTCGTTCTTTTGCCGATGTGGATAACGATATGAACGTACAACCACAGGTGCTGATTCCGGAAGTAAACAGATCCTATAATCACAATGTCTGAGAGGAGGTAATCCAGTTGGATCCTAAAACAAATCTTCAAACTCACCGAGGAGGTTATCCATCCTATTATCTACCTCCGAATCATTATCTAAGGCATACAAACTCTTGCCTCCATTCCGTTGTAGGCCCTGCAACATAATTGCCTTTCCCTCCATCAAAAAAGCCATGGTAAGAGCAGAAAAGTCTCATAAAATTGGCCCCAAAGTTTGCAGCCATTTAACCCCCAAAACAATATCAAAACCATCCAGCGGAATCACATAAAAATCAGCAAAGAAATTATGACCATCAATAGAAAATGTTACCCGCATACAAACCCCTAGACTCTGCACCTTGTCTCCATTGGCCACCGAGACTCGTGCGTTTGGCAATTTCCGAAATTGGATTGCCAATTGTTTAACCGCTGTTGTGCTAATGAAGTTGTGAGTGCTTCCTGAATCAATCAATCCTAGCGCTGGTTGCTCTTGAATTAACATTTGTACCTGCATAGTTCGAGCATGTACCTGTCCCGTAACAGCATATAATGAAATTTCTGGAGCTGGTTCTGCTTCTTCTATGGTGTTATCATTATCCCCATCATACAATTCTACCCAAAAAAGCTTCTTACATTGATGTGTTGCAGAATAAGGCTCATCACAGTTATAAAACAAGCCTTTGGACATTTTTTCCGCCATCTCTGCTTGAGATAACTTCTTGATAAAAAGCGAACCAGAAGCAGAAGAAGCTGCTGGCAACGAATTTGTAATCCTTGCTTGTGAACCCGTTCCCGTGCTTGCACTCATCTTTGTAGGCTGCCACAAACCCCTGCAGTTATTGCTATTTTTCTGCAGCTGGTGTTTTGCTCATATGCCCTTGCTAAACTCATGGCAGAGGACAAATCTGGTGGTTTCAAAAGTTGGACGTCCAACCGAATGGAATCGTCCAAACCGGCAATGAATAAGCCTGCATGAAGGTGATCCAGTATGATTTCGTTTGCACGTGCCAATTTTTCCTGAAATTGCTTCTGGTATTGCTCAACTGATCCCGTCCGTCTAAGGGTAACCAAATACCCTATTGGATTACTGCTCTCCGGAGGACCAAATTTCTGAAAGTAATATTTCAGAAAATCAGCCCAAGACATAGTGCCTTTAGTTTTCTTGAGTTGGTAAAACCAAATCTGTGCTTCTCCTAAAAGGTGGAATCCAGCTAATCCAACCTTCTCTGCCTCTCGTATATTATGATTTCAAAGAATTGCTCATAGCGATGTGCCCAAATTAAAGGATCTTCCGAACCATCATATGTCGCAAAGTCCAATTTAGCATATCAGGGAACCTGAGATGTGTAAGTTCTTGGCTGAGAGTGATTACCTTCTGTACCGCTAGAATTTTTAGATTGGGTCGAATGTTCTCTAAGTGGAGTATCTCCACTATTTACCTCACTGGTAGTCGGACGTGATTGGATGAGTCCCGATCCTGTGATTGCTTGCAATAGCTTGGATAACTTCTCGTTGATTCGCTGTTCCATAGCTGAGAGTTTAGCATCAACACGAACTCTTTCCTCCCTTAAACGGGCATTGATATCGTCGTCCATAGTGATAGGCTCTGATACCAAATTGTTAGGACCCTTGGTTATGGATCGAGTCACAGGACGATGTACAGAGTAATCTTGCAACTCTGTTATATCCCTGTTCTTGTTAGAGTTTTTCTTCCTGCCTGTTTTGAACGGAAGAAAAGAAATTCGGCTCTAAGGGAGACCGAAACCTTGGACCTCATTAGAGAGAGCTCCAAATCTCTGTTTTTGATAAAATATGACTTCCTTCTTTTTTCATGAAATAGCCCTTATATAGGCAGTGTTTGCATAGGAAAAGGAAATAATAAAAGGGAAATAATTAATCCCTAATTAATATGATTTCCTAGAGTAATAAGGAATCTAGTAATATGTTTCTAAGAATAACAAACCTAAAACATTGCACCCTAATTAGTGTGTTTTGCGGCTTTGTTTTTGGCCTATAAACATGTCCACAACAAACTAATTCAAATACTCAAGTTGATATTAATTTTAATCAATAAGGTGATCTTGCTTCAGGCCTTGTCAATTACTGTGTCCCTGCCGGTGAAGCTCATTTAAAGGCGCTGGAAATTGCTAGGGAAATTATTATGAAGGTACAAAAGTTTCAATTTTCTTGGATAAGAAATTATGTAATGCAGGGTAAAATTGCACCAGTGCAGAAATTTTCCGTACATCTTAAGAATTACAAAATAACGAGCCCAGATGCGGCACCTCAGTATAGTAAGTGGTGTCAAATTGACAGCTCTTTACTTGAAAATTATAAAAAGCATATTTTTTTTAGTAGAGAAATCAGCACTCCTTTGTCTTCTATTAAATTATGCATAACCCACTCATATTGCACCAACTCACATGGACCTGAAGATCCACAATTGGTGGGGCTAGTTGGCGATATGATCTTTTCTGGCTACCTATGCTACTTAGTGATTGTAATAGACTGTCCATCATAAACATAAGAAGCAATGATCGAATCCATTGAGGTTTGGATAGGTATAGAAGTCTATACTTATGCTCACTTTAACGTATGAATCAAACTAGTTCTCAAACTTCATACCCATTATCCCCAGCATGTTTCCCTTCATAGCTCCACCTCAATGAAAGAAGTTACATGTTCCCAACTTTTATAGTGGAGCAGATTCTGTAACTTTTTGGATAGCTCTATCAAAAGCATTGAAAACATATATTTGTATGAAGACCTCGCATTGATATATAATTTCCACTGGTTGAAAGATATATTAATCCCTAGTGTTATTGGAAGAACCACAACCATATTTATTTCTTGGTGGCTCTACATTCAGTTCACAGGAATATCAGTTCTGACCTCATTAAAAGCTTTTTCTTAGTTTTACCTTTTAAACTAAACGCTTCCAGTCCTATTTTGGGTTGTTCAATGTACCTGTTTTACTCCTTTGCCTGCAGAACTAAGACCATCTGATGTACTGATTGCACACCCAAATAACTTCATGTACTTCTGACAGGGTCCAGTGGCAATTAGGATGGCTAAGAAGGCCATCAATGGGGGACTTGAGATGGACATAGCCTCAGCCTTGGAATTTGAAGAAGAGTGTTACAAACAACTCTTAAACACTAAAGATCGCTTGGAAGGTTTGGCAGCATTTGCTGAGAAGCGCAAACCAAGGTACAAGGGGGAGTAGGAAAACCAAAAATGATACAACTTTAATCTACCTTGGGAATTATTTTGGCTAAATCTCTTTCATTTTTACTACTATTCTGGCCCACATTTGCTGGGTATTTAGGTGGAGCTGATCTGTAGATTGTTCGAATCATGATTCTTTTGGTATGTTCTGATCAATTTGGAAACTCTTGGAATGCTTTTGGTGGTTATCTTGTCCTAAAAATGCAACTGTTGGTAAGAACAATTTGTAAAGTAGCAATAGACATTTAACGATGGAATTGCTTCGCAGATAGTAACTATATATTCTCATTCATAACTTTTCTATAATTAAGAAAGACAGAAATGTGGTCTTTATCTTTAACTAACATATTGAAGGGGCATCATCTTCATAACGGCACTGCTAAAAAGAAAGATCCCTCGTGAACATTTTACCTAGGTTCCCTACTTACCTATTTGCGGATAGGGAGAGGGCCAGTTTCCGTCTTCTAGGATATGATGATGTTGTCATTCCTACTGAAGGAAAGGTGACAAGTTTCTAAAAGATCAAACTGCTGTCTACTGTGCAACATGAAAAAGAGCTGAGGTATGAGAGAGACCGCAACTTTGGAGCTCTATTAGAGGCTTCTATTTGGCTCTCTCTAAGAGTAACCGCAGGAAATGATGCGCAGAAGAATGGTTTTAGTAGAGCAGACTTGACGAGTTGTTAGCTCAGGTTGTAAACGGTCCATCTGGACATTTGTTGTTTGCTATGAAAGGGCAAAAAAATGGAGAAATGATGAAATACTTGTTTTTCAGTTCTAAAACTTTAACTGAGCTTTTCGAAGCTGAATTGAGCCCGAATCTATCACCGCCTTCACAAGAATTGCTCTCCGGGACATAGGTTAGGTCTTTCTACAATTTTCTCAAAACATGAGCTCTCCTAACGGGTCAGAGATTCTTTATGCTCGTGATTGATATAAGCAACTGCATGAGACCATAACCTATATATATAGCTTTCATATCGGGCTTCCCCATTACAAGGTCGATATGGACCAGGTCCACACTAATCTGGTTCCATTTTCTACTCGAACTTCGACCCATTGATTTTGATCATTTATTGGACCACTTTATTATATTTATTTGGATCAAATTACGTAACTTAACTGATAATTTATTTAAAATTCAAAATACAATTAATAACTGTCCACTGAATGGGAAATTGACAAAATTGCCCTTAAGGGCAAAAATGTCTAACAATCTCCCCCTTGGACAAGTATTAATTACAGTTTTGACTCAACTTTAAAAACACTTTAAAAACTCAGTTAAGCCATGCTACTGTATTAGTCGACTGAGTTAAAAACAAAAACATTTGATCCAAAGATAATGAAAGTCCTACATTCTATTTTGCAAGGCTTTCGATACCGAAAAATATCAGAGACATGTGTCATGTGTGACACAGGTCCAATACAATCACGTATACCTAATACCTCACTAACATGAATGGGAAAATGGAGTGTGGCAGACTACGATG
>JANZXP010000005.1:14681147-14708830 GCA_027576715.1 Erythroxylum flavicans
GTAAAGATCATTTCTTCAGAGGATTGATGATTTTGGTGACTGACTAGTGTGGGTACACCACTCTTGTGGAAGTTACGTTTTTTTCCCAAATCTTGTATATGTGGGCTTATCATTGCTTATCTGTGAGGGTATAAACATAAGAATGAATTTTCATTTATCAAATGCTCAAGTATGGATGTTTGGAATAATATAAGAACCCTTCGCTCACGTGTCATGACTCCGAATGTTGGGCTCCGAAAATGGGGTCCAACATAACATATATGAAATCTTGTACGAAGTTTAGCCTGACATGAATATGTTTTGATTTCTCATGATAAACAAGATTCTTGGCCAAATCCAATACACTTTGACTATCACAATAAATGATAAGTCTTTCAAAATTCAATCCTAGATTTTCAATAAGACCGTGCAACCATATACCTTCTTTTATCCCTTCTGTCAATGACATGTATTCCGCTTCAGTGGTAGATAAGGAAATGATAGATTATAGTGTTGCCTTCCAACTAACAACACATCCATACAGAGTAAAGATATAGCATGTCAGGGATCTTCTCTTCACAAGATCTTCGGCATAGTCAGAGTCAATATAACCAACCAAACCATGCACCAATATCTTTACTAGCGCCATAGACCAAACAGATATTACTTGTTCCTCTTAAATATTACATACCCATTTAACTGCTTCCTAGTGAGATTTCCCTAGATTACTTATAAATCTACTTACCATACTGACAGCATGAGCCAAATTAGGCCTATTATATACCATAACATTGAACTTCCCATAACATTGGAGTAAGGAACTAGTCTCATGCAATCCTTCTCATCTTCTGTAGTAGGTATTGTACTAGTATTAAGTTTAAAATGTGTTGCCAACGGAGTACTTATTGGCTTGGATTTATCCATATGAAAAGACTGTAGCAACCTTTCAATGTATTTATATTGAGATACATACAGTAAACCTGCCCTCCTATATCTCCAATTCTCCATGCTCAAAATCTTTTTGGCTGCACCCAAATCCTTCATATCAGACTCATTGCGTAACAACTTTTTTAAAATGTCAATTTCAACTTTGTTTTTAACTACAATCAACATATCATCCATATATTATAACAAATATATATATGAATCATCTGAAAGCCTCTTAGAGTAGACACAGTTATCAAACTGATTACAAATGAAACCATGAGAAATCATGAATGCATCAGACCTCATTGCCTTAGTGATTGCTTTAGACTATAGAAGGATTTTTTCAGCAAAAATAAGTGCTTCGGTTTCTTATTGTCAAGGAACCCCTCTAGCTGTGACATATAGATCTGCTCTTCTAGATTTTCATGTAAGAACGCAGTTTTAACATCAAGTTGTTCTAACTCCAGGTCTAATGCACTTACGATGGATAGAAAAACCTGAATGGTTTTATGCTTCACAACTGGCGAGAACACTTTATGGTAGTTAATCCCTTCCTTTTATGAAAAAACCTTAGCCACAAGTATTGCTTTGAACCTGGTTGGTTCAACTCCAAGAATGCCTTCTTTCCTCTTGAACACCCATTTGCATCTTATTGGTTTTGAACCTTTTGGTAGAGGTATGAGATCTAAGGTTTTGTTCTTTTCAAAGGACTGCATCTTTTCATTCATCACAATTAACCATTCCAATGCTTCTTTATTCTCAATTGCCTCCATATATGATCTAGGCTGATCAAAAATAATATTCTCTCCTACTATTAAGGCATATGCAAAAGAATTAGTATCAATAATACTGGCATAATCAGTATACCTTGTAGGTTTTCTAATTTCCCTTCTCGTTCTCCATGCTGCTATACTTTGTGAATCTTGCTCTTCTTCCTTTGTGATATTGAACAGGATCTTTTATAGTCCTATTTGGAATTTCAATTTCAAACTCCACCTTTTGGCTAGCATCCTGATCCTTATTACCTACTTGATTATCATACTTCTTTTTCTGAAACAACATAGCAGATTCATCAAAGGTCACATCTATGCTTATAATAAATCTCAGAGTTCTATCCTTTTTTGCAAACCACAGTCTATAGCCTTTAATTCGGGTCACATACCCTAGAAATATGCATTACATTGTCATTGACTCCAGTTTACCATCATTTACATAAGCATAAGCAAGATAACCAAATATATGTAGGCCAAAATAATTAGAGGGTTTACCAGACCATACCTCTTGAGGAGTCTTCAAATCTATTGTAGTTAATGGAGATCTATTCTCTAGATAACAAGCAGTGTTAACTGCTTCAGCCCAAAAGTGCTTTGACAAGCCAACATTTAGTCGCATGAATCTAGCATGCTACAGGAGTGTTTGGTTTATGCGTTCTATAACTCCGTTCTGCTATAGTGTGTGCCATATAGTACGGTGCCTCACTACATTTCCTACCTTGAAGAAGTTTTCAAATGGTGCATTGTAAAATTCCAACCTGTTATCTGTTCTGAGTGTCTTGAATTGTTTTCCAATCCATTTTTGGGCCATAGTCTTCCACTCCTTGAACTGCCCAAACAACCTTATCCTTTGATTTCAAAAAATACACCCAAAACTTCTTAAAGTAGTCATCAATGAATGTAACGAAGTACATACATCTGCCATGAGATTCAAATGGAGAACCCCACAAATCTAAATGAACATATTCAGGGAATCTTTCGAGGTGTGTTTTCCAGAACTGAACTTGATTTTGTATTGCTTTCCCGTGACACAAACCTCACAAAACTTCAACTTTCTAGTCTCTTCTCCCTCAAACAATCCTTGTTTGCTCAATATTGCCAGATGATTTCACTCATGTGACCCAACTTATGATGCCATAACTTCGTACTATTATTATGCTTCTCTAAGGACTGAGATACTACCACTTTTCTCGTCATTGAACTATCTATCACTACTAAGGCACCCTTTAGAATCCTCAACTATTCATCAACGTTAGAGAACCATACCCTTGTTTATGTAGGGTACCTAAAGAAATCAAACTCATATACAGATTAGGAACATACCATGCATTAAGTGTTCTGATAATTCTGTCATGCATCTTAATCTACACCGAACCATTTCCCTTTAGACTAAGCTCCTTATTATCGCCCAACTTTACTGTGTCGTTCCACTCCTTGAATGAATGAAACAATTCACACAAGACAATTATGTGATAAGATGCGCTAGTTTCCATAACCCAGGTTTTTGCAAAACTAGAAGTACTGATCATCAAAACATCATTGCCCTCTCCTTCATCAAAGTTGTCTTATACTATTGCAACACTATCACTACTACTTGATTTCTTCTTCTCTTTTTCCTTCTTTCACTATGGACAGTCCTTCCCTATATGCCCTTTCTCTTTATAGAAGAAACACTTAATTGCTTTAGTCCTTGATTTGGAACATGACCTACCTCTCCTGCCACCATCTCTTTCAGTGCCCTTACCCTACTAATAATAAGACCTTCTTTTGTGTCATTTTCACTAGAACTAGAGACTTTTCTCTTTATTTCTTTAGACTGCGTAGCATCCTTCACATGACTAATAGAAATCCTATCTCGCCTATAGGAATTCAGTAAAGAACACCAGCATAATAACTTGATCCTCATCATCAATATTAACCCTAACACTTTGTAAATTTAAGACAATTCGGTTAAAGTTATCAAGATGATCTTTTACCTGCATAGTTTCTATCATCTGCAAGGTATACAAATGTTGCTTCTGATATAAATGGTTTGTGAGAGATTTCTTCTAAAACTTACTTTCTAGTTTCACCCACAATCCCTTAGCAATTGTTTCATACACCACTTTGCACAACACTTCATCACTCAGACTCAACAGTATCGCTCTGTGCGCCTTCTCTAGAATTTCATTTTTCTCTTTCATTAACAATTTCTTGGGTAGTTTATCTTTTCCATCTAACATTGTCACGCATCCCTGCTAAACCAGAAGAGCCCACATCTTAATCTTTCACACAGTTAAATCGATCAATATCAAACTTATGAGTCGTCATCTTCCCAAATAGCAGATAAAACAACCTCCTAAATATCGTAAGAAAAATTTGAACTTTGAAAATAGAATCCAAAAAATCTAAACTTTTAAAACATTGCTCTGACACCACTTGTTAAGAAAAAATGAAATGGGATAGAGAAAAAACTGAAATGAAAACACAGTATTTACGTGGTTTGATTAGTGTGAGCTACATCCATGGGCAACAAAAGAGCAACACAGTATATACCTAACTGGTTCGGGCCACTCCACCACTGCTCTTATTTTTTTCTCCTTTCGTGTCGAGTTCCCAAATATTTGGGCCAGGTCATGATCTATTTGCAGTTCACCAAAATTCAAGGCACTTAACATGAAAATAGATTTAACGTCATTAATCTCCTTCTCGTTTCTCAATTGTCCTTCTAACAAATTTTTAGTTCCTCTTCCAATCACCACACTTCCGTCCCCTTGTGCTTTCTACCAATTTGTCACTACTAAGAATCGTTCCCTTTAATACCAACTATTACGTTATTCTCTTAATGTAAGGAATATCCCTAAAACTTATAAAGGAGAAGGGAAGAATTTCACAATTGCTTCAAAATTTTGATTTATTTTATTCGTTACAATGACTAATAAACAATATTATACCCTTTTAGATTACAACACTTGTTTATTCCAAATAGTTCGCTATAGATTCGTTACAGATATGGTGTGTATCTCTTTTTAACACTAATGTTAGTATTACTATGTCATTTCCTGCTTGTTCTCACTTTTCTGCTTCCTTCTTCAACGTTGCTTTCTTTCTTCCCTTTATTCTTCACATGTGTTGCTTTTATTCGTAACATAACTTATGACAATGCGATCACCATCTAGAGGAATTTTAAGAGCTTTAAGTGAAAAAGGATTGATGGAACCTCCTCATTGATATGTGTTTAATTGTTGATACATTTAATCATTTACACTTAGCTATTAATGACATAAAATTGCTTAAGATACTTGCTTTAATTCATATATGATTTTAGGTGCAATTTGGAAGCAAAGAAATTAAAGTAAGTCAAAATTTCTACATTTAGGTTGTTTTCTAAAGATTAATTTTCACTTGTCTTCATGGAGCAAGAAGAAGAAAATTAAAAGACAAGAAGAAAATTAAAAAAAACAAATAACGTGAGCTGCATGGATTATGCATGCAATTACGTTTATTAAGTGCTGGGACTTAAATAAGAGAAAACGGTAGTGTTGGAAGCATATGAAGGCAATTGGAAGGAAGCAGTGACCAAAACGACAACGGGGAAGCTAGTAGACCACAATATCTAAGTAGCAGAAACTCAGATACCTAGATAAAACAGCGATGCAATGGTGTTAAATGCAGCATTAAAAGGAGGACACGTCGACGTTTTGGAAGAGAACTGAAGGAGGGTTTTAGAGAAAAATAGTGACGGTGGACCAAAAACTCTCATATTTAATTGTCACATCACCAAACAGTAAAGAGAGGAGGGCTTCGAGGCTTATGGAGAAACAAGAGAAATGGCATAAATAGTATGAGTGGACCAAAAACCATGAAGTTTATTTGTTAAATCAAGCTACAGTGAGAGGCTGCGAGAGAGAACAAAAGAGAAGAAGAGTGGTGTGAATAGTAGCTTGGTCTAAATGTTCAATTTTCCCATCGATGAATAGCAGGGAGGAGAAGAAGCTTGGTAGTGAGTAAACAACTGTAGGGTTTTCAGTAGGGATATTAACGCTAGCTGAAGTATTTTTTTGGGAGAAACTTATGGAGGGTTAAACATCCTGATGCCTGTTCGGAGGTAACATCAATACTGACGACCCGAGTTAAGTGTATTTTTTCTATTTTTGTTGTTTCTTTCTCTCCTTAGAAATTGATTGTGTTATTTTATGCTAATGGATTTGGATTTTATGTATGGATAATTGAATTTTCGTTATTGTTCAGTTATTTATGTATGAACCTATTGGGTATTATGAAAAAATGATTTTAATGCATTCATTGAATCGTTTAATTACATACCCATTGCTAGAATTTTGATATAATCTGTAATTGTTATGTTGAAATCATGTGTAGCGACTAATGATTCATAATCATTATGGATAACATGACCTAGATTAAATGACGCATCATATGTGGTTGTTGCCTTGATTAGTCAGTTTTTCCAATTCGTAATGCTACTGTCTAATTAAATCTAGAGATCATATCCTAGGTTATTCGGTGGTTAGGTTTAATTAATGATCATATCTTGTTTAAACAAAACCTAAGGAAAAACTCGGGTTAATTATTAACCCAAGATTAATAGTTTCTAGGAGAGGTTTGAGAACAACATATCAATGAAATATGCTTAATTAGGGTATAGTCTGAGATTGAACTAAAGAACTGGATCCCTACCGAATTCCCCACTTTTATCAATTTTTGCATCCTTTCTTTAATTTGTTTTTGTTAGTCTAGCTTCATTTTATTTTCTGTTTCAAAATCCAAAACCTCCTATTACCTAAACATCAATTAATTTCATTTCATAAGCTAACCAAACGCTCCTTGTGGGGTCAACCTAGACTCACCACTACTACAGTAGTAGTCTAGTTATTTTATTTTGACTAGCGTTACGACATGCAGGTCAATTTTTCGCCGTTACCGGAGAGTAGTGCGATGTTTTAGTTTTTGTTTGTGATTTAATTGGTGCTTTGTATATATCTGTTCGAAATTAATTTCTTTTCAATTATTTCATGATCTTTTCATTTTTTGTTTCATGTTTGTGAAAAAAATTTCGATATGGACAGAGGTAATTTCTTTTATAACTTATACTCTCAATCCTATAACAATATTTGGACTGATCAACGTAACTTTTGTTATGGATGGGATAATGATCAGAATTACTTCCATGATAGTTTGCAGGATGCACAACAATTCTCATGCAGACCAGAAGCTTCCTATCATGACTCTAATCCATCTCTAAAAGAGTTGATTAATATTGTGAACGCTAATACTTTGTAATTGGAGCAGAATACTTTATAATTCCAACAAGAAGGAGGGCAATTTCTAAAAACTACATGGTCTAGCATCCAAGATTCGAAGAGCCAACACGACTCAGGTGCATCTCTACAAGAAATGCTTAATATTATGGCTGCTAACAATCTTCAAATTCAACAGGATATGCAGCAGTTCCAATAGAATATGCAGCAGTTATTTCAGCAAACTGTACAACAAATTCAATAGGATGCTCTACAATTCCAGCAAGATACAGTGCCTCAATGGGGAGATATTAATCATCTGGAACCACAAAGCGAAGAGGAGCAGCTGTATTAACCCGAGGTGTACCCAATAGATGTTTGTACGGAAACTTTATAAAGTGATGAGGAGCTTGAGAATTTTGAGGTCAACCCTTAACGATTTGCTTGTGTAGAAGAAGCAGAGGAGAAGCTTGAAGCAGCTTGAAGGTAACTACTGATTTCATGATTATTTTTAAGAATAACTCTTCACCTTTACGTAGCAAGCAAAGTGGAGGAATTAAATGACGAAGAAAAAGGCGAAGAGACATTTGAGATATGTCCAGAGTGCATGAACTTAATCAAGATTGAACGTAGGAGGATAGGGAAGATACTGAATATGAAAGATTATCAACCAAGGCCCTATCCGGAAGAACCTCACGTAGAGGAGCCACATGTGACACCTAAAGATCACAATTTTGTCACGTGAGGAAAGTATGGAGTCCAGCCAGCGCTAACAAAGGCGTTTCTTGAGAGGCAACCCAAGGGAAGTAAATTTCTTTTCTTTACATTTTTGCATTTCTTTTTAAATGAATGTGTGTTCTTTGTTGGTTTATTTTTGCTTGTTTTAAGTTTTCAATCAAAATCAGAGAAAGAATAAAACAAACAAAGAAACATTTGCTCATTTTCTGTTGCTTCTGGGATATATAGTCATGAGTAGAGAATGAATTGACTAGAGAATTTCATAGCAACTTTGGCATATACTTTTTCTCTTGTGATTGGTTGATATGCATTATTATAGAAGAGTAGTGACTAGTGGTGGACAAAGCCAGTGAGATTTTGAGCCTTATTTAACTAACACATTCATATCAGTCTCATTATCTTTTGATAATAAATGACCTTCATGACATGTACATCCCGATTTTGAGTTGAAATTTTATCTGAGACCACATTTTTATTACATGCATTAACATGGATATGATTAGGCATTATTTTCTTTTCCGAACTACATTAGCTAAATAGTCTACCCATTATATGATTTTTCATTTTAATAAGCCCCTTTGAGCCTTATTAGCCTTTCTTTTTATATCAACCACCTTACATGCTTTATACTTAACCAAATGTCCTACCTAAGCCATAAAGCTAATGGAACATTTATGATTGGTGAGTTTGTGGATGTACAAAAGTGTAAGTGTGGGGGTGTATATATGTGTGGAATGGTTAATGTTGGGATGTTTTATTATGTCTTATCATTGAAATTCCCATGTTAATGTAGTTTCTTTTAATGTTTCTTTTTAAAAAAGGGAGAAAAGAAAAGAAAAGAAAAGAGAAAAGCACAAGATAAAAAGAAAAAGAATAAAAAATATATGTTTAAATAAATTTATCAAGGAGGAAGTGCATATGAGTTTGCAAAATTATTCATGATTAATGCATCTTCTTAAAGTTTTAATGAATATAATATTTGAGTATGTTGAATAAGAGGTAGATGTTGGCTTGGAAAGTTCACTCTTGTGGTTTCAATGTATTGTTGGATATAAATTGTATGAATGATTCTTTCGGATTGGTATATGTTTCATGTCGTTTGTGTGTGAGTTGAATTCGGTTGTGAAATATCAATGTTGCATTCGTCATAGCTGACGATACATAGTTTTTGCTAAGTGTTGTTTTGTTTCACTAGCTTAATGACTTTCATGTTACTTGACCCAAATACATCTCACCTTACCTTTGCCCACATTACAACCTTAAAAAGTCCTTTGATCCATGATTTTGCATGTGAATTTTAGTGGTAGAAAAATGAAATGATATGCAAAGTTGTGGATTATCATGATCATGAATGGTGTTGAGTGTACCCGTTGGTATATTTTAGTTAAACACATTTTTCAAGTCTACAATTAGATTGCTAAGAGTTTAAAGGTATTGAATGTTGATTGATCATGGGTAAAAGCTTAGAATGTTGACATCTTGCTATGATTTTTGAAAGTCATTCATTTTTGCTTATGATTATATATTCTTACAACATATGGGAAATGAGTCAATGTTTTCTGGTCTTTGAGCTTAATTAGGATGTTTTACCTGAGGATGACCAAAAGCTAAGTGTGGAGGAAATTGATACGTGTTTAATTATTGATACATTTAATCATTTACACTTAGCTATTAATGACATGAAATTGCCTAAGATATTTATTTTAATTCATATATGATTTTGGGTACAATTTAGAAGCAAAGAAATTAAAATGAGTCGAAATTAATTTGGGTCTTTTTCTGAAGATTAGTTTTCACTTGTCTTCATGGAGCAAGAATAAGAAAATTAAAAGAAAAAAAAGCAAATAATGTGAGCTGCATGGATTATGCATACAATTATGTTAATTAAGTGCTGGGAATTAAATGAGAGAAAATAACAGTGCTGGAAGCATATGAAGGCAACTGGAAGGAAGTAGTGACCAAAACGACAGTGCGGAAGCAAGCAGACCAGAACATTCAAGCAGCAGAAACGCAGATGCTAGGATAAAACGATGATGCAATGGCGTTAAATGCAGCGTTAAAAGGAGGACACGTCAACGTTTTGGAAGAGAACCAAAGAAGAGTTTTAGAGATGAATAGTGACAGTGGACTAAAAACTCTCATCTTTAATTTTCACATCACCAAACAGTGAAGAGAGGAGGGCTTGGAGGCTTACGGAGAAACAAGAGAAATGGCGTGAATAATATGAGTGACCAAAACTATGTAGTTTATTTGTCAAATTAAGCTACAGTGAGAGGCTGCAAAAGAGAACAAAAGAGAAGAAGAGTGACGTGAATAGTAGCTTGGTCCAAATGTTTATTTGTCCCATGAACGAATAGTAGGGAGGAGAAGAAGTTTGGTAGTGAGTAAAGAACCTTAGAGTTTTTGATAGGGATATTAACAGGGGTTGAGGTATTTTTCAGGAGAAACTTGTGGAGGATTAAACACCCCGACGTTGGTTCGGAGGTAACATCGACACCAACGACCTGGGTTAAGTGTATTTTTCTATATTTGTTGTTTCTTTCTCTCGTTAGAAATTGATTGTGTTATTCTATGCTAATTGATTTGGATTTTGTGTATGGATAATCGGATTTCGTTATTGTTCAATTATTTGTAAGTGAACCCATTGTGTATTGTGAAAGGAAGATTTTAATACATTCATTGAATCGTTTAATTGCATACCTATTGCTAGAATTTTGATATAATTCGTAATTGTTATGTTGAAGTTTACGTGTAGCGACTAATGATTCGTAATCATTAGGGATAACATGACCTATGTTAAATGATGCATCATATGTGATTGTTACCTTGATTAGTCGGTTTTTCTAATTCATGATGCTACTGCCTAATTAAATCTAGAGGTCAAATATTAGGTTGTTCGATGGTTAGGTTTAATTAATGATCATATCTTAATTAAACAAAACCTAAGGAAAAACTCGGGTTAATTATTAACCCATGATTAATAGTTTCTAGGACAGGTTTGAGAATAATAAATCAAAAAAATACGCTTAATTAGGGTGTAGGCTGAGATGAGACCAAAGAACCAGATCCCTACCGAATTTCCCACTTTTATCAATTTTTGCATGTTTTCTTTAATTTGTTTTTATTATTCTAGCTTCATTTTATTTTTTATTTCAAAATCCAAAACCCCCTATTACCTAAGCATCAATTAATTTCATTTCATAAGCTAACCGAACACTCCCTGTGGGATCGACCTAGACTCATCACTGTTACTGTAGTAATCTAGTTATTTACTTTGACTAGCGTTATGACGTGTAGGACACTCATCCATCCACCTAACATCACCAGAAGTAAGTAAATGAAATTCATGATTCTTTATTTAGTTACTTGGGTATATGTAAACAGAAGCCTTTGAGAGGAGGGTTTACCATTCAATTCATGCATTTTCTTAGGAATAGTTAACCTTTAAGACTTTAAAGGTTCCATCTATATCTCATAAGGGGAATGGCTGATTCATAGGATTTATGTGCATATAAAATCTCTCTTATCTAATAGATAATATTACAAGATACCTTGTTCTCTTTTTACGATATTCCCCAAAAGTCTTGTAATTTCTCTCCCCCTATATTGTATAAACACAACAATTGAAAGCTATCTTAAGGAATACTGCCTCCTTCCCTATTTTGGATATCATCTTATTAGCCCATCTTAGAATCCCAATCCATTCAATTTTAGAGCAATAAAGGTTTAGAAGATGTTGGATAGTTGATAAAATAGTGTTAGAAAATGTGAATTGGAAAAATAAATGAGAGATAGTCTCTATACCTCTTCCACATAGAGAACATAGGCCATTTGTAGAGTTGTGCAATATGTCCTTTATCTTTAAACTTTATTTTGTAGCAATCCAACTAAAAAAGGAGGCCTTAAGAATTAATGTTTTCTTCCAAACAATATCATACTAGGGTACTATAAGGGTTAAAGGTTTAAGCAGTTGTAGACATTAAAAGTTTGTAAAAACCTTAAAAAGGATAAGCTAACCAAATTACTATATCCTCTTTTATGGGTTTAGGAGGATAACTAGGATAATAACAATTCAACCTTTTGGCACCTTTGTATAAGATGTTCTAAATGTGTCCCTGTACCACTCTATTGACTTCAAAGGACTTAAATTATATGAATCAAATTAGAAATAAGATTAATTTCCATTTCCAAATAAAACCTTGCAGTGTGGATAAGAGACATTTCTTTTCCTTAGTATTTGAATAAAAGTCCAAGATTGTTCTCTGTCAATTCTTAACTACCACAAACTAGATTTCTTCAAACAATAATCATTCACCCATTTAGTCTAAAGAAAGTTCTTATATTAAATAGTCTCCATAACCTCTTTTAGGGATGGAAAAAGGGCCTGGGTCAGGCCAGGTCATCCTAGGCTCAATATGGTCCAGGCTTAAGCCAAGACAGGCCCATTATCATCCCTAAATGCTCCTTATAATATGACTAAGCAAATGATGATAATATATAAATTGCGTATAAAAGTTTGAGCCGAGTGATTGTGAGATAAATGAAACATGCCATTAGCCATCGGTAGGACAATCCATCCTTAGCCCATTCACCATTAGCAAGCCTAGATAGTAACCTTACTTTATCGGGGTGTTTGTCAGTTTGCTTCCAAGTAGTCCAATTTCGAATAATATATCCAAAGCATATTTTCACTAACACAAGAATAATCCTTTGGATGAGTGGGGCACTTTGATATCTAAAAAACTATTTCAATACCCTTAAATCTTTAATATTGAAGCATTTATTCATGTATAACTTAAAAGTGAATAATTTGCTTAGTATTGAATAAAATCATACATCTTTGGCATTATGGTAAACATGGTGAAGCAATTTCGAGAAGCCTGGCATAACCTATAAATTGATTTACATAATCAAAATATATTGTCTTAATGATCTATCCTGAATATAAGAGAAAGCTTCAATGTATAATTCCTTTTCTAAGTCGTCATGCAAGAACACATTGTTAACATCCACGTGATGCAACCACAACCTATTATGGACAGAAAAACACGAATAGTCATGAGTTTGGCAATTGTTTCAAATGTCTTGTAAAAGTTAAGACCTTTAATATACATGAAACAGATATGTTCTTAATTGATTATTAATTTATTCCATAACACTTAGTGATTATTACTATGAAAATGCTTAGGATACTTATTTTAGTTCATATTTGATTTTAGGCACAATTCAGAAGCGAAGGAGCTAAAGTGAGTCAAAAGCACTATATTTGCATTGTTTTTTGAAGAATCACACTCACTTGTCTTCATGTAACAAAAAGAAGAAGATTAGAGCAAGAAGAAGGAAAGAAAATATAAAAAAATGAAGAACATGAAAAATGAAGAGTGAAGAGAGAGAAACCCTTCGCTACCAATTGTGCCTTATAACCCTCAACTATTCCTTCTGACGTGTGCCTGGTCTTGCATACCCACTTATAGTTAAACAGCTTCTTTCTGAGCGGCAAAGTCTCCAAAGATCATATTTTATCTACTTCAAGTTTGAAATTTTTTGAGCCATCGCATCTCACCATTTTGTGCTCTTCATAGCCTCTGCATAGTTCCTAGGCTTAACCTCCAAGGTTATAGCTATAAAATAGTTCAATAACCCTAAGAAAAATTATCAGATTCACATAATTCGCTAAGGGATAAGGAGTACATGAGGAGCTTTCATATTATGGTGACTTTGAAGGAGGGAAGAAATTTTGATTGAAAATGGCCCTAAACCTACCATAACGATGCAATAAACAACACAATCCTCCAACTGAGCTGATTGATGAGTTGTTCATTGCGGTATGCTCTCAGCTGCTTAAGCTTTAGCAATCTCCTCATGAGAATAACTTACATTGCATTTTAACTCCAAATTTTAGCTTTTGATTTCTTCGCTTTCATCACTCGTCTCTAGTATATCAAGACTTTTCTCAAATGAATGATTAACATCTTAAATTTGACATTCAATCTATCCATGACATTGAGCAAAAGGAAACATAGTTTTATGAAAAGGAACATAACAAGAATAAAAGAAATAACCCTTTTTTAGGTCACAAAACCTTTAAACTTTCTTCTTATATGGGTATCCTATAAAGACACACTACCTACTTCTAGGCGCGAATTTATATTTTGGTTTTGGATTATTGTGCACATAACACGGGCATCTAAACACTTGAACAGGTTTGTAGGATGACCTCAACAAAATCTTATAAGGTAATCATTTGTTCAAATTAACAGTCGGCATTATATCTATCAGATAAGCTGCAGTTAAACACCCATGCTACCTCCAAAATGTTTGTATCTTTATGTTCTACTGTACAATTTTATTGTGGTATATTTATGCAACTCGTTTTGTGAATAGTACCCTTCTTTCTGTAGTATTCCTGCACTAACCTCGAATCAAACTCCAACTCATTATCACTCCTTATGCACTTAAAAATCTTCTTAAATTAAGTCTCAAAAAATTTGAAAAAGTATACCAGGCATCAACTAGCCTCACTTTTGCTTTCAATAAATAAACTTATAGTGCATAACTATGCACCACAAGATGATGCCTTATGATAAGCCCTTATAAATCATACCGTATAAGATTAAAGCAACTTTTAGCATTGTTATTATTTAATGGGAAAGGAGAATGACTTTTTTGGCTAGAAAAAGCATAAAAAATATTCTTGTTTTAAAAATCTATCCTACTAATATTATGAATAAAAAATAAATGTTGATTAAACTGATATCCAAGACATTGGTATTAGACCATGAAGGTGTCCACTCTCTCTATCTTTATAATCGAATGTAGCTTCGTATACTTAAAGTAGTAAACACCCTTGAAGCTTACCCACTCCAATTGACATCTTTAAGGAATGGTCTTATATTACACAAACCTCATTAATGAACATAACTTGACAATTTAACTTAGTAATCAACTATTGTATGAAAATCAAATTGTAAGTTAAACTAGGCACATAAAGTACATTAATCAAAGTCACATCCTGGCTTAATGTGACTCGGCCTATCATCATTTTAGCCATATTTGTCCCATTAGGCAAAATGACTAGCAAAGGTTCTACCTTTTCAACATCACTCATCAAATCTAAGCAACTTGTCATATGATTAAATGCCCATTATCCAATATCCATGTATGCTTTTTAGATTCCTTATTAGAAAGTTTCTCAGAATTATCATAATCTATAAGTGTCTAAAACTGTTTGTTCAACAAACCTAGAATACTGCTATTGCTTTCAGATTTTCCTTGTGGGGTAAGAAAAGCTTGAGCCTTACATGGGGCTCACTTACCTCTTAAGTTGGCCTACTTTCAACTATAAGCTGGCTTAGTGCGATTTTGACCTCGTGACTCTCTCTACCAAATGGAATAGTGGATGACTTCAAAACATTCTGAAACTTTTTTGCTAGTCTTACCATAGTGTGCATTGCCTCTCATTCACCCTTTCTGTCGTGATTATTTGACTTGAAGACCAGACTTTAATTTGGCCACGCACTGCACCGCTAGGGCCATTACCTTGACACATTCTTCCCGGCCTAAAACTATAGACCTGTGGCATTCTTCTATAGTAATTAAGGCATGAGTCTTGTTGACAATAGGTAAATGATCTATGCTCTGATACCATATACAATTAAAATTAAAGAGAAAACATATTTCTTTGATTTATGAAAAATTATATATATATATATAAAGAGTCGCCAAGGTATATATATATAGATAAGTAACACTACCCTTAAATGGTAAAACACTAATTCAGTAAAACATTAACACCTAATTAAGATATTGAAAATTCTATTTACAACTAGATTTTTCATATTATCGTAAAGGAGCTTTAATTCTTTAATAAAAATTGAATTCTTATTGATGTTAACTTAATATTATACATTTATCTGCAAAAGTTCATCAAATTTCTTTTACCATTTAAGATAGTTTTTGTTTTCCTAAAAAACATAAAATGGATTCTTTACAAATTTAATCAACTGTTTAACCAAACTAAGAAACACATTATACTATTAATTGTTGACACAAGTCCTTTTCACCTATAACTCTTCTAATTTAAATTACCAATACTATTCTTTTTAGCTGTATTTTCCTCTTCATACGAGTTGCTACATAAAGATGAAACAAACTATTGGCTTGGCATCCAAATAAATGGCCTAGGAAGGACTTCATATTGGTGAGTTATGAATAAAATGAGTAGCTAATAAATAAGTAAGACTTGAGAATTCTATATATGATGTTTTGTTGTTAATGCTTGATTATTAAAACTTTGGCTATCATAAGGATGTGACATGTCGAAAATTCTATTACTCAATCACTAAAATGATTTTAGTTACACAATTTATAATGATTTTTTCATGCTTTGGAAATAAGTTACTTTAATGCATGAACATGTAAGGCTGTTAGCACTAATTTAACTGTAATCATAAACCTTTAAAATTGGGAGGAGAATAATGGTTGCGAGGAACAATTTGTCCTTTACTCACTCTCAATCAATGTATCATTTAGTACAAACTATATAGTTATGTAAACCTACCATGCTCAAACAACATATTTTTCAGTAAATACAACTTTTTTAGACTTTTAGTATAAAAATCTTACTACTACATAAAAATCAAAAACAATTATACCATTTAAAATAAAACTGAATTGATCATGAGTAGGAATTTCATTTAAGTGGATGTGTCAATGAGTATTATCTTCTACAACTATTTTTATAGGAATTAAACTTCCTCCTTCACTTCAAAATCTAATGATCAAAATTTATATTTAAAAAGCAGCAGAAGATTATGTAAAGCTAATTGTAAAAAGTTTTCAATTATATAGGATCGAAACATACTTATAACACAGAGCAATTGAACAAAAATCACTTACAAATTCTTGCGTTAATCCATAGGATTAGAGATTTGTAGAATCCTAGAACTTGCATAATTTCTTATTCATGTTTTTCACATACTTCAAATTTATTTATTACAAACTTGATATTTCTAATAAATCATATCTTATATATGATTTTTTTAATAGTTGTGATGTTTACTGTTATAACGTCTAATATTATTAACTTATTATGTGTACTTTTCCATAATCTCTCACTTGCACGTAATGAAGTTAATTGACTAAAAAAAATGTAATTTTGAAGTTCTCATACTTGTTTAATATCCCAGACAACCAGTATATTACAAGAGCAAATTGTCATACATCTATCAAGAATATATAACTTCTTGACTAATAATTCAATCCTAAAGTGAATTTAGTATGTTATACAATAGATCATTTATTGCATAAATAATAATCTATTCTCATTATATAAATATTTTGTATTTGTATTGCCTTCTACATAGAAGGTGGGCCCTTTTAAATATGTAATCATGCAAATTTGGAATTAAAATAAACTTCTTTATTTTTAAATTATTTGATCAAATTAACTCTCTTTTCTATAATGTCCCACAATATCAAAACATGTATGATTTTCTAGTAACATTCCAAGATAGAAAACATTAATTCAATTATTTGTTATTAGAACCTGAGTAAAAGGGGAATCTTTAATTTGAGATTCAAATAACCTTAAAGGATCTTCACAATAATAAGTTGAGAATATGATTTATATTATCTTTATTAGTAAAAAAAATGCACACATAATATGATCCATGTATTACAATATTAACTCTCATTTTTTAGAACTTATGTTTTTCCTCAAATATTATACAGATGATAGCTTAGATATAATGAATGCCTAACTTGAGTTCATTTGTTTATTTATTGAATCCACCCTTTGGAACTCACATCTATCATATCAAGATAGATTGGGAAAATATATCATTTCTTTAGGTTATGTCAAGTAACCTCTTACACCCTTTAATATATATCACATTGACATTAGTATTTTAAGTCTTGAGCTCTAGTTTATTACCTAGATAAATTGCTTAAACCTTGTCTCATCTCAATTCCTACAAAATAATGTAAGTGATCACTCATGTGAGAAGGCATCTCATATTTGTCCAACATAATTCTTATGTTTATAACTAAATTTTCAATACTCATTTTAATATTCACTTTAGAATTAAAAAATTAATTCAATATCAAGCATTTTCATATTTCTAAAATTGAATTTTCATTTAAAATTCAATCTAAAAATCACTACAAAAAAGTCTATTAGTTATGATTTTTCCCTATATTTTAGAATTCATAGCCAAATGTAAGTATATCGTATGAATTTTCTGAATGGTAAGCTATTGAAGCAGTATCCCAGAAAAAATATTTTGTGAGCTTTATCAAAGATTATTAGTTACATTTATTTTAACTATGAATTATTTTTTGTAACCAAAACAATATTAGTGAATATGTTATATTTATATTTAGTAGCCAAAGATTATTAGCTACGTTTGTTTTAATTACAAATTATTTTTCGTAACTGAAATAGTTTTGGTGAATTTCTTTTAGGTAAAAACTATTAATTACATATTCTTGAACAAGGTGAAATCTCCAAATTATAAAACACTCTAAATACGACACCATTTTTCAATTACAAGAACAAATACTCTCTCCCCCACTCTCAGACTATCCTAAAGGTTTGAGTTTCATACCATGTCTATGAAAAATGGTATGAAACTTGCCTCATCAGTACCGGTCAGTATTGATGATTTTGCGTGGCATCTGCTGGTATCGTAAAATTTAAAAAATTGAAGGACCTTTTTGCAAACAAAACTAACAAACTCTCTCTCTCTGCTCTCTACTCACACAAATTCATCTCCTCTCTTTACTCTCTCTCCTCATCGCCAGCCACACTAGTCACCATTTTCATGCAACACCAAAAGAAAAAATTAAAAATTTAGCAAGAACATGTAAGAAAATAGTGAAACACACAAAATGCAGATTTCAGAAGACAAAAAAGAAAACATACTTGGTTTTGCTTTTGGTTTTCCTTTTTAGTGTGACAGATTGGTTTTCCTTTTTGGTAGTTTCAACATTCAAAGCATACATTAAACCTTCTCCATGATGATTTTATTCATCCTCTTGACAACACTATTTTGTTATAGGATATCATTTTTTTTCTTCTTATGTATTATTCTATATCTAGCATAATTTAGAGACACTTCAACTTTCTCTCTATCTCCTTTTTCATTATGTTATGAAATTTTTTAAAGTTCTTAAATACATGGCTTTTTGTTTTTAGCATAAAGACCTAAGTCTTATGAGTAACATCATCAATAAAAGTAATAAAATGCTTATTACTATCTAATGACTCCATTTGACGGGACTACAAACGTTTGAGTGCATTAGCTTCAACTTAGTCTTCCTTGTAATATAACTTTTATGGAAAGACACTCGATGTTACTTTCCAGCCACAAAATGATGACAGGGATTGAGAGTGACATTAGTTTTTATAGGGATAATTGATTTGGAAATTATCAATTTAATCCTATTCGCGCAATCGTGTCACAAATTTTGATATTGGAAATGTGGAGAAGTATTCTCCTCAACACATTTTAGTTCTCTAACATATGCCTTCAAGTGTGTGTTGTATAAGGTATAACATAATCCACTATGAGCAATCATTAATCCTCCTTTAAATAACTTCCACTTGCCATCTCCAAAGGCGTACAAATATCCTTTTTGATTAAGTATATTCGTAGATAAAAAATTAAGGCACAAGTTTGGAATGTGTTGAGCACCTTTCAAGGTTAACATACACCTAATGTCGGTCTGAACTTGGATGTCATCCATGTTGGTCTGTTTTTTTCTTCACACTTCCAAAATCACCACTCCTATAATTGGGGAAGTATTCCCTTTTCAAACACAATGATAGGAACCCCCTATATCAATAAGCAACTCAAATTCTAAGTTCTAATATAGAGGCACTAGTTGGTCACAAAAATCAATGATACCTCATTATCTATATTTAAGGTTTTTATTATAGTGTTATTGCCATCTTTATCTTTCTATTTGTATTGCTTCTTTTAGTCCACTTGTAGCATAACTTCTTAATATAACCAAGTTTGGTGTATCAGTGACACATTCTAGCATCTTTGCCATCTCTTAACTTGGACATCTTTTTAGATTTTCCTTGCCTCTTAGGACCTTTACTCTTACTTCTTCTTTTGTTCTTTATCGTAAGAACTTGTAAGTTATCAACATAAATCTCCCTCCTCCTATTATGTTCATTAAAATTGCTCTCATTGATCACATCTAAAGAAAACACCCTATCTTGAGCGAAGTTGTTGATAATCAACTAAAGTTTCCCAAATATTCAGTAAGAACTTAATAGAAATAATGCTCGTATCTCATAATTAAGGATGATCTTTATTGTAATCAACTTATTAATAATATCTTTAAAATCACTAAGATGCTTCGATAATGATTTCTCAGCCTTTGACTTTATGTTTATAAGTCTTTTAATTAAGGAAGACTTGTTGTGAGTGGTCTTCATCTCATAAAGACTCTTTAATTTCTTTCACAGCTTTAAAGGATTCATCTCTTAGGATACATGATTGAATATGCTGATATCAATTCGGTGTTTATTAGTTCCCAAGATTTGTCAGTTCATATTTTTTCACTCTTTGTCTATCATATTCTCTAGATTATACAAGACATCATTTTTTATACTTTTTTCCACATCATTGGATCATAGATATTCCATTATAGGCTTTTATATTAAGTAGTTGGTTGACGTCAACTTTACCATAGAATTATTGCCACTCTTTATTCCTAACTTTGATATCAATTATTAGGACTCTAAGCAGTAATACTCATAAGATCAATAAGATTACTCAATCAATAAAAAAATGCTCATACAATAAAGATAAATTAGGCACAGGATTTAACATGAAAAACTCTCAAGTATAGAGGGAAAAACCACAAGATCAATCAGTGATTGACTACGATTAAGTTGATATTTAAATTTACCATAAGTTTACGGCATAGTTACAGCTAACATATGCAAGTATAGGTCAATCCCATGAAGACAATAAGTATTAGTAATTAACCTTTTTCTATTATCTAACCGATGAATCAGATTTTGGTTATTAATTAAAAATTAAACTAAATAAACAATTAAGAATTAAATCAATTTTAAACAAAAGACAGAGGAAAGAACTTAGAAAAATCAATATCAAATAATAATGTTGATAGGTGTATATTTTACTATGTTTTATTATATGTTTAAGTGTGCTTTTAAGTGTTGGTTAGATGATTATCATATGTATAGACTTAGAATTATTTAATTGTTAATGTTTGTATGTATTCTTAAGTGTTTGTTTGGTTTAGAGCAAGAATTAGATCTTAATTCTATGTTTCAAGAGGTTTTTGATGTGTTTGTTAGTGATAGAAACTAGGAAGTTGAAGAATGAAGAAGATGGAGGTTGAATGAAGCACGTAATGATCATGACTCCTTACGATCGTGGCAGAAGAATATTTCCAAATGCACGATTGTGAAAACACTTTCCAGGTGTGACCTTTTCCGTATCTTTTAGGATTTTGGCACATTTTTGGAATCGAATGAAGTGGGAAACCTTAAAAACAACCCTAAGACCCTAAAGTACTATTTAAGAATGTGAAACACTCCAAAAAAAGGCAGCAGCCACACATCAAATTGAATCAAAATTGAGAGATTAAGAAGGGCATCAGGAAATTCCAACATTCCTAATCATGATGTTAAACAATTTTTCTCTTTTCCTTTTTGTTTATTTCATTATCCTTGATTTGTAATTGGATTTCTATGATGCTTAACATGTCCATGGAGTTCAAAACTCAAATTAGGAATTATTCTGAATTTATTTGGTGATTTTGGTCATTGTTGAATTCATTATATTTCTGATGCTTGTGATAATTGTGCATGCTTACACATTAACAACAAATCGAGAGACTGAGTCAAAAATAATCAAATTAGATTGTGCAACGAGAGTTGATAGTTTAATAATTCATGCAATTATCAAATTAATAATCATTCTAAGAGAGTTATTGTGTGAGAAATTGATTATCCAATAGATAACTTCAAATCTAATAGAAAAAATTATGAAAGTTTTGTGAATCGAGAGTTTGCAAAAGTAGAATTTTTAGATTCAATTAGGGTTAATTGCTTAAGTCTTGAGAGAAAGTAATCAATAGCTTCAGAAATCTATAATAAAAAACATTAATTGATTCAACAAGATTGAGGGAACCAAACAGGGAAATAAAAGTTCTTAAGTATTCAATCTTTATCAATCTTAATTTTATTAGCAGCTCAACTATTTTACTGTTTACTTGTTTCATTTATTTATTTGTTTTATTTGTTTTATTTATTTTTATTCAATTCAATTTCATATTACCTTAGAAAAAGTTAGGTACAGATTGTTAGCTATTACATAATCCTCGTGGGAACGATACCTTTTGATACTACAAGATATGATTTGTATACTTGTGGATATTAAGAGTTTTATTATATATAAAATATGCTCAACAAGTGTCTAGGTAATGAATCCCCCCTAAGAATCATTAAATATTAACCTTTTATCACGTAATTATATTATTGATTATTAGACTATGAAAATTTTGATTTTATGTTAATATCTTTCTCAAGACTATTAACAACTAATCCATTAGTTAATTAATATAACCTATGACTACTTTATTGATTTATGACTTTCCTTATTAAGTTTAACTCTAATGTAAAGGATTTATGTCGACATATCTCTAGGTGTGCATGCAACTCCTTCTAGTTATGGTAGATCTATTCATACAAGAAGATTTCTCAATTTTTATATTATAAAATCAGATAATGTACTAATATTTTAGATCTATTAGAATATATATATAACATATAATTGAATCATAATAGATCAATCAAAATAATTGCATTAAATAAAAGAATCAAAATATATTGTTATCACAAACTAGGGTTCATCACACTTGGACACTAAATACGTTTCGTTATTCATAGAAAACAAAATCAATAACAAATATGCAAAAAAAAAAATAAAAACTAAAGAAATAATAATTCTAAATCTCCCTTTCTCTTTTATTGAATCTTCTTACATGTATGGATTGGATGTAGCTTTCTATGGGATCTCTTGAAGTATTCTTTATGTTTTTCTTATCCCTTGATCAGAATTGCTACCTCTAAATGTTGCTTATGAACTAAAAACTCTTAAAAAGTTGGATCCCTCATTTTGCATCTGCTCACGTCCTTTCTATAGTAAAATTTAGGATTTTTAGGATATACATGGTCACTTATAGAGGTGTGTTGGAGACCTTGTATATTCAAAAACACTTGAATTAGTGATGTTACATAGACATAAAGACTTATATTGACAACATATCGTGTATATTAACGTACATGGGCATGTAACTTCATATGACTAGAAACCAAATTCTCCAATCTTCACACATTTACAGAGACTTATACAAGTCAATGTACACAATCACGTAGGTCCTTAGTTGCTTCAAATCTTTGTTCCATGTCATGATTTTATCCAAATTCTTCTCCTTTTTGTTAATATAGGCTTTATGACCTACAAAAGCACTGAAAGCAAATTAAATACCAAATATATAACGAAACTATAAAGTATCAAGAAACATACTGAAGTAAATCACACGGTAATATAGAAATTACTTATAATAGACAAAATACACAAAAGGGGGGTTGAATTGTGTATCCTTTTCGTGAATATAAAATCTTTAATATTTCGGATAAGAACTTCTCAAACTTGTTCAAAGACTATCACAAAATTTTTATCTAGTTAAATCGCAAATAACCTCTATATACTTGTTTAAAAAACAAAATAGAATAAATTGAGAGATAGAGGATAGACACTGCGATTTTATACTGGTTCACCCCAAACCGTGGGCTACGTCCAGTATTCAGAATTTGTCTAAGTATTCACTATACTTCAACAAATTACAAGTATTCTTTCTTTCTTCTCGAGCCTCTTCAGGTCTCTTACACTAAGTATTCTTTCAGCTATCTTAGCCTCTCTAGGCTCTTAGCCTCTCCAGGCTCTTAGCCTTTTCTTTCTCTCAATAGAAAGATGTCTTGAGCTATTGTTATAGTAGTTTAGCTCTCCAGTATCGCACTATAGAAATTTTCTTTTCTAAGTATACACTTGAATGCTCAAAAGTTGTAGGATCAAAGGTTTCTCGAAAGGTTGAAAAGTTGTAAAGTTCAAAGTTGTTCACTCTTCGACTACGACTATTATTTATAGTTTGAGTCTCCAACTGCTTCCTTGAATCTTGATAACTACTTTTTGAGTCTTGATAACCGCTTCTTGAGTCTCGATAACCGCTATTTAGTTAAGTTCTATAACTAACTCCAACTAACTAACTGCTCGACGTACTAGCGTATCTTTTGCTTTGTATCGTCTGTGTTTTCTTCTTTTTTGTTTCTACTTCTTCTGTGCTTTGTTTCTTCTGCGTTTCTACTTCTTCAGTACTTTTCTTCTGTGTCTTGCTTCTTCTGTGTTTCTACTTCTTCTGTGCTTTGTTTCTTCTGTGTTTCTACTTCTTCAGTACTTTTCTTCTGTGTCTTGCTTCTTCTGTGTTTCTACTTCTTCTGTGTTTTGTTTCTTCTGTGTTTCATTTCTTCTGTGCTTTGTTTCTTCTGTGTTTCACTTCTTCTGTAATTTTTACTTCTTCTGTATATTTGCGCTTCTTCTGTCTTCTGCTTCTTTTGTATGTTTACGCTTCTTCTGTATTCTTTGCTTTTTCTGTCTTCTATTTCTTCTGCCTTCTGCTTCTTCTGTATTTTGTTTTCTTCTGCACACTTAAAACACTCATCAAACTAGTTCATTTATTTCTAACATTATTATTATTTGATTGTCATCAAAATTAATCATCGTAAATGCCTCCTGACTTAACAATCTCCCCCTTTTTGATGATAAAAATAATCATAATTTAGAAAGATAAAAGTGAATGAACTATTTTTATTCCGATAATGAATAAGAAGACATTAATATACATATATGCTATCTTCTTTTCTTGTATTTGTCTTCTCTTCTTTCTTCTATTTTTCTTTCTTCTGCTTCTGCTTTTGTTTTTCTCTTCTCCCCCTATTCTTTTCAACTTTCTTCTTCCTTCTGCTTTTCTCCCCCTTTTTTCTGTTTTTCTCCTCCTATTTGTTATTAATCAAAAAGGTTTTCTTAGATGTTGCATGATTTCAGAAAACATACGTTGCATGTCAGTTCTAATCATCTTGAGGTCTTCTTTTACTGTCACTCGAAGATAAGCTACTTTCTCATGTAAATCACCAACTGGTCACCCAAATCATCAACCTTAATATGAATTTCTTCCATCTCCTTCACTAAGGCTCCCTGACTCCACTTCTGAGAGTGACTAACTTCTTCCATAGCAATTTTAGGAACTTGTTGAGGTTTACTTGATGGATAGAAGTTTGTTTCAAATTGTGTTTCTGAAGGTAAAACATCTAATTCAATGATTTTCAACACAGGAGGTTACAATTGTTTTCCTTCAGGGACATCAAGGTCATCAGGTTTTGGTAGTTTTGGTATTGGTTTGCCAAGAAGGTGAAGGACATCTTTGATTGAAGATATAGAACTCAAAGGTCTAAGGTGCATGATTAGGTGCACAAGAGTTTCTAAGTTGAAACTGATACCTTCGAAGATGATAGTTTTGAACTGTCCTTTGGTCACTCTTCCAACTACTTGAGAAGTTGCGTCTGTGGAGAAGCGTCCACAGTGACTTCCTGATGCTTTCGAAATGTGGTGTGAAATATAGATGCCTCTTGGTTGCTCTGCATTGCATGCCTCATCTATGCTTCTCATAGCTTCTTGTATTTGATCATCTGTAAGGTCACCTATTTTCCATCAGGATACATCTTCTGTTTCCCTTTTTCTACAATGTGTACAATGTTTGAAGCTCTAGATTGCACATTAGGTACAAACTTAATCAATGTTCTACCTGTAGCAGGGTAGATTGTATATCGATCCTTTGTCATCTTCAACAGATATGGTTCTGATTTTTCATCTCTCAAAATCCCATATAATCTCCTTTCTTTATGATTCAGAAGATGTATAGACCGATTATTGACCAAGATAGGTTCAACTTGTACCTTGATTAGCCTTTTCACGGGTTCTCTTATGATGATTGAGCTTCTGCTTTTAACAAGTACAATTTCTTCTATCACCTTCATTTTCAAGTCCTCTTTTCTGATAGGACTATAAGATACCACTCTGTGTTTAACTGATTTTTCTTTTTGTTGGCTACCAGTTGAAGTAATCTCTTTCTGACTAGTCTTCAACTTCTTATGTTCTTCTACCAGTCTAGAAGGTGGTTGGGATTGGGGTCTCTTCCTTTCAAACTCCAACTTCCTCTTTATTTCTGTCTCTTTTGTTGACTTTGGCTATTGTTGTTACAAAATTGAGACTAAAGACCTAGCAGCCTGTGGTGCTTTTCCTACCTTCTCAGAATCTTCACCAAGAATCAATCCTTTCCCTCTCTTCTGCTCTTGTTGTCGAAGAGTTAGTAACCTTGGTGATCTTCTTGATTTTTTAACTTGCTCAACATCAAGTGTCTCTCCTTTTCTTTTTAACAGCACTTGTTTTTTAGATAGATGCACCTGGCTTTCTTTTCTTTGTAAAATCATCTTATCTTTAGTTGCTACCTCAAATGATTTATCCTTCTTTTCTTCTGTAACCATTCTTCCTGAGAGATGAGGTTTCTTCTTCTCTGTGGGAGTAACATTTCCACTTACACTGCGTTTAATAATACACTCCCCCTCAGTCCCTGCTTTCGCCATAAAAGTTGTCTCCTCCTTTTCTTCAGTTTTTAATCCCATTCTACATATAGTCGACCCATTAATAATGCTTTTGATATTCATCTTCAACATGTTTCCTCTGTCAAGCAGAATTCTAGAATCTCTAAAGATTCTTGTTAACATCATGCCATACGGTAAGGCATTGGAATCCCTCTTTCTCTTTATCATATACCCCAAAATCAGGTGTGGAAGATTTATGGACTGATGGTTGAGTAAATAGAACAAGCATTGTTCATCTATGTTTGTCACAACATTTTTTGATCCTGTTCTTGGTAGAATACAGTGAAAAACTATAGAATGTAGAACCCTAGCCTTCGGAACAAGATTTGATGACTTCTTATGCTTTAGGTCACTACATCAATATAGTTGTTGATTGACATGTGCCTTCTCTACCAGGCTTTCAGTCATCCATCTAGTGTTATGAGACACCTCTGCTCCAACACATGGACGTCCACTGACCTTCTTGATTAGCTCCAATGTCACAATAACCGACAATCTATCCACCATTGATACTACAGTATCATCTACTACTTTCATATTCTTCTAAAAATCATAAACTTCATTCAGATAAATTGCTTCATAAACCTGAAAGAAGTTTTTCCATCCAGCTGTCTCGACTTCTGCCTCAATGTCCATCTGATTCTTCTTTAAGGAGTCGAAATTAATGAGTCGTCTATAAATCATATCTTAATCAATTATGTTTCTTTAGATAGTAGGAACTTTCTTAAGGTAATGAGATTAGTTTCTAAAGACGAGAATGTAAACGAAAGGGCTTGAAATCAGGAGTAATGAATAGTTGTTTGTTTGAGAGCTTCCCAAACGTTAGTTTCAGAAGTATTCAAGAGTATTCTCAAGTCGATGATGTTCTGAATTCTTTTAAGAAGATTCTCTTTTATACTACCATCTCAAAAGTTACCGTCTGTAACTTACAGTTACTGTGCTCTTAAAAACTTACACCTTTTTATCTTCCTTCTGTAACTTCCTCTGGGTCATGACGTGTCAGACGATTTATCACTCATCATTACCATATTCAAGTTTCGTCTGATTTCTTTGAATCTTTCTTCATTAAAGGGCTTAGTGAATATATCTACCCACTGATGATTCATCTCAACAAACTGTAGACTGACAATTCCCTTCTGTACATAGTCTCGCAAAAAATGATGCCTTACTTCGATATGCTTTACCTTTGAGTGTTGTATTGGATTCTTCAATAGGTTGATAGCACTTGTGTTGTCACAGAAGATTGGGATTTGTTCTTCTTGT
>JANZXP010000005.1:14741178-14753725 GCA_027576715.1 Erythroxylum flavicans
TCCCCCGCGAGCCTCAGGTCCGGATGTCACGCAGGATGTCGGGCCCGTGGGACCCGCCCGGGGAGGGGTTCCAGCATGTATGCTTTAAGAATCGGTAACAATAAATTATTTTATTTGACAAAATTAGTACAAATAAAATATACAAATAAAATATCGAGAAGGTATCTTTGTAGTACATCACTTGAATGAATTTCAAGGGATCGTGCATCAATTATTAGGAATGGGCGTAAAGTTTGATGAAGAAGTATTTGCCCTTTTCATGCTTGCCTCTTTGCTAAAGTCTTGGGAGATTTTGAAGATTTCAATCACCAATTCTATAGTTGATGGTGTTGTTAACATGAAATCTGTAAAAATCAAAATTTTGAATGAAGAGATGAGACAGAGATCACAAAGTTCAGCCTTTTCAACAAAGTTAGAAGTTCTGGTCACATGTTCTAAGGGGAGGATTGACGTTAAGACTCGCTAGTGTATATTTATTGGTTATGGAAAAGATTAATTCGGTTATCAGTTTTATGATCAATCCAAAAGAAGTTGATCAGGAGCCATGATGCTATATTTGTTAAAGATGAAACCATTGAAGATCTTGACAAAGTGAAAATGGATGTTTCACTAATAGTGACCTAGTGGATTTAGAATTAATTCCTCCAAAAACGGTGTTAAGATAATTTGGAGATGAAATTGAAAATCACCAGCCGAATGTAGCTAATGATGATGCTCCCATTCAAAATCAATCAAATGAAGATTCTGATAAAGATGATGTCCAGAATCATCCACTAGCACCAGAGACTGCTTAGGTCCTAGTAAGGAGATCTACGCGAGTAGACAAGCCACTACTAGTATGTGTTACTTACTGATAGGAGAAAACCTGAGAATTTTTAAGAGGCTATGATAGATGAACATAAGATGAATTGGTTTGAAGCTATGCAAGACGAGATGAAGTCCTTGCATGAGAATAAAACTTTTAAGCTATTGAAGTTGCTAAAAGATAAGAAAGCTTTGAAAAATAAGTAGGTGTTCAAGATTAAGCATGATGAACACAATCCTCATCCAAGATTCAAAGCTAGATTGGTTGTTGAAGGATTCAACCAAAAAAAAGGTATTGATTTTGACTAGATATTTTTACCAGTTGTTAAAATAACATCTATCCGTACAGTGCTCGGTTTAGCAACAAGTCTAGACTTAAAAATCGAGTAATTTGATGTTAAGATAGTTTTCCTTCATGGAGATTTGGAAGAAGAGATATATATGGAGCAGCTAGAGAGTTTCAAAGAAAAAGGAAAAAAGGACTATGTGTGTAGATTAATTGAAAGTCTTTATGGTTTAAAACAAGCACCGAAACAGTGTTATAAGAAGTTTGAAACAGTTAAGGGGGAGCAAGGCTATAAGAAGACTACTTCAGATCACAATGTTTTTGTACAGAAATTCTTTGGTGATGATTTCACTATCCTTTTACTTTATGTTGATAATATTTTGATTGTTGGTCAAAATATTAACAGGATTAATAGTTTGAAGAAACAGTTAAGCAAATCATTTGCCATGAAAGACTTAGGGCCAGCAAAATAGATTCTTAGCATAACAATTATCAGAGATAGGGGCGTCAAGAAATTATGATTATCAGAAGAGAAGTGTATTGAGAAAGCACTTCAAAGGTTCAACATAGATAAAGCTAAAGCGATTAGTTGTCCTCTTGCTATTCACTTTAGGTTGAGTACTAAGCAATGCCCTTTAATAGATAAAGAGAAGGAAGAGATGATGAAAGTCTCCTATTCTTCTGCAGTTGGAAGTTTGATGTACACTATGGTATGTACAAGCCCAGATATTGCGCACACGGTTGGAGTAGTGAGTATGTTCCTTTCAAATCCTAGTAAGAAACATTGAGATGTTATGAAGTGGATTATCAGATATCTACATGGTACTTTGAAAATATGCTTATGCTTTGATACTATCAAGCTTGTGTTAGTTAGTTACACAGATGCAGACATGGCCAACGATGTTGACTTGAGGAAGTCTATTTTAGGTTACCTAATTATCTTTGCAGGGGAAGTTGTGTCATGACAATCAAAATTGTAGAAATGTGTTGCTCTATCCACCACTGAAGCAAAATTTATTGCTGCAACTGAAACATGCAAGAAGCTCCTATGGATGAAGAAGTTCTTAGATGAACTTGGTTTTCAACAAGATAGATATCAACTGTTTTATGACAACCACAGTACTATTCACATTGGAAAAAATTCCTCATTCTATTCAAGATCAAAGCATATTGATGTGAGATATCATTGGGTCAGAGAGGCATTAGAGAAGAAGCTATTACAACTTAAGAAGATTCATACGGATGATAATGGATCAGATATGATGACAAAATTTCTATTTAGGAGAAATTTTGAGTTCTATCGATCATCTGCAGGAACGATGGTAAATACCATGTAGTTAGTAGGGGGAGAATTGTAAGGTGGTACCAACATACATGGTAACTGCCATAGGTATTTAAAAAAAGTTGTTGAGAACAATACAATAACTTTTATGTAAGCTATGACGGTGGACAGCTTGCATGCAAGCTGTAGTTTGGACAGACACAGCTTGCAATATGCAAGTTGTGGCAAAGGTGGTGGAGGGTCTAAAGACCGTCCCTCCCTCTTTCATAAGTTTGTTTTCTAATACGTGTGTATGTGGCAAGGTAGAGAGACTTGTGTGTTTAAAGTCTTGTGTGAGAGAGTGATTTTTGGTTTTTTTTAGGAAATGATTTTCTTAAAAAGTTGAGTGACAAAATAGTGATGATATCATCTTAGGGATAGTAAATTTGGGAAATATCTTATGTGTGAGTGCCACTATTTTGTTGTATTATTTTTCACTCTCTATATCTGTTATTTTTATTAGTGGAGGTTTTATTCGAAATTTGGCCTATAAATGTAGTTCAAATTAAAGGTTGAATCACGTTAAATTTCTACGTGTTATTTTCTTATTTTTCCTGGGGGATTTAATTCCTAAATTTTCCTAATAGAATGATCCCTTAGAACTCAAAGGACATAGCTGCGTAAGAACTGAATAAGAATTGACTCTTTGTGCTTGAAAAGATAAATACCAGGTCCAGATGAATGCAATGTCTTTGGGTTGAAATCAATTATCTTATCGTCAGTAAGAGTGAAGACATATACGCCGGAAACATATGTCATCAATTTTTGCATGGACCAGGGGAACAAAAAAAAAGACCTCGTGGTTTTTAATCTCTCAGGTTCAGGCCATCAGTTGAACTAGATTCCATGAGAAGTTACATGTGAAATTTGGACCAAGAGATGTAGCAGTTGCAGTTGAAGTTGCATTTGAAGGTGACCTACTATCAATAGAGGAACCGAATTGGATAATAAATTACGTGAAAAACTCGGTCAAGTTATCCCAAACCAAGGCAGTTAAAATTTTATACATCATTCAAAACTAAGGTTGATAATGAATTTGTAGGTATGACAGCCACATGGATCTATTCCAAGTATAGATGGTAGTAATTATAAAATATTCTTATTAAATTATTGTAACAATGTATCATTATCAACAATAGATACAGCTCTGACTATTCTGCTATTTAACCTATGGTTGTATATAGACCTAGTTCCTCCTCTTTTTTTTTATTCTCTTCTGTGTGTTGGACTTGGTTGAAGCTTCATTTACTTGATTTCTAGAAGAAAGAGATGCTCGCAGACATCTTCCAATTTACTTTCCAGGAGAGTGGTTAAGCAAGGTAGGGCACGTTGAGGATTAAGACTCCAATTTCCTTTCCATGAGAGTGGTTAAGAAAGGTAGGGCACGTTGAGCATTAAGACTCGTTTAAATACAATTGCATCAATTGACTGCTTCCCATAATCCGTTGACATAAACTTCCATGGAAAATAGAAAAGAAGACAAGAAATAGTATCAGAGAATATGGAGACAGAAACCAAAAAAAGGATGACGATGCCTTTCCTTCTTGTCCGGGGTTACATTTGCTGCAATTAATGATTGTCTTGTTATCTTAGCATCCAAACTTAGAATGCTATCATGCCAAACATATGGGTCAGCTTTTAGAGAAATGGTTAACTTTCATTAAAAATTCCTAGGGCTAACGATCAAGGACATCGCTGACCAAATCATACACAGCTTCCCAAATCCTGACGCAGATATTCTTAACACGTTAAAATATGTGTCCCAATTCGTAGCTATTGTCATGTGCGTGCAATTGTTTATGAACGCCCTCGTATGTTTCAAATTGAAACGACACAACCAATGTTATCTTATACGAGACGTGAAAGCTGCAACAGATAATATAAACACATACTCATACTTCTTATGCAAAACAATTGCTTTTACCCATTATAATCAGATCACAAAAGGTGGTATATAATCATACCAATTGCCATAAACGACGTAAAAATCATGTCCAATTTTCTATAAATTGATGATTTTTAAAGGACCCTAAGCATATATTAGACTTATTACAATTAACAGAATAAATAAATTTTCTTATCAATTTAATTACGGATTATTATTTATTTTTTATAATAAGGAAAATGAGATCATTAAATCTTTTAATTGCTATTATTATTATTATTATTATTATTATTACCAATAACTCCTTTTCACTTTCTTTTTATTATCTTTTTTCTTTTTTCTGAAATGGACTGTGATAACAGGTTTGACATTGAACATAAGATGTGATTTGCGTTGGACTCATCTGGATCCCAATTTATTTCTCTTTTATTTTAATAAATTGAAAATTTTCCAATTAAAGAAAGAAAATAGAACTCGTTTTTCAATTTATTAATTGTCTGTTTTAGTGTTTACCCTCTCTCTTTTGATAGCTAAAAGATCACTTTTACTCGTTAAATAGGGTCTTGAAGTCTAAAATATAAGTTTCCCAACTTAAAATGTACCATTTACGAAAATAAGGTTGATATTTGTTGATTGTATTAAATCAACGGATATTTAAAACCGTCAAAAGAAATTCGTCAAGGGGTACAATACAACCTAATGTATGCGATTGAAAAAAGAAATAAGGGGGAGAGAGAGAGAGAGGGGATGCTTCGTACTGCGGTCAAAGCAAAAGCTGCGTTGAAAAGTCTTCAGCTAAGCTTCTATATAAATACAACACTTTCCACTCTTACCTTATACTATCAAGTTGCCAACAAAACCACGTCCCTATCTTATTCTTAGCTCTTAGTTCTCGATTAAGCTTTACAAATGGCGGTCTCTCAGACACGAGTGTCTTCGGCGCTGGAGCTCATCAAACAACACTTGTTTGGCGACGCCGATTACTTCGAATTCGAAGCCAAACCGCAAGTTATCCAGACCAAGCCTCAAATCGTTCCTCAGTTTGAACTCAAACAGCCTCAAACCGAAATTACTAAGCCTCAAAGACCGTCTTTAAAAGTCTCGCTACCGTACAAAGCCCAGTGGATCCATTTCAATGACCCGATCCAGTGTCCCCAGCGTACCGTTGCTGGGAATGAAGAGGGGAGGCGTTACAGAGGAGTTCGCCAGCGGCCGTGGGGTAAATACGCGGCGGAGATCCGAGACCCAAACCGCAAAGGCTCGAGAGTGTGGCTCGGGACCTTCGACACCGCAGTCGAAGCAGCCAAAGCCTACGACCGAGCGGCGTTTCAGCTGCGCGGCTCCAAAGCTATACTCAACTTCCCGCTGGAAGCTGGGAGGTACAGTGCACGGGCCAACGAGGGAAGTGATCGGAAACGGAGACTAGAGGGTAGTGGAATGGAGGTGAGAGAATTGAAGAAGGTGGTGAAAGAGGAAGAATCTACTTGTACCACGATCTGGGACGGTGGTGATGTAAAAGGCATTTTTAACGTTCCGCCGTTGGAATCCCAACATACGTCGTTAGGATTCCCACGGCTTATGGTTATATAAACAAATTAGCTATTTACTGCAGCGTTGTTTCTGTATACCTGTTTAGTGTGTATAGAGTTACTAGGTGGAGAAACTATTTTCAACGACAATAAAGGGCAGAACAGCATTTATGTTTTCTCTTTTTCCTTTAAAATTGATAAAAGCCATTAAGATATGAAGAAACCTTTGAATGGAGCCCTCTTTATATATACATACCATATAACACTAACCAAAATCGACATTTTGGCTCAATTTGATCATACCATAATTAACACCAGGGATTCAGAGTTGAATGTTTAGATGAAACGGGGAGAGTAGAATTAATATCTGCCATTCAATGTCCAACCAAATGTTGTGCGAAAATGAGGAAATAGGACAAACTTTATATCTCCTTTCCAAGTACAATCAAAATATTGATATATCTACTCAGGTCATGTTTCTTATGGTGTGATATTCGACAACTTCTTGACACTAGAATTACTAAAAATATAGCCATCTCTAATGATTCCTTTATAGATTTCGTCAACCAAACCTTAGCTACCATGTGAATACGGTTAGTCAATCTTGAGGCATATTAAGAACTAAAATGAAAGGTAAGATAGATTGGCGTTGACCAAATTTTAGGTATATGCTTATGTCACGTAAATGCAAGGTTAGCTGTTGATAATTTCACGTGTGTACCTAGTCTTCGCAGTATATATATTACATTCTTTTACATCATATTAATATATGTATATATAACCTGACTTTGAGTTTAATTAAAAGAGTTATAAATCAATTTAAATGTTACGTGGCTACTAAAAGCGAGAGTGTGCACAAAATGCATGGATGAAGGATTTGTCTTCGTAATATCTCAAAGTCGTAGAGCCAAAAAAAAGCCATCATTACAAGCGTACAAGTAAAACAGCGTACCATTTTCGCGGGTGAATCATTTTGAAATAAATGGTGTGGGTTGACTATCAACAATGTTCGAATAGAGGCTAGCATTTTCTTTTAGTCCTTTTGATCGACGATCTACGTAAATTATTAGTCAACCAAGTCCTGAAACCACAATTGTTTCTATTTCTATTGACTCACTCAAGTCTAGACTACCACTAACTTTTAATGATCAATTTTGATTTTCTTGGCAGGTGCATAGATGATCTTCCACATATAGTGAAAGCTTTTGCACATAATTCACTGGACTGTGAACTTAAAACCATCCAAGTATCTAGATTAACAGGCACATCAATAAACTTCCATTTTTGTGGTTTAAAAATCAGTTAAATTGTAGCAAAATTTTTGATCAACATGTACACTTGTTCTGAGAATCATTACCTTCGAGTCAATTAGTTGCTGTAACTATAATAATAGTCCTTTTGATTTGGTTAAAAAAAGTCTCATTGTTGATTCAAGTCTCTACTGTACATGAGTAGACAGATAAGGTTGAAGACCCCTTCAAATCTGCACCACTTGCTCGCTGTCGCCAATAAATGGGGTGAATTCGATCAGCGCCCCTGCACCACTAATTTTTTCGATCCTTCTATCTCTTCCTCTTTTGCTAATTCCAAAATATTTGTCTGGCAAGACAAAGTAGGAGAATAAGGACATGAGATTTTCTGTACCTATTATTCTATATTAATTTTATTTTTCTTTTAGCATATCTTAAAATATCTCAACTTTCACTAATCATTAAACATTGTTTTCTTAATTTATCAGGGCCTACAATAGGGCAGGTGTAAATTTCCCAGGACAAGTGTCTGAAACTGTGAGACGTACAGCTAATAATTCAGCAATTATTTAATCATTTAGTTCACGAATCAAGACGTGGCCAAACTCCTTCACTGAGATATCCATCTGATTTTTTCAAAGTAAACAGAATAAGTCATAACAAAGCCTTAATCCAAAGGGTTAAAAGAAGCCAACCAGTTGTATATTATATGCTAAGTCAAAGTCTTGCTATAAATAAAAAGGGCCCATCTCAATGACTCGGATAACGAATGTAGGGTTGATTACATAAGACTCCATGTGGTTTAAACGTTTCCTTGAGATCGTTCTTTGATTGATTTGATAATTAGTAAATTCTTTCATTTTCTTTAGATATATAAATATTATTAATCACTAAAATTTAAGTTGCATTTAATTTGTTATATTGAACACGAACAGTAAGAAATTACTCTCCGTTATAATGTTCTAGTTCAAATATTATAAAATTATATATGTCTCTTCATTAATTTTCATAATCTGGAGAGCACTAAAATTAAATTAAAATATATGGAGTATCACAGAAAAATAAATCACTTCAATTCTTACCGTAATTTTATGATATATGTGGATATTATTTGCTTCACATTACATGTATATGGAATTTGATTATTGTCGGAAAAGATTTAATTTTTACGGCTCTTTCGTTTCAATTTTATTTTTCGTTGATATTTTTCATTTTTATTTCCTAATTTTTGTTTATGCTTTTAAATAAAAATAACATATGTTTCGCTGGTAATGTTATATATTATATAAATTTAAAGCTAAATTACTTTATAAATAAATTTTATCTAATATAATATTTATTAATAAATCATAAGTAAAGTTTATCATATTTTACTAAAACTTTATTAATAAATTAATTTTTATTTTTGAACTATTAAAGTAAATTTTACTTAAAACTAATATATTTTGAAGATATTTTGTATTCAAATTAAATTTATTAATAGTTATTAAATTCAAATTATTTTATTTTTAAAATTCAAAATAAGTATAAAAATTGAATCAAAAAATTAAATTAATTATTTATAATTAATGTTAATAATTAAGTATATAATTTTAAATTAAATTATACCTAATTCTCATTAATAATTAATATTAAATAATTAAATAATATATAGTTGATATAAAATCATGTTATAAAAAAAATAAAACCACTTTCTATAGTTTTTATAATTTATCAAAATTGGAAGAAACCAAAAATAAAAATTTAAACAAACAATTTTTTTTTACTAAAATTGAAAAAAAAACCAGAAAAAACGAACAGGCACTTAGCTATTCTTCAAAGGAGATTTTTTAGATTTTTGTAAGATAATATTTTAGATAAATTAATGAAATCCTATTGAATATTGTTGAAAAAGTAGAAGCACAAAGCCATAAGTTGTCAAAATCTATGAAATTGACTTTATAAATCTTAACAAATCACACCCACATAAATATTATTTTTTAATACCTTATTTATTATAAGTCTAACATCTTAATTAAATTATTATGCTATTTTTACGTTCACCGTCATCTTTCAAAATCCAAAGTCATTATTACAGATGTTAGCGTGTTTTTTGAAAGGAATAAAATCAAGTTACTATTGTGAATTTTTGGAAAAAAACTTTTCTTTAATATTTAGGTAATCTTTTAGTTAATCTATGATAATCCATTAAATAACTTTCAAGATATTCCTCCTTAAAACGTATGAACAAGATGGTAATACAAGTATACATGATAAGTGTATATGTAAAGGTAAAATATAAATATTTTTCTTATTTATCGCATATTTGTACATAATACAAGTATACATGATAAGATAAAAACTATTTGTATAGAAAAAGAATCATTTACATAAGTTGTTAGGATTCAACACCTCTAAAATATGTGAGAGTATACTTATGATTCTATAGAAAATTAGTATTTTTTTTATGAGAATAATGGTGAGTATGTCTTAAAATCAGTGAAACATAGATATAACCAAGACTTGAATGGAAAAAGAAATATGTTAGATAAAAAGTACTTTATTGGTGACAAAGTCTCAAATTAATGTCAATCTCTATATACTTTGTACTTGGTACAAGTATGAGAAATTAGATCTATAATAAGAAAGGTGGTACCAAGATTAGATTATTGCTCTATAATGTGGGTTTCATGTCAAACAAATCTATTGAATTAAGAAGATATTTAATCTAACATATTTCAATGACAACAAGGACAATACTCATGTATTATGCTTCAATACTAGATATGACAAAAGTGGGATTTTTCTTGGCAAATGAAATTAGGACATGAAAAGATACAATGACTAGATATAGAGCAATGATAATTAAGACAACTAGCCCAACTAGTGTCATAATAGGCCTGTATGGTAAGAGATGTATTGCTTGTTAAGTGAATACCATGAGAGAAAGTGGATCATAATGCATTATTTGTTTAATTGCGGTCTAATAAATTTTGATAACGCAATGTAAAAATTGAAATGCTTTGTTTACAGTAGATTAGATGTTGGTGAGTAAGTAAAAGAAATTGAAGAGCACTTACAATGTTTTAATATCCGGTAGGATCTGTAGGAGGAAGATCATAAGATACAGATGTGAGGATGCTAATGAAAATGTATGATGTGTCAAAGGGAGTTAAGATGGAGCTAGAGAGGTAGGGAAAACAATGGACTAACTAGTAAAGGTAATATGATGGTAGAAAAACAAGGGGTTTAGGGAGGAATAAAGGATAAGTTAGCTAATGAAAATTCATTCAAGAAAACAAACATAATGATAAAGTTTATTAAAGCGTCAATGGTATTTGTACTAAGCGGAATAACTGAAGAAGACATATAGTGTAGATTTTGGTATAAGTTTGTCAGTGTGAGCAAAACATAAAAAATGATAAACAGGTACATCTCAAAGCACAAAAATGATAAAATTTAGTTTGGAGTAGCTCATAAGGGACTTATGGTAAATAATAGGAGGATGTAACAAATTAATAAGATACATAATAATAGAAAAAGGTTTATACCAAAAGGACTTAAGAAAAGAGGCATCAATAAGAAAAGCAAGACTAGTTTCAGTTTTATGACGGAGTGTTCATTCAATAAGGTCATTTTGTTGATAGGTGATGCCATAAGTAGCGATATTAAGCAAAAGCGCATTTGATGAGTTGAGAAGTTTCATTGCATTAAAAAATTTTAACAGTGGTAAAAAATAGCTGTTATTTTAAAATTTCAAAAAAAAAAGAAAGAGATAGAGATTAAGCTAAAGGACTATTTACATATAACAATTGAAATCATCAATAAAAATAATAAAATGATGATAACTAGACAGGAAAAGAGATGATAAGAGTTCCCAAATATCATAATGAATAAGTTGTAAAGACTTAATAAAGATATAAGAAGATAATGAAAACAAAATTTAAGAATTTTCTCATTGAAGATAAAAGGTATAATGATGTATGTCATGATTTTAAATAAAAAAGAGATAATTTAGAAAGTGTACTCAAACAAAGATGACCAAGATGTTGATTCCATAAGTAGAGTGGAGTGGGGGTAATTGTAAGAGTAATAAAATTTTTAAAGTTTATAGTAATCAAGTGATAGAGATTATTGTAGATAAAATCTAAACTGGTTAAATTCAATAATATAATAATTATATTTAATAAATTAACTACTAATAATAAGTTAGTAGTAAGTAGAACATTAATAAGATGAAGTAGACGAATGTGAGTATAAAGAGTTAAATTACTAGTTGAGGAAATAGGAAGAGTATGACTAATAGCACTTAGTTTAAACCATGATACAGAATTCCAAATTCCATTAGTTAAGCGTCAAGTGTCATGTAAGTAGTCACTCGATAATATTACTAGAGTAAATTGTGAATCATCAAGAGAGAACTAGATATTCACAGAATTGAAAGTTATAGTAAGAGTAGTGGGATCATTTGGAAGTGTATATAAAGTCTTTGATTTATCACATGTTGATATATAGGGTCCAACTAAAACATATTCCATGTATAGGCATCATTTTTTCTAACAATTGTCGATGATCATAGTAGTTATACTTAGGTTTTGTTGTTGAAAGCCAAATCCGAAGCTATATCTTTGATTCAACATTTTTGTTCATTTTTCAAGATCCAATTCAATACCAAAGTCAAGTGCATTAGATTAGATAATGCATTAGATCAGATATAGTAGAACTTAAACACCAACATATTCTTAATGTTGAATCCTAATGCATTATCTGATCCAATGCATTTTTATGCATTAGATCAGATAATGCTTTACACCAAACTTCCTGCATTTATACCCCACAACAAAATAGTATAGTAGAATGCAAACACCAACATATTCTTAATGTGGAAAGAGCACTCAAATTCCAAGCTCACTTGCCTCTTTCTTTTTGGGCTGATTGCATTTCTCATGCTTTATATCTTATCAACCGCATATCATCTTCCATCATAAGCAACAAAAAACCCCTTGAGATGCTATACAAAGTAGCACCATCTTTTTCTTCATTAAAGGTATTTTGTGCTATGCAAGTACAGTAGCTGAAACTAGATCAAAATTTGATCCAAGAGCATAAAAATGCATATTCATTGTCTACCCCACTTCCACCAAAGGTTACAGAATCTTTGATCTTACTACCAAAAGGGTACATGTGTATGAGGATGTTATCTTTTATGAAATGATTTTTCCTTATGATGATATTGCACGTTTTACAGATAACTTCATCGTTCCTGCTGCCTTTAAGTCCATCCCAACTAATGCAATCATCGATGGTTCTGCATATCCTTTGTCTACGTATACATCTACCACCACCTTAGCCCACTCATACATTGAGTTCTGATCAAACATCTATTTCGGTATCACCTTCAGCCACAAGACCCACTCATAAATCCTTTAGAAACATCAAGCTGCCTTCCCATTTACGTGATTTTTACTATACATATCTACCTTATAAAAGCAA
>JANZXP010000005.1:14775697-14814093 GCA_027576715.1 Erythroxylum flavicans
CACCTGAATATAATCAGCTCTTAATGTTCCTCTGATGTAGATATCATCGTCTGTGAAGTAAATACAGTTGCCTTTACTTATTAAAAAAGACAAAAGGAACATATCAAGAGCTTACAAAACAAGTAGACTTGTCAAACATTCTATAAAATTGTCCTACATTAGTCATTTAACAAACTCACTAGACAAGTAATTTTCTTACACATAAGGATATTGGTCCATCACCAAAACATATTAGTAAACTAATTTGAGTAGGAGTTAAACCAATATCATAACCAAACCATAAACAAACTAACTAAATATAGGGAATTATTGATTTTTTAGAAATCTAGTCGACCACACTATGATATAGGTCAACCTATATGACGTGAATACTTAAGGATTAAAATCAAAACTCAAATTAAAATATTAAAACACATAATAGACAAACTAATTAACAATCAAAAGTTGAGTCATATAAGGGTTCCTTAATATTTTAAATTACCATCAATCATACTCGATTCTCTCCTAATTATGTAAAACCTATCCTTACTTATAGATTTAGTGAAAATATCAGCCAATTGGTTTAGTGTGAATAAATTCTAGTTTCATATCCTTATTTTGCATATGGTATCTAATAAAATGATACTTAATTTTTATGCATTTGGTTCTTGAGTGTTGAAGGAGGTTTTTTATAAGGCATATGGCACTAATTTTGTCACATCTAACGGGTATCGTCATAAAATATGCACCATATTCCCTAAGTTATTACCAAAGGTACAAAATTTGTTCACAACTTATGGAGATCATTTATTCAGCTTCTTCAGTTGATAATGTAATTGAATTTTCTTTTTTTTTCCTAACCCATGATACTAATTCATTGCTTAAAAATTGATAAATGTTGAATATTCTCTTCCTATCTAAGAGAAACCAATATAATTTGCATCTGAAATCAAGATTTGTATCTTTGGGATATGGAAAACCTACTGATAAAGGTACCACATATGTATCTTACTGTAAGGTACCACATATTCTAAGACTCAATTGAAATCTAGCATACAAGCATAAGTTAAACATAATATTAGGCCTACTAGCGAAAAGATAGAGAAAAATATCAATCATAACTTGATAAAGCTTTACATCAACTAGCTTGCCCTTTTCAACTTTCTTTAACTTAGTTTTGATGCTTATAAATGTCCCCAATGGTTTGCCTTAATCGATTTGAGGCATTTGATTACTTGTTTAATATAATTTTATTCACTAATGAAAATACCTTCCTTTATTTTCTTGAATTGTATTCTAGGAAAGAAGTTAAGCTCTTACATCACACTTATCTCAATTTCCCTATTCAAACATTTGAAGCATTATTTACATATGCTATCTTAGTAGCACTAAAGATAATGTCACCAATATAAATTTCAACAATTAGAATGCCATGCTTATGCTTTTTCGGTAAAAAGAGATATCAATCTTACCTTTAGTAAAATTATTTTTTTAAAGAAATGCATTTAACCTATCATAATAAGCTCTAAAAGCTTGTATCAAGCTAAGTCATAATGATTTTGTAAACATGGTTAGGTGCATCATAGTTTCCAAAATTAGGAGGTCAATTAACATCAGCTTCTTCTTAAAGAAAACCATTTTTAATGGATTTAACATCCATTTGAAAATTTCTCATAATGATACTCGTTTCAATTAATTTTTTTAAAAATCCTCTTAGAACATATGATTTGGTGGGCTCTAGATATAGGTATTAAGTCTAAACATTACTTATATTAAATTGGTTTTTTTTCATTCATAATAAGAACCTAACTTTCATAACTAAAGGATTTTTCTCTAGTTTTAAACTCAATTTAAGAAATAAAATCAAGATGTGATATATTGCTAAATTGAGATTGTGTAATTAACCTTGTTAAACATCACTTGTGATTTGAAAATTTGATTCAGATGATGATTCTTATAAATTTCAAATCTATTGGAAACTTCTCATAACCCCCATCTCCGTCATTTAGTTCAACAATTAAAGTGTGTCTTGGTGATCATTTTTGTTTTCTTTAAGGGTTAATTTCTATAAATCATTGTATAGACCTATATCATTATCTTCAAGATTTCTTTTAAGGCAAGCTGGTTAAATTCATCAAGAACAACATGCAAGGATTCTTTAACAATAAGAGTCTTCCTATTCAATACTCTATACTCTTTGTAAGTTAAAAAGGAGCTAAAAAATTCCTTTATCCACTTTTAAATCAAACTTCTCTAAGTTAACCTTAGTGTTCAAATTATAAATCTTACAATCAAATCAAACACTTTAAAATAACTAATCTTGGGCTTTTTCCCAAATTGAAGCTTTTAAAGAGCTTTATCTATAGTTGGTCTTATATAGACTTTATTGAAGGCGACATATAGTTGCTACAACTTTTACCCAAAATAATTTAGGACATCATATTCATTTGTCATCGTTCTAATTATAAATCTCAATGTCCTATTTTTTGTTTCAAAACCTCTATTTTATTAGTGAGTTTTAGGGGTGGCAAAATTATGAAAAATTATATTTTCTTCATAAAAAATATTCAAACTATTCATTTTTAAATTCCCTGTCAAGATCACTCCTAATTGATTTGATGGAGACTTCCTTTTCATTTTGAATTCTCTTAGAAAACTTAAACAAATGTCCTAAAGTATTCATCTTTTATGGCTAGAAATAATACTCATATGAATGTAATAAAGTCATTTCCTATAAAAAAAAGCGTAGCTTTTTCCACCTAGGCTAGTAACTCTAGTTGGGATAAAAAATTCCATGAGAAGTAATTATAAACGTCTAGTAGAGTTTACCAACTTTTTACTCCTAAATGAGATCCTCATTTGTTTGCACATTTGACAAGCTCTACACACCTTTTCTTTCTCAAAATTCATCATCAAAAGTCCATTAACTAGTTTCTTATAGTTAAGGTTGGAGATGAGATCCATATTTTCATATTCAAGCCTCTTATGCCAAATCTATGCATCTTCATCTATAGACATTAGATACTTCACATTTTTGTTATAGAGATCATTAATATCAATTGTACAAATATTACCTTCTCTCTCACCTAAAAATATAATTATATTATCAATGGTTCTAGAAATAATGCATGAGTTTCCTCCAAAACATACTTCGTAATCTTTATCATATGGTTAGCTTACATTTAATAAATTATTCTCTAATCCTTCCACTAAAAGCATATTGTCTATTACAATGTGATCTTCCTTGCCAACTTTCTCATGCTAATTATCCTACCTTTGGCATTGTTTTTAGATGTGACAAAACTCCATCTTTGTCTTTAAAATTGAAAAATTAGGATCTATCACCTGCCATATGCCTTGAGCATTCATTATCTACATACCATTTGTTCCTTTTTTCTCTTATAGACCTATAAAATAAAATAATTAATATTTTTAAGTACTCGAATGACCTTGGGTCATTAATTATTGGGCTCCTTTTTTTAACCCATATTTTTAAGGTTATATTTGTTATTTTTTATTCGAGGAAGAAAAATTTATCAACATGCCTATATTTACAGTAAAAATAAAAAATGATGTTATATGCATAATATGAGTTGGTGCCATACGATGTTGATGCACACTTGCGTTTCTTTGTAATTATGATTATATGAACTATATGGATCTCTCTTCTAGATATTGGTTGTTCCTTTTAGGTAGTATGAAGCCTAGAAAAATATATGTGTGATACTTATTATGGGCGAAAGCTTAATGGTTTCTTCTAAGTTAGTGTTATGATATAAAGGAATGTGAGTGAAATTGCATGTCGCATATGATTTTTTATTGAAATCATGCCTATTCTTGCCTTGAGAATAGTGAGCTCCTTACCTAGGTTTAGATCCATATATGAAAGCATACGGTTTGTGTTTAAAGAAAGGTATAAAAGTTGTAATATATGCATATGATATATGTGCTTGATTAGAAATGGATGCATTATACTAATTTGTCATCTTAGGCAAAGATTCTTCATTAGGAAGATACTTTCCCTTAAAATATATAGTTTTGACATTATATTTGCTTTCATAGCTATATTCAATCTCATGCTTATTATTTACACTCTTTTAAACTCCTAGCATATTTTTAGGTTTATCACTTCCCTTAGTGAATTTGGGCAATTATTCTTTGAGACCATTAACCATCTTTTTCAATGTCTCATAATGCACCTGATGTATGATTGTCATAAATGATCACATTTTTAAATGCTTTGAGGCTATATAATTCACTCTCCATTTTTTTCATTTTCATCAGTACATGCACCTAAATGCTTTTGTACTTTTTTAGCTTAAAGATAGCTTCTTCCTTTCCATACTCATAATTTCTAGACTTTCTAATAGTTCATCATATGCCAAACCATTATAAGTTCACAAGAATTAGAATTAGAGAGTACCTTATTGTCATCTTCAACCATAAAGCACATATGCACTACCTCTACTTCTAAATGCTAACATCAAAGTCATTTTTTTCATCTAAAGATGAGGCTTTAAGTTCTTTCTTATTAGGCTTCTCTCTTTTCTACTTCTTATCATTTCTTTCATATTTTTTAGTAAGGGACGCTATAACTTTATGTGGCCAAGTGCTTTACATTCATAATATATAATGTTAGAAGACTTACATTTTGAATTAACCCTACCTTCCTTAATGCCCTTTCTTTTAAAAAATGCTTTCTCTTAAAGAACTTCTTTAACCTTTTAGTGATAAGGGCAAGATCTTCTTCACTTTCCCTTACTGATTTCTCCACTTCTTCACTCGATTCTTTTTTCAAAGCTTTTAATGTTAATTACTTTCTTTAAAAGCATTACCTTTTCTTGCATCTCTTGGAGCCTCGTTTCATGTATGAGGAGAGATCTAATAAACTCTTCCAATGATAATGTTTTTAGATCCTTGGTTTCTTATATAGCAAACATTTTAGCTTCCCAAGTCTTCAGAATTGACCTAAGTAACTTTCTTATCATTAAACACTAGTGTAGGTCTTTCCAAGACCTTTTAGAGCATTAATAACATCAAGGAATCTCATATACATACTTGATGTATCTTTATCAGATTTCATTTTGAATAGTTCATATTGATGAGTTAGTATGCTTATTTTACTTTCTTTAACTTGATTAGTACCTTGATGTGTAATTTCAAGTGTGTGTCATATATAGTGAGTGATTTCACAAATGGATACCATATTAAATTCATTTCTACCCAATGCTTAAAATAATATGTGAATAACTTTACTATTTAAAAAGATAAGTCTTTTATCTTAAGGATCACATAATTCCTTTAGTTTAGGTACCTTTATCACCTATAATTTTCATAGGAGTGAAAGTTCCATTTGAGAATATTTCTTATAAATTAAAACTTTTGGCCATCAAGAAGAACATTATCCTATTTTTCCAATATAAAGAGTCTTTACCATCAAATGAGAGAGCTCTACTAATGTTTTATCCCTTTTGTTTAGATGATATTGATGATGCTTTTATGTATGTCATTATAATCTTTACTTTAGGATTTTATTCAAATGCAAACCTAATAGAGCCACTTTAATACCACCGGATAGTCCTTAATAGTACTTAATAAGGGGTGTATTCGATCTTGGTGAATTTTTAAAAATCATTTTCTAACTAATATATGCAATTTAACAAGTATCAATTTATGATGATATAAAAAGATAATTTAATATAAATGAATCATCCAGTTATAAAGTTATTTAAAGGATGTAGGTAAAGAGAAAGATAAAGCAATTTATAGTGTTTTGGCAAACAAATTTTTTCTATGTTCACTCTATAAGATACTTCTTGAAATTTTCATAAAGTATCATCCTTTAACAAGGCAAAAAGGAACCTACTTGTAATAATCTTATTTTCTAGGAATAAAGAGTAACTCTTCTTACAATCTTTCTCTAAAGTCAATAGTAACCCCACTCTTACTAATATCTAAACTCATTAGTTTCTTGCAGTTTTTTAGTAAAAATGGGTGACGGTATTCTGCCTAAAAAGTAGACACAGGCAATAAATAAGAGAATATTAAAGATTCGAGCCATAGAATTTCTCAATTCTGACACAAGGTACTTATTTGATCCAATAAGTACATTAGATCTAATAGAATTATTTTGCTATATTTAGACTAATATCAATCTAACCCATTTCATGAATAAAATGTGACCAATTAACCAACCAACAAAACTATTTGTTATAGATAACATCTTGTTATTGCATCGAAACGTATAAATGTTGACTACTGACTAATAATTAAAGTACATCGTTTGATCACTTTTAGAAAGATAAATGGCTCACTCATTAGAAAAATAAGTAATGAATGTTCAAATGCTTGAAAGGTATTAAAAATATGTGTATAAAAACATATGAATTCTTTTTAATGCAAAAACCAATGAGAAAATATATACTTATAAGGCTTTGGGACCTAAACTCATCGTTAGGGTCAAAAACTAGCTATTATAATGGCTAATTGTAGGAGTGCTAGTCAAATAATGTAGTATATTGGTCGATCAATGTGCATTGAATGTACGAGATTCACTAGTCGTTAAGTATTAGTCAACATACTAACCAATGTTACTATAAACTTTTGATACATCAATTTTGATAACTTTAGTATATATTGGCCAACCACTAATATATATAAATCAACCAATCCACTTAAAATTAAGATTTTAACAACTTCAAATGCTCAAACTTCATCTTTCAACTTAAATTTTTCTTAACATACTTTTCGAAATGTTCCCCAAAGAATGTTTTATAGTTTAAAAGGATTTTATTTGATATTAAAACTTTAATCCCTCTTGATGAAGATTATCAAACTAAATAACTAAAGTTACAATAAAAATTACAAATTACTTATAACTTTCATATACCTTAATCTATTTTATCCTTCAATTTGATCTTTACTTTGAATGATGCAAACTTCAATTTTTCCTTAGCAACTTCGTGAAATGTCTTCTAATTTATGCATTTCTACAACTTTCTCTTATATTGGCTTCATCAAAAATACAAATCATTTTCAATTTAAGTTTTGTTATCATTATAAAATTGATTAGAACCTCCCTGAGTTTAATAAAATCTACTTTCATATTTTATATGTGCTAGCAAAAGACTAAGTTCACTAATCTTTGATATGTTACCTTTGCATTTTTTATACATAAAGGCATGACTTTGTAATAATAGATTTCTTTTTACATGATGAAGGATTTCTACTCCTCATATGTTTCATTCATTCTTTTTTAGTTGTATCATAAGTAAGAATCTCTAAAACTTATCATTCTATGGCCTAAGGTTGCATATGCTAACTGGTATAGATAATTATCTTTTAAACATGTCTTTTTCAAGTCTTTGAAGTTTATCTACAATCTTCATTTCCTATTATCGTTCTTGATCAAAATTATGTTGTAGAGATATTTAAGCCAATCAACTTTCCTAATGAATATTGCGTATAAGAGATTGATTACTTTTTCTTAAATGGAATGTTATCTTTCAATCATATTTTTTCTTTTTCTATTTTATGAAATTAAGTAAAGATTTTACATTTAATATAACTTCATTGATAATCCTTGGCATACTTATATGGCTTGATGGTGAATATATAGAGATTCATTTTTAGAAATTATCCCAACAATTTTACAATAGAATCGTCCATACTTGTGTAGATCTTTAATGCCATAATGCTTTCAAATCTCTTGCTATTATATATTTGATTTCTTTATTAAGTCTTGCTCTTAGTTCTTTTGTTGGGTCTCTTATATTTAACTATTCTATATTCATTATGTATTTACTATTTTTTACATCTCAAGGATGTCAAATAGCTTTTTTTTTTGCTATATGTTTATCTTTGTAGATTTTCATTGGTCCATTTAGAGTAATAAATTTTTTAAGGAGGTGACAAAGGAGAGGACTGCACTTGTTACTTATAATTTTATCCTTATTTTTTATCTATCTTTCCCCACAACCTTTCTCTTTATTATCTGTTTCTAAGACGTGATTAGGTCTACCTTATTTTGCTAACGTAATGATGACCTTTAATATTTTTATACTATTTTGTCTTATTACCATGCCCTTGATGGAAACACTAATAAATATTCTAATCTGTTGATGTGTTCTATGTATTCGCCCTTTTTAGCCTATTAACCAAATAATCATCTAATACAAAACTGATCACCTTAACACATGATGTATTGAATTGATGAAGGCTTTCCTCTTCCTACTTCTTGGGCTAATATTGCCTTGCTCCTTACGTGGTCTTTTCTCTACCTTATATATAGAGAATGCACTCTATTTTCTTCCTTTAGCTCTTCAATTAAGGATATCAACGTTTCTCAATTTTCTATTTTCGTCTTCTAGATCTAAAGATTTCTAGATTCTTATTTGAGCATCTTTAAAGCTTTGAGGTCTCCTTTTTTATTAAGTTCCAAAGGACTAGTTTGGCCTTAACTTGTTAGTGAAATTGATGACTACTACCCCTAGTTGTAGATTAGGTATTTAACTAGCTTTTTGACTGAATTGTTGCAAGTAATCCTTAGGGCTCTCCTCTTGTCTATGTATGATTAAAATCAAACATTTCTAATCCCTTGTTCACCTTTTGTCCTTCTATTATCAGTGAAGTGTTACATGAACCTAGATATAATTTGTTGGAATAAAAGATAGATATTGGTTGAATATTATCCTTGACGTTGCCATTATCAATGTTAACAAAAGACCTTGTATTTAATTGCATATGTTGCTCCATAAAGGTCTATTAATTCTTGATATCTATGAACATTATTTACTAAGCACTATATTTTATAGTAGATGTCTAATGATAATATTTTAAACATCTTTGGCAGTTTCTCCATTAATACTTCTAAATGAGATGGCTATCAATAACCATGTTTACATCCTAAACATCTAACACATGTTTTCTTTCACAAATCAGGCTTACTCATGAAATGGGTATCCTTGCATGTATTAACTATAATGGGGTCGAGGAGAGCCTATTAGACAACAATTTTAGTGCATAAATGATGTAAGTTGCTTATACATTACTTTTAACATTATTATCGTAGATATTGCTTGTTTTTTGGATACTTTTGGAGGACGTGGTACTTAAAATGAGAAGTTTTTTTATTTTAGATCTTATTTCTTCCCATTCAAGGAAAAGGAGTAAAATTAGAGAAGAATTGGACTGACTTGGAACGAATTTGAAAGAATTGGAGACCCTTGAACATGACCCATGTACACAACTATATTAGGGTCGTGTTCTTAGGTGGTGACTTGCATTTCTCCTTCGTGGCCCTGCACATCACTGTGTTACCCCCTAGATCAAGAAACATGACATTTACACGTTCCCATGTAGTTCCTATATTGGTAATGAAGATTTGAAAAAACAAAATTACAAACCCCAAAGACAACACAAATGCTACACGAACTTGTATTCTATCCATATAACTCATTAAAAATAAGGGTTTTAGAAAAGAAAAGGAGTTCTTTGTTTAGGAAATAGTAGGAAATAAGTGGGAAGTCATTTGGAAATCGTTTTATATCAGTTATTGATTACGATAAAGATATTCTTGGAAAATAAACTAGATTTCAACAAAGATCCATTGAAGATTCAAGATTCATGATTCATGATAAATGATATGCTTTTCTTATTTTCTTTATTGTTTGTTAGTTGTTATTCTTTATCTATTTATAAACTAGTTGTGATATAGATTTAGGTAGGATGAATGTAATGTATGTTCAATTGACGCTTTTGGTTAAATAAATATTTATTTTTTGAGATTTATCTATAGTTTTATGATTGATTGAATTAGAGAAGTGAAAGTGGAAGATTCAATTATTTGATTCCTACATCAAAACCTGGGACATGAGATGTGTAGTTAGATCTCAATATGGATAAAGATAGTTAAGCAGAGCTATTCGAGAGAAAGTTGCAAAATTGTCCTACTTTAGGGTAAAACCTATTAACAGAGTTCATACAATAAATTAATCAATTATTAGGTTGTCTTGATTTGAAAATGATTTCAAATGATTAATCAAAGAATAAGGGGTTGAATGTCTAGAGAGAAAATATTATCTAAATTAAAAATTCTTGTTAATCCAAGAAACTAGAATCATTTGTTAATTGATAATGGAATTGAATATAATAAAATATGAGGAGAAGCCTCACCTAAATCTAGTTTATTTATATATTGGTTTATCCTTGATCATTACTTTGTTTTGTTTTTTAGATTTATTGTTTATTTTATTTTCTTATTCGGTTGATCATAATCACTGATCTAACTATTAAGTTTGTAAATAGTTGGTAATTAATTAACAATCCTTGTAAAATCAACCTGTACTCATTTGTGCTAGTTACAACTAGACGGTTTACTAGTAGTAAAATAAGCACATCAATAAATCTATTGTCTTTATTGACGCTTCTACAAAAGAACATTGATTCGGTGCTGCAAATTATCTATGTTTGTTAACGGATGGATGAGTTGTTCCTACTTGGTTGGTAGAGGGTTTACTTCCTTGAGAATCTATCGTCCTTATTTGGCTATGGTGTCACAGCAGGTGTAAAGCGTTTGAGTCTATCGCCCTTATTTGGCTAAGGTGTCATACAGGTGTAAAGCTACTCAAATGAAAATGATCGAGAACTTTAAGTCCTATAAATAAATGATGTCAGTGAAAAGAATCCTTACAGGTGTTTGGGCTTGATATAGGATAGTAGTTTTACAAGAAAGAACGTCAGAGTGTTGGAGATTCCGGCAATTCCATCCCGGCGCTCAAGTCAATATAAATCTCAAGGGTTTATAATAAGACTGTGGAGTGCGAAACAAATGGTTTATATTTACAATGATCCTCTTTGCGCGAGAAATTCTTTTGTCACATCCCTGCAGTAGTACGGCCGGTTTTAATGGCATATCCTCTTTCCATTTCCTTTGCCTCATATACAAAGAATCTTTCTCCTTTCAAGCGCAGCTCCTAGCTTGGCATAAAATCTTCAATGCCGTTACTTCGTTCTAACTTTCTTTTTATCTTCAATACAACTTCATTTTATGTCAAATGTATATAAAACGGTATCGTATTGAGGTCAAAAATAGAGTTAAAAAAGAGAAATGAGCATAAAACCTCTAATTACGGCATATGCACTAATCATTTTGGCCTCGTTTAGTTGGTTACCGATTAGCTATTTTTTAGTTGATTTGTCGTTTTTAACTGTTTGAAAGGTGTTTGGAGAGTAACTATTTATCGGCTAATTTAAAATAAATAGCCAAAAATAAAAACACTACTATATAGGAGCGTTTTCTACCATCAACCAAAATTTTAAATATCAAAAGTCGATTGTGTCCTTTAAATTCTATTACTAAGTTGTGTAAGGTCTTGCTGTTTAAATTGTATTCTTGATTAAGTTACAATTAAATACTATACGATCATATTTTTGTTGGTTCTAATATACAACAATTTCTGGTAAGTAGGACAACCTAATTGAGGTTTCTAGATATCTACATTTTAGGAACATTGTTTGTTCTTATAATTGTTTTATACAGTAATAGGTTATAAATAAAATGTTGACCTTGAACGAAAATGAAAATAAAAAGAGCTGCATAAATTTCTTATAGATGATGAAATAGTACAGGTGAGCATGACTTCTCTAAATAACTTGAAATGAATGTTATGTAAAAATTATAAAAATTATAACAAAGAGGAATGAAGTAATTGTATTTCAAACTGTAGTACAAATATACACAGACTTTGATTCTTTATTTAAACTTGATTTACCATATTCATGTCCTTATATATATCTTTTAAAGTCATGTCCTCATAATTTATTTTACACATAACCAGCTAATACTAAACAACTAATTTTACCAATCATCTATGATAAACAATTAATGCAATTCACTAGTCAAATCAGTTGATATAATCAGCTATCAGTTAATAGCAGATTGTATTAACTGTCAGCTAAATAGCTAATATAATCAGTTGATTGCCAAACAGGGTCTTTGTCTTTGTCCCTCCTTATGGGCTAATAAATTATCTCAAGCCTGTTACAAATTTAGTTTGAAAAGAAACTCAAGGACAATAATCTAGATATATATACAACCCATAAAAAACATTTTATGAACATATCGAATTATTTAGATTTTAAGAAATTGATATGAAATAATTTTTAAAAGATTTATTCAGCAAAAGTATCAATAATAGTAATGTGTAATAAATAGTCTAACGATCTGAAGATAATATATTAATGGATTAAAGGTATAATAAATAGTCTAACGATATGAAAATAATATATTAAAGGTGATTCCACCTTTAAATCTTTTTAATATGAATGAGTTAAGTTGACCTAAATATTTTTTACGAAGTTCATATCAACCCAATTTTAGTTTAATTTTTAAAGGTCAAAATCTTGTGGGTAAATTGAATTGTAAGATTTAGGTGACTTGTTATGCCCAATTCTCCTTTACACCCATCTGCCAAAAAGTACTTCTTTATTGGTACATGATTGCCTAAGATTGACGATATTGAAACTGGGTAATAATTTATGAAATACTTTCCTTAAAATACATTTAAAACTTGAGTGAATTAATTTTTGAAATAATAAGCCAACAAGAATAGCATAATCAGTAAAAATAAAATAATAATTTGGTGAACGGGCCATCATACCAAACTTCAAGAATAACATAGCATTAGAGGTTGGTTGATCTTATAGCATATTAAATAACCAATAGATACTGAGAATACGTTTGATGTGTAGGCGTTTTAGTTGAAGAGAACTATTTCATTATCACAGATAGATTAAGATAATAAATGTATCCCCTAATGAACATGAAAAACGTGTTTTGAAACATTAAATTGGCTACTTGGAAGCAATACCTTATCGAAAATGTCGCATTTAAATAATAGGGCGTTATCTGACAAAGGATCCAAGTTATTACCTTGCCATTAACCAATAATTGAAATCACTTGATATAAGAAATAAGCCTTTTTTATTAATACGGAAAAGGCTTAATTGGCCTAACGGGGTTGGATTGGAGGGAGTTTCCAGCAAGATTGCACTAAACCCCAAACGTCCTTATCGACACAAAAACCATCTTGTTGTCATTCCCCGCAGTTGGCATCACGTGGAAGTCACTTCGAACATGCCATCCGCAATTCACTCCCATACCATACATCTTCAAGCATTTGCATCACAAGTGTTTATTGCTTTCTTTGTATCTCCATTATTTTAGATTGATAAAAGAGAAAACTTTGCATTTCAAAAAGAAGGGGAGGAATCAAAACATAAACCTTTCTTTATTTAATTCTGATGGTAACTTAAAAAAAAAAAGAAATCTGGGTACATGTCCGTGAAAAAAAAATGGTCGCATTTGGGATATCAGAAAGTTTTGAGTTATAGCTGGATCCTCAAATGACAATATCATTCAAATTCTCATTCTTCAGAGTCCAGAACATCGATTTTGACAAAATCCAGGAAGAGAAACAACAAGAATTTGGGTTTGGCTTTCTTTTTTCTCTTTTGTATAAAGGGCACATGGTTTGCTCAAAGCATCAGTTTCTAATTTATTAATGTTGTCCATATCGAGAAGGGTTTATCAAGAGACAATGCTCCATCAGCATATTTTCTCCATTAGAAGTTAAAAGAAAAACATAAGTCTCTCAGAATATTGTAAATTCACGGTCAAAACGATAAGAGTAATGCTTAGAAAGCGAAGTTCAATCATGTCAAAGTTCAACTGGGTGCATTTATATAAAAAATTTAAAGAAATAAATAAATATTAATTAGATTTAACTAAGTCATACTCAATTATAAAATATTTAATTTTCTTGAAAAAACATTAAATATTGTTTTAATAAATTTATTAGTCCTTTCTCATGAAACTTATAAATATAAGATCATTAAATTTTTTAATTCAATTTATTATTTTTTTATTTTTACTCTAACCATTGATTTTTATTACACTTATTTTCGTTTTAGTATGACTTAATATTTTTGATTGAATATCTTTCTTTTCCAATTTTCTATCATCTCCAAATTTGAAATGTTTTTAGGAGCTAATTAATCTCGTTTGAAAATTAAAAAACTTAATTTATATAAATTGCTATAAATTAACATTGATATAATCTTATTCTTAATATCTCAATACCATCTTAGTATTTTTATATATTAATATTAATTGTTTAATTTTATCAATTAAGATAGTTTAATTATTTCAATATTTATTTTGTGTGATTGGAAGATAGAATGTCTCGCTTATTTATTTATTTATTTCAATATTTATTTTGTGTGATTGGAAGATAGTTTAATTATTTCAATATTTATTTTGTACGAAAAGCTGGCCAGCCAGGTAATCTCTGTCGCACGTGCTGTACTTTACGTCCACAAGTCCGCACATAACAAAGGTGCGTGAACTTGTAGTGTCACACTCGCTACCACGCGTTTGTATCTTACCTGCACTGCACGGACGGTTTAGGAACACATTCTAAATATTCGCACAAATTCCAATTTGGCTTTTGTTTTTTCTCTTTCAAGTTTCAAGGATTATTGTACTAGATAATAGATATGCCAAAAATTAATATTGGAATTAGATAATTGGAGTTTAATGTGTTTTCAGTGCGTCATTTGATTCGCTGAAGTTATACTAATTAGACATTATTCTAACTCTGAAATGAAAATTTCAAATCTTAAATATTTATATTTTATTCTTGATGGAATCTTTTAAAACTATTTAAAGATATATTTTACTGTAAAAATAAATGATAAAATTCGATTTTAATTATATGGAGTGCTCCAATTCTATTAAAGTGTAAAATTGAAGATGACATAAAACCAATTAAAGGGATAATATATTAGATGTCATATTATTTAATTTATAATTGTAATTGTAATTTTTTTCAAATAACAAGAAATATCAAAAACTATACAATATCTTGACATAAAAACTGGGTCATGATCCACGCTCTCCGTACACGTCTACTGAGTCGTTCCGCTTTTAAACGTCCCTTTTCCCACCACATGTTAAACTTCAGAATCCCCACTAAAGTTTTATTCTTCGGTTTTAGTACAAAATTTTATGTGCAGTATCACTTGTTGGTGTTCTGCTTTCTTGCTTCGGCTCTGACCAAGATATCACCTTTGTAATGCAGTGAATCTAGTTAACTCCGGCTGTCGATGGTTCCCTTTTCTTGTTGGATTTACTACTCTTGTTGATTGCACTAAACATTCCTTATTCTTGGCTCAACTTGGATATAAATTTAAGATCTTTGCTCAACTTTGGGGCTTGTGTGGCACTTTCTTTCCGATTTATGTGATTGGGATTGGACGGGCCGAGTCAATGATGAAGCTTATGTTGTTATTTGATTCCAAGTCTTTTTCTGTGTCTGACGTTACCCTTATGGGAAAGACAAATTTGATTCCTTTTTCGGGTTTCTGCAGTCAAGCATTCGGCGTTAAGTTATGTCAAGAGTTCAGTTCTTGCAGAGGTAAGGATGGGCCCACTGTGCTTTGCGTATTCTTCCCTCAATGTTTCTGTCTAGTAATCAATGGATTCTGCATCAATATGTTTCAGGAAGTTTAGTATGATATTTAAGATTCGTCTTTCTTGAACTTTTTCTTGGTTGTTTCCTCCTTATTTTTCAGGAGGCAGTTATTCAAGCACTTCAAACGGTAATTGTCTGTCCAAGGCTATGTGTTCAGTTGATCAGGAGAGAAGGGTAGCAGGGAATGACTTTTATGACATCAACCAGACAAATGGTGATAGTTCAAGCTTCTTTTCCAGAAGTAGGAAAGTGCTTGATGCATTTGATGATGAATATGGTGGAGTTGTCGTCGATCCTCATAGCCTGCCGGCTGATCCAGATGGTTTCGATTCCGCACTTCATTTTTCACTTTCCCATTGGAAAATGAGGGTAAGTAGAAAATACGTACTGCATAATGTGGTTGGTAGTGGTAGCTTATTGTTTCTCATCAGACTCACAACACATGTTACCTAATCACAGGGGAGGATGGGAATCTGGCTTAAGTTGCCTCTGGAACGATCAGAGCTTGTTCCAGTTGCTGTAAAGGTTAACCTATTAAACTTTCAAGATTTACGGCTGCTTAAGAGGCTTTAGGTTATAGTCTCCTATGGAACTGGAAAATCAGATGGTATTGATGTTTTGGTGAATGCGGTCTTTAGGTTATAATAGAACTGGAAAATCAGATGGTATTGATGTTTTGGTGAATGCGATCTTTAGGTTATAGTAGAACTGGAAAATCAGATGGTATTGATGTTTTGGTGCTCATTATCCACTCATTACTGAAACAAGTAATTTAAAATGCAGCAAGGTTTCAAGTATCACCATGCAGAGCAAGGTTATGTGATGCTGACATATTGGATTCCTGAAGGATCTTCAATGCTTCCAGCTAATGCTTCACATCAAGTAGGGGTTGGGGGCTTTGTCATCAATAATAAAAATGAGGTATGGATTCTTGAGACAAAATAGAGTGGTATTTGTTAAGACCAAGGCAGAAATGAATATCATTTTTTTAACTGATAAAAACAGGACAATCATCTTTTTCTAGGTTCTTGTATGCTTCATGCTGTCTTGTTTATTACGGATCAATTTTAAATACCCGAGATGTCATCTTTCGGGATTTGCCTTTTATATTATTGTGCACTATTTTATTTTGGAGTTAATACCTTGCCAATCAAAATTGGTTCCGGAGACCAAACTTCAAGAGGTTACGCCAAAATCTTTCTTTAGTGTATTTTTGCACAGTTATCAAGCAAATCTAAGGATTCTCGAGAAACCCTTAATTTGCTTTGTCCTCGGCGTCCAATTTGAGAATGTCAGGCTTCATTCATAAGTTTTGAAATTGACTCATTTTTCGTAGCATCTAAATTTCGTATGATTAGAAGCTCTAGTCAAGCTATACAGCCTTTATTTATGGGAGGTTCGTCATTTGTTGAAATTTGCACACACTTGGTGTGAGGAGGCATGATAGAATCATATATAATCCGTTCTTCAGTCTCACCTACGAGTGTAAACTTTGACTTTATTGGTTTGTTGACAAGATTAACCATCAAATTGAGCTCATGAAAATGGAAACCATACAACTTATATTTTTCATCCACTTCAATTCTGCCTTTGAGCTTTCAGAAGGAATATCAAGTCATTAATTCCAAAAGTAAAATTTATAAGCCTCAGTCTCAGTATCTTTGACATCCAAGTACAATTTGCTACCTCCAGGTTCTCGTAGTTCAAGAAAAATTTTGTGCTCCTGCATTTTCTGGTTTCTGGAAAATACCAACTGGATTCATTCATGAGGTACATAATTTGTGTTAGTTCAAATGAAATGAACTTAGTCTTGTCAACTTGCTTACAAGTTGTTAGTTGCTTCATCAGTCAGAGGAGATTTATATGGGAGCAATTAGAGAAGTCATGGAGGAAACTGGTGTACGAATTTCTCACTTTGCATGTTTCCAATGTATCTCAGTTTTCAATTTTTTATTTTTTTGCAAGTGGTTTAACATAAAGAGTGCTATACATTGGGTAATACCCTCTTGACAATAACGTTACCTTTTATTTTATTTCGCAGATAGATACTGAGTTTGTGGAAGTTATAGCATTCAGGTACTAACAAGATGCCATACTAATTGGCACAATCTCCTAAACATTAGTCTGTACAAATGATTGCAATTTATTTGCCTCCCTAGTCTATGACAATCACATGTTTCATTCTAAGCATTATGATTATGGATTCCATTTACCAGCCAACAGTTCTGATATTTAGCACCTTTACATTGTGTAATATGTTTTTCATCACTTTCAGGCATGCTCACAATGTGGCTTTTGACAAGTCGGACTTGTTTTTTGTCTGCATGCTCAAACCATTAACAACTCAGATCTGTGTCGATGATTTTGAGATTCATGCAGCAAAGGTAAGCACTGGACTAAGTTGATCTCTAAGCTTGCCAGGACTTGTATTCTAACTAATAGAGAGACCATTGGATTGTTTTTGAGTAATTATGGTAACTGTTGGGGTTCTTATGACTGGTATGAGGTAAAATAATTGGTTCAAGTTTACAATTAAACTTTTGTTGCCTTGCATTCTTTCCCAGTGTATACTTTCCTAATATACACTGCCAAACCAAACTGGAATTTTTAATTGAGACTGGTAAGTTTTAGTGGATCAAAAACGTTGACTACGAGTCCTGCACCACTAGAAAGTGTGATTGGGTCTGGTTTCCGAACTAGCTGTTAATTCATTACTCCATCCATCGTTACCTTTCTATTTGGCCTTTTATGTGTCATTTTCCACCTAATAAAGTGTATTATTAGGTTGATCCGGGCAGTTGATAACTTTGTTCTGTTATAGCGGCAGACCATTAGACTCTAATCTTAGTTTCTACTCCTTGTCCTGATTACTGGATTTTGTCAATGGATTTAAAAGTCAGCTGATTATTGGATTAATAACGTGCACATTCAAAGATATAATGACTAGCCTGTATTGATCATGCAGTGGATGCCATTAGTTGACTTTATGGAGCAGCCACTAATACAAGAAGACAAGATGTTCAAGCAAATCATTGATATTTGCATTGCACAGCTTGGGAAACGTTATTGTGGGTTATCTGCTCATCACCTTATCTCAAAATTTGACGGCAAGCAATCCTGCCTCTACTACAACGCAATTGACAATGATCACCAGTGTGCAGGCAGTTGAAGTGTCCAGTTTGTTGTACTCAGTGATAGGAAAACATTGGAACTTAACTACTGAAGAAGTGGCTATAACAGTTGCTGAGTAACATGTACATGTCAATGTGTATATAGCCTGTGAAGAATCTGGTATGTGTTGGTCAAAAATATTTCTGGTAATCTGATCATCTCTTCAGAAACTGGTTAGAGACTACAGAGTGCTCATTGGATAGACCTTGTAGCTTCCAAACAGAGGCCTGCTGGTTCTGCATTAGCTTAGCTGATCAAGGCCGGGCCTTGTCTTCAGTTTTCCTATATGGACGGACAAAGGAAATATGTGTAGACAATGCCATGTGGTTTATGGTTATTAAGTTAACAAAGACGTGGTCTGGTCGAATGATAGTAGCTCATTCATGTCTCAGATATGAAATTTCAAGTCTGTAATGTTCTATATATATATATATATATATACACACATATTTATTTATTTAAGACGTCATGGCCTGCAGGCAGCCATGAGCTTGTCATGTTTCAACTCCACATATTATGTCTAATCCCACATTTAAACATCAACCAAAATTTGACATTTTCCATTTTAAATTTCTCAAGTGTGAGTTATACGATTTTGAAGTTGTGGTTGGATTCAGCAAAGTTTGCACGGCAAAGAATAACTCAACTGTGGATGTGGACCCGTTCAATTCAACTATATATATATAATTTTGGGTGATCTAACAATTTTGAGCAATATTGTAAGTTCACTTGTGGTGGAGTGGCAAGGGCTCCTCTATGCTTAGCCAAATTCTCGAGTTTGAGTCTTGAGAATAGAATTGTTTTAAAACTCGTAAGGGAGAGCTTTGTCGCCCCAAAAGGGTCCTGCCCGGCTTGAATCCGGATTAATCGATTGCTCATGTGGTGTCAGATATTGGGTGGTTTTCACCAAAAAAAGAAGAAGAAGGGAAATTAGAGAAGGTTCGAGGAAAATGATAAGTGTGTTAAGAGAAATAATACAAACTTTTAAAAGATCAACCAAATATTAACGATAAAAAAAGAACTCTTCAAGTTGCATGAAAAAAAAAAGTTTAAGATGAAACAAACACCAAAATTTACATGAAAAATTAGAGATGGTAACGAGTTGGACCAGGCCAGGATCCGACCCATGAAGTCTGATTTTTTATTTTTTAAAATATTCAAAAATGACGTCATTTTATCACCCTTGGTCGGGCCTCGAACTAGGTTAGGGCGGGACCCAAAAATCCCAACTCATGGCCCAGTCCCCAATCCCTTAGCCCAATTGCCATGCTTATGGAAAATCCTCCAGTATAATGGAGAGAAAAATGGGACAAACTGACAAGCAAATATAGTAAACTCAATAAAGATTTACGTAAATATTTATCTCTCACCTCCTAACAACAAGGTGTCTCACAAAATTTCAGAATTGAAATCAAAGTTGACATCACAATTAACAAATACCCAAATGAATCCCAAAAATAATCAAACAAGGATGATAATACAACACTATTTGCCCTCTCTCTATGTTTTTCCTCATTTTTAGATATTATAGTCACACTCTCTACAAAAACCTACTTCTTTTTCTCTTTTATATCACAAAATAAGTTTTTCTGCACTGTACACGGTCACTTACACTGTTGTGTAAGTAACTGTGTATATTCTAGCACTGTTTCAATCACAAATATACACAATTATAAAGAGTTACACATTACACATGGATGTGTATCTTCACACGGGTGTGCACACGGGCATATACAAAATCGTCTATGTCTTTGCCTATTCACACGTTTACAAAGGCTTACACGGTTGATCCATATGGTTGCGCAAGTCAAGACACAAGTGTGCAGCACTATACATAGTCATGTATCTCCCTAAAAGAGCCTCTTCTATCTTGTCTTCATTTGTTAGTCATTCCTATAAACCATAAAGGCATCTTAGATCATCAAAAGTCTCAAAATAGAGCTAGACATTTAACAATCTTCCCCTCCAGCCCAAATATATGGAAGATACATTACTCTCCATTATTGATTTGAGATACATTCTAGCAAGCTTACTACAAATTTCATGCTTATTTTTTAGAATTACTTTAGGCAGCATATCAGTACTATTCACATTCATATAAACCTTCTTCAATATTAAGTATTGCTCTTCTATCACAAGCCTCAACTAATGATATTTGATGTCTATGTGCTTTGTATAAGAAAGATATACAGTAATTTTGCTTAAGTTAATAGCACTTTGACTATCTCAAAATACTACATAGTCTTTTTGCTTCATAACCAACTTTTGAAGTAATCTTTTCAACCAGAGTATCTCCTTACAAGCTTCTACTACAGCTATATATTTTTCTTTAGTCGTAGATAAAGCCACACATTTTTGTAGCTTGGATTACTATAAGATGACTCCCCCCTGCATACTTAAATAGAAAACCGTATGTGAATTTTCTTCCATAAAGATCTCCAGCCATATCTTTATTTGTAAAACCTTCTAGAGTTGGCTAACCATCACCAAAGCACAAAATCCACTCCAATGTGCCTCTCAAGTATCTTAGAATCCATTTCGCTATAGTGAATCTTCCTTGGATTTGACAAGAATTTGCTCACCATCCCAATCGCTTGAGCAATATCTAGCTTTATTGTAGAAATAAAGGACATATAATATTTTTCCTTTTCTATTGAGGGAAATGTATGCTTACATAGCTTGAAGTGAGATAATAGTGGCATGCTAACTGGCTTGGCATACTTCATATTGAACCCCTCTAGCACTCGTTTAATATATTTTTTATGAGACAACCACAATTGCCTATCCTTACTATCTTAAGTTAACTCAATGCCTAAAATCTACTTTGCAGGTTGTTGAGCAAGTTTTAATCTATTTAAAACCTTTAAAATACCATAAGCCCACGGGTCGCGAGTGTAGTATATGAGATGTCAATCCCTTAAGGAGTTAGTGAAATAATCTAATCCTAAGTTGTCTAAGGCCTAAAGGATAATTAAAATGAAAAGAAAAACTAAACAGAAAAGTAAATACGAGAATATAAAATGATAGAAACAATAATTCTATATTAAGTAAGGAAATTAAATTGAGCACTACTAATTTGACAATTGAAAATTAGCCAAGAAGAATTGATCGATTATAAAGGAGGGGGATTTATCCTATCATTAATGCTAAATAGAAAAGTAATATGAGAATATGGAATGATAGAAACAAGAATTCTATATTAATCAAGGAAATTGAATTGAGCACTACCAATTGACAATTTAAAATCAACCAAGAAGAATTGACTTATTATAAAGGAGGGGGATTTATCCTATTATCAATACTAATCTAGTCACTTATATGTTAATATGGTGTCGATTCTAGACTATCGAGAGGTAGATTAGTCTTTCTTGAGTTATAATCACTAAGCCCTAATTGATAATCCCTAATTAAGTCGAGTAACTAAAAATGTAGTCTCTCAATTAACGATCAACCCACATCCTAATTAGTTCTTAAGTGTTTTAATGAACAACCGGGTCCTCACATGGGATTTCTCTCCGTATAAATTACTGATTTGATTAATCTCATAGTCTATTGAGTTGCTTAACTCTCATTAATTCAACCCAATCATTTTTGTTTGGTTCACCCTCTCAATTTATTACTGAAACATACAAGAACTGCAATTAATCACAACACCCAATCAATCAACAAAAAAGATAACTAGATTAACATTGAATAAATTCAAAATCCCTAAAGAGTTTAGAATATCATCCAATCCAAATCCAACATCATCATCACATTCATCATATACATTCAAAGAAAAGAATAACAAGATGAAATGGAAATGTCAATTGGAAAGGATCGGGATGGCTTGGGAAGGTAACAGTTGTAATAGCGCACTCCTCTCTCTCTTCTTCTCTCTTCTTTCTTGAAGGTTTTTCAAAATGTAGCAAAAATGGAGGCTTTTTTAAGGTTCCATCCTAATGCCTTTTATACTCTTTTCTATTTAGGGCAATCTTAAGGCTTTTTTCGGGTCTAAAAAGTCCCTTGAAAATTCAAGTCAGGATGTCTATCAACGTTTCTATCGCACAGACCACGATCATGGCCCTTAGTGCCATCAATAATGGCCTAGTGTTTTATCTTTTGTCATGATCGTGGCATATCATATCAAGCCACGATCGTGGCTCCTTATGCTTGGTTCTGTCCAATCGTGGCTTATTGCCCATGATTGTGGCCCTAGGTCCGGCTCTAAGCTTTCTTCAAATCTTCTTCAGTTTTCTATATTTTCCTTAAAACACTAACATATACATCAAGGTACCTCAAAAATATAAAATTGAAGCTCAAACGTGTGCTTTAACCCATAAAATCCTTAAAACATAAATATCTAACTAACTAACACAATTCTAACCTAAACACGCAGTAAACAATCAAATTAACAACTAAACACACACCAAACTACCCACTAAAACATGATGTAGTCTATAACTATCAACATCCCCATACTTAAACTTCTTCTTGTCCTCAATCAAGAAAAAAAACCAAAACACAAAACATGCATATGCAATAATGGGAAAATGACATTAAACTTAACGAAACAAATTTAACTACAAACATTATCTCTTAAGTTGTTCTAAATTATTAACTTATGAAACCTGTGCCTAAGTTCTTCAAACTAAATATACAACTAATCAAGACCTTAATGTTAAGTTTATTCACCCCTATCACTTGCACATACACATTGATAATTATTTGGTCAACCAAAAGTGTAACTATCTCTAATTAGGTTTTCATAAAAATTCAAGCTATACACAAGATCAATAGGGTTTATTTGGCAAAAACACTATTTTTGTTGATTTTTTAATGTCATGAACCTAGATTTTTTACGCGGAGGCAAACATTTGTAAGGAATGTCGATCCAATTACTCAACTAGGTCATGTTTTTATTTAGACAGCTTGGTTGGAATGTCATTATAGCCTTTTGACACGGAGGCAAACATTTATGATGAATGTCAATTCGGTTACTCAACTACATTACATTTTTAACTAACTACTAGCTCTATTCATAGTCCGTAGGCCAGTGGAATAGTTATTTAATTAAAATTTATACTTCTCTTTTTTAAAACACATTTTTAACACATTACCTACCTTATTACTTTTGCTAGTCATTCTTATGAAAATATACTAGCAATGCTACTAATTCAATTTAGCCTAAAATTATAAATGAATGTGACAAATTCCTAGGTTGAATAAACTAACACCGTATCCTAATTAAACTACATATTTAGCTAAAGTATCATAGGTCACTACTTTTGCAAGCTAATAAATCTTCGCAATATAAAAGACTATGTTCCAAGCTAAATCTATCCTGTTAAGTCCTAGCCATTGACACATTCACACGAGTCACATTATGCACCTAAACAAACTACCATAAAAATATGCAAAATTCACATTTAAAATAAAAGCATACAAGCACATAACCCATTCATAGTCAAACATAAAAATAACAATGCACACACCTCCCCATACTTGAACAACATATTGTCCTTAATATGAGGAGAACACGTAAGAAAAATCAACATACAAGGTGGAAATAAAACAACATGACAAGAAAAACATAAAAATAAAATAAAATAAGAAGACAAGGGTTAGAGCATAAGTACTCATCATGGTGATTGAGGTGGTCATGATGATAGTGTTGAGACCAAATTCACTTGATGCTCGCAATTGTTGTCCTATCTGATAATTGCTTAAAGAGAATAAGAGACTTAGTAATCCCAAACCATTCAAAATCATTAAAATTTTAGTTTTTTAATTCAAAACAAATCTAACTACACACAAAAATTTAAATCTAACTACTGAACGTGCTAATTTATGGTCATTAACTTGACCTTACATCCTTAGAAAACTCAACCAGGATCAATTATGAGTGGCTTGCTACCATCAGTGCCTCCCAATTTCAGCTTTGTAGCTCGTAAATAAGCTACATGTTGAGAGATAATGAAAAGGACATAATCTATCAAATTAAGGAAACCTAATAAGCTTAGTAATGTCCTTTTCAGTAACAAACTGTCAACAAAATAGGGAATAACGAAACTTCCTGAATCTTCTATCTAATCCAGCAGTTTTCCTTATATAAAGGTGATATTTTCTTGTTCTTCTTTAATTATCCTCATCTCCTCTTCAGCTTCCACTTCATGATCATATATTTTCTTATATTCTTTAAGCTCTATGTCCTTTATCATCTGTTCTTCATCCTTTGGTTCCTTAGAAGATTTGACCACATCAATTCTCCTAAATGAACTACTCTCCTTCGAATTCTTGAATACCTTGTTTATGCTAAATTTCGCTTGTTCATCTCATAGACATCAATCAAAGCTTTTCTGTTGGTAAAAATGGGATAGTTTTGATCATCATCAAAGTCAAACACGACAAAATCCACAGGGATGATAAACTTGTCCACTTTTACAAGTACATCCTCCACTAAGCCTAACGGTTTCTTGATTGATTGGTCTACTAACTAAATAAGCATAAAATTTTGTTTCACATCTCCCATCCTCAATTTTCTAAAAATTGACAAAGGCATAAGGTTAATACGTGTACCTAAGTCACATAAAGATTTTGAAATCATTAAGCTACCAACTACATAGGGTATTTTAAAACTCCCTGGATCTGTTGATTGTAAAGGCATGTGGTTAGTAATTAAGGAACTGGAGGTTTCTGTTAAGGCTACTAATTGATTATCATCCTAAGTCCGCTTGTTTGAGAACATGTCTTTGAGAAATTTTTCATACGTGGGTGTGCTCTTCAAAACTTCCATAAAGGGCAAGGTAATTTTCAATTTCTTCAGCTTTTCTCCAAACTTTGCAAATTGGGTATCCAATTTGTTCTTTTGGAATCTTTGTGAAAATGGTATTTTTGGTGTATAAGGTGGAGGAGGAATGTTTGGAGGGCCTTCATTCTTTTTTTCATCCCTTTTATGCTTCTCTTAGGCTTCAACAAGATGGGTTTCAGTTGTTCCATCCGTTGGTTCTCTTAGCTGTTTCCCACTTCTAAGTGTGATCATCTTACATGGCTCTATTGAATTTACTTTCATATTGCGCAGACAATTTTCTACACTTCTCTTACAAAATTCATTGGAAAGTTGTCTCATTCAAACCTCTAGGTTGTGAATAGAAGAGGTATGATCTTCCATTACTTGCTCAAACTTCTCTTCTAGTCTCTTTTAGGCCTCTTCCGTACTTATGAGCTTATCCATGATCTGATCCAATTTAGAATCTCATGAACTGGACTCAACTGGTTGAAATCTTGATAGGTCTTGATTTCCTAAGTGAGTCATAAGAATGACGATTTCCCTAACTAAATTATGCTTCATTGAAGTCCGCAAGGGTCTTTTACTCCCTATAATATATATCCTCCATTGTTGTTCCGTCTTTCTCTTCTTGGCACCTAACTCTTCAAATTTCTCTTTCTTACTTTGTGATGTCTTAATGTGTCTCTACTTTAACCCCAAAACTTTTCTTCACTTTTTTAAATAATATATATATTTCTTATGATTGGGTACCAAAATCACAAGAAAGGGTACTAACTCCTTTGACTAAAAGAATTAAACTAATCCTACAACTCCCAGACAATGACATCAAAAACTTGTTGAGCAAGTTTTAATCTATTTAAAACCCTTAAAACATCGCAAGCATATGGTTCGCGAATGTAGTATAAGAGGTGTCGATCCCTCGAGGAGTTCGTGAACTAATCTAATTCTAAGTTGTCTAAGGCCTAAAGGATAATTAAAATGAAAAGAAAAACTAAACAAAAAAGTAAGTATAAGAATATGGAATGATAGAAACAAGAATTCTATATTAAGCAAGGAAATTAAATTGAGCACTACCATTTTGACAATTAAAAATCAACCAAGAAGAATTAACTGATTATGAAAGAGGGGGATTTATCCTATCATCAATGCTAAACAGAAAAGTAAATACAAGAATATGGAATGATAGAAACAAGAATTCTATATTAAGTAAGGAAATTAAATAGCATCACCAATTTAACAATTGAAAATCAACCACAAAGAATTGATCGATTATGAAGGAGGGGGATTTATCCTATCATCAATGTTAATTTAGTCACTTATGTGTTAATATGGTGTTGGTTTTAGACTATCGAAGGGTGGATTACTCTCTTTCAAGTTATAATCATTAAGCCCTAATTGATAATCCCTAATTAAGTCGAGTAACTGGAAATGTAATCTCTCAATTAATGATCAGCCCACAACCTAATTAGTTCTTAAGTGTTCTAACGAACAACTGAGTCCTCACATAAGATCTATCTTTGTACAAATTACTGATTTAATTAATTGTTTGGACTATCAAGTTGCTTAACTCTCTCATTAATCCTACCCAATCATTTTTATTTGGTTCACCCTCTCAACTTATTACTGAAAAATGCAAGCATCGTAATTAATCACAACACCCAATCAATAAAAAAAAAGATAAATAGGTTAACATTGAATCAATTCAAAATCCCTAAAGAGTAGAACATCATCCAATCCAAATCCATCATAATCATCAAATTCATTGTATACATTCAAAGAAAAGAATAACAAGATGAAATGGAAATGTCACTGGAAAGGATCAGGATGGCCTGGGAATGTAACAGCTGCAGCTGCCCACTCCTCTCTCTCCCCTTCTTCCTCTTCTCTCTTCTTTCTTGAAGGTTTTTCAAAATGTAGCAAAAATGGAGGCTCTCTTAGGGTTCCATCCTAATGCCTTTTATAATCTTTTCTATTTAGGGAAACCTTAGGGCTTTTCCAAATCTGAAAGGTTCAAAAAGTTCCTTAGAAACTTAAGTCGGGATGATTGTTTGTGTTTCTGTCATGTAAGCCACGATCGTGTGGAGTTTTAACATCTGTCATAATCGTGGCATATCATATCAAGCCACAATCATGGCTCCTTATGGTTGGTTCTGTCACAATTGTGGCTTATTGGCACGATTGTGGCCCTAGGTCTGGCTCTGAGCTTTCTCCGAATCTTCTTCATTCTTTTATATTTTCCCTAAAACACTAGCAATCACATCAAAGTACCTCAAAAATATAAAATTGAAGCTCAAACGCATGCTCTAACCCATAAAATACTTAAAACACAAATACCTAACTAAATAACACAATTATAACATAAACATGCACTAAACAATCAAATTAACAACTAAACACATAACAAACTACCCACTAAAACATGATGCAGTCTAAAACTATCACAGGTCCCAAATTTTTCATATCAAAAGATTTGGAGAAGTCCTCCTTCAACTTTTGAATTTTATTAATTTCTTAATCCACAATCAGCATATCATTAACATAAAGAAGAAGAAATAAAGTTCCCACCTGAGAACTTCTTGAAATACGTGAAAGATTTAACATAAGTTCTCTAAAAAGCATGATTCATTATAAAAAGAATCGAACTTTTGATATCGTTGACTTTGAGCTTGTTTTAAGTCATATAAACTTTTCTTCAACTCGATCTATGTATATCTTCTCTTCGGAATCTCCAAACAAGAAGGTTAATTTAATATCTAGTTGTTATTGTTCAAGATCCAAACAAGCAGTTAGACTGAAAACTGTTGAGGTCATCTTGACTATTAGTAAAAAGATTTCATCAAAGTCAATACCATTTTTTTTTTACTAAATCCTTTCACAACCAACTTTGCCTTGTGTTTTATCAACCTGTTAATATCTCTCTTTACCTTGAAGACTTGATTATTCTTCAATGCCTTTTTTTTAACCTTTTGGAAGCTTTATAAGCTTGTATGTATTATTCTTCTTCAAAGAATCCGTCTATTCCTTCATAGTTATGACCCAAAGATCTTTGTCTTCACAAGATACAACCTCTTACACATTCTCAAGCTCCCCCTCATCAGTAAGTAACAGGTATTCAAAACTTGGATATCTTACGAAAGGCCTTTTATCCCTTGTTGAGCGTCGAAGTTGTGTTTCATCAGCAATTAGATCCAATTGCTCCCTTGCTCATTATCCTTAATATATTCAATTTTAGTATTGCCTAGATATGGTTCATATATCTCATCATTATCAAATTGTATTTGATCACCACCAATGTGTGTTAGGTTAGACACTTCATCTTCTTCACCTATAGACTGCTTAATAGTCGAAGTAATTGGTGAAGAGCTAACTATGTGATATGATAAGCTACAGTGTGATGATTTATCTATACTGAAAAGATATGCACCTCTCTCCTGCTTCTATAACACCACATTCCTGCTTCTGACTACCTTTTGCTTCTCTTAGTCATAAAGCCTGAAGCCAAACTAATGACCACTATATCTAACAAAGATGTAAGTTATCAGCTTTAAGTCAGGCTTCTTTCTCTTATCCTTGGGTATGTTTCTAAATACCTTGCAGCTAAAAATTCTCAAATGATGATATGTGGGATCCTTTTCAGTTAGCGTGCTCTCAGGAATCTCAATATTCAACAAAACTAAAGGAGCTTGAGTAATTAGGTAGATCATAGCTCGACTAATTAGGTAGATCGTAGTTCGATATGCTTCTCCCAAAAAATGCCTTTGGCAATATAGACATCCTAAGCATACAACGAACTTTCTTCATGATGATTTTGTTCATTCTCTCAGTAACCCTATTATGTTGTAGAGTACCTGGTTCGATTTTCTCATATCTAATGTGATGCAATGTATAATATTCTTCAGACACCTTAAAAGTATACTCCTTTCCATTATTTGTTCACAGCCACTTTAGCTTCCTCTCAGCTTCCCTTTCTACTATAATATGAAACTTCTGGAAAGTTTCAAATACTTGACTTTTAGAGTTTAACATGTACACCTAAGTCTTCCTTAAAGGATCACCAATGAATTTAACAAAATATGTGTTACCTCCTAATGAATTCTCCTTAATACGATCATAGACATCTGTATGCGCCAAATCTGATAACTTCAACTTCCTTATAGATTTTATCTTAAAAGAGACTCTATATTGCTTTCCAACCAAGTAATGATCGCAAAGATTAAGCGATTGTGAGTTCTTAACTGGGATAAGAGATTTTCCAGCTGGTAACTTTAATACCTTCTCACTCATGTGTCTTAATCTTTGATGTCATATATTTAGTAAAGATTACTCTTTGATTGTGTATACTTCTCCATCACCATACACCTTTAAATGTGTCATGTATAGTGAATAACATAACTCTCCTCATGTAATCATCATGGTGCCTTTGGATAGTTTCCATTTCTTATCCCCGAAAATGTCCTAAAATCCTTCTTAATCTAACACATTAGTTGATAACATATTTAGCCTTGTATTGGGGATGTGTCAAGCATTTCTTAAGGTCAGTAAGCATATGAAATTTCTCTAATCTTGGATATCACTCATACTTACTATCTTGGCAAAACTTTGGTTTGCCATATTTACAATCCCAAAATCTCTGCTCCATAATTTGAGAAGCAATCCACTTTTGGAACACAATGATAAGATGCTCCATTATTAATCAGCCATTTAGAGTTAAAATTGCTGACATGGAAGCATTCACTAGTTACATAAACTAAGTACACCTTATTATCCATGCTTGAAGCTATTATTGTTGTATTTGTTATCTTCACCATCATTTTGATCCCTCTTCCACTTATAGTAGAACCTATTAGTGTGTCCTGGCTTATCGAAATAATAGCATGTCTTCATGTCTTTGTCACATCTGGACTTTGAACAGTTCTTAGACTTGCCACTACCTTTGGGACCCTTACTCTTGTTCATCCCCTGTTTTTTTTAAATTAATTGATTTCATTAATAAACGGTTATTTACAAACCAAGTATGTAACTAATCTAGTCTCATATAAAAAGAACTAGATTACAAGGTCATATAGGTCCCTGTGATTAGGTTAATCCAATGCCCATCCCATGTTTGTAGATATGCTATTTACAATTCCCCTTACTAGCATGCTGAGTCGAGTTTAGAGAGTAACCTCTTGAAGAATTTGCTTTACACTCCTAATTTTTTGTCTGAATATCCTGTAAGTCCTTTACTTCCAAATTAGTAAATCATTGAGGCCTAACTTATCATTAGTGCTTTGTAATCTTCTTGGTTGCCCATCCTCACTTTTCAGTAACCAATTGATTGTTTCCTCCCATGAATCAGTTGAATTATAGATATTCAAAGTTGCTTGCACCCTTATCTAAATCTTCCTTGTGTAGCTATACTTGAGGAGAACTAAGTTTGTTCTAATGATGAAGTTAACCACTAAAGAAATGTTATCAAATTAGAAAATATAATAAGACAATAAAATAATGAAAATTAAGGACCAAATTAATAATATGAAACTTGGCATTGATCTATTAGAGAGAGAATAAAGAGTTAAAGTTGATGTTAGTGATGTGATTGCAAGATTTTTTTAATAATTTTTAGTTCAATTTTCATATTATGTGTTATTTTAATATAGATGTAGTGTGTTACCTTTGTTCTCATTTTTTGAGAGGTATATACGTAAATGGAATGATAAACTTAAAGTCAGCTCAATGAAGTTGTTTCAAAGCAAATGAATGTATATTTAATAGCAATGTTGTTTACAAATGACTATTTGTTCATTAATGCTTTTCTATAATTCTATTATTAATGTAATATGTTGTTTCAATACAAATTGTTAGATAAATTTGTAATAAAAAATTAAAATCAATTAGGAATTGCATATATTAGCCAAAATGATCATTTGTAAAATATACATTTATATGGTTAAGTTCCTTGATCATAAATAAAAATATATAAAAAATATGATTAAGTTCCCTTACCATGTCACAAAATAGATATCCATTAACATTGGATCCAGATATGCAAATTATATTATAGTCAATTACTCATAAATATATGAAGAACATTATTATGGTTGAGAGTTATACTACTAACTTGTTGCTAATAAACTAAGAAGTTTGCTAGCCACTAAACTAAGAAGGTTATTACCTACTATCTATACCGCCACCCTCTTCAATTTCTCTCTCCTCTTGCTTATTATAGCTTGTAATTTTATAAGATTATGCTTGATTTTCCTTTGAACCTTAGACCTCTTAATTTAAAGGATAACTTGGAATTTATAGGATCAACATGTCTACATTTTCTTTTAATTGTAGTTATAGAGTTACTAACTTATTAAATGATCCTTAATTAACTTTATTATGGATGAGTAATTATTGAATGAATATAACTACACATCAAGCTTATTTTATGCTTTCTTGACTAAGTATAGATACTTGATTACCTAATGTTAACAAAGAACACAATATTTTGTTATTTATATATCATAAATAAATATATTCAATTGGTAATGTTTAAATTATTCATATTGATAGGTTTTTTTTAGTAAAGTTTGTTTATTTTTCTTTCATGCATCTTCAAATGTGTGTCTATAAGCCCCATATTTTGTACTTTTGCACTTAGCCCTTTTCAAATATCTCTTTTGTATTTTTTAATTTCTTTCACTCATTTTTCCTTTTCTATTTACTTTTTTTGGAGCTTCTTGGTAGCACCTTCTTTGTTGGCGGGTATATCTACTTATACTTAATGGCTCACTAAAATATTTCTCACCTTATAAAGTGTAACGCTTGATCATACATACTCCTAAATCTGTTCTTCTTATACTAATGACTGAAAATCCTCCACTTTTTTTTTGGAATGACATATATTACTAAGAGCATTCTAATATAGATAACTATATAGGTATTATGGTTATCTATATGGTTATCTATAAGAATGACTCTTACAAAGTCTAACATTATACTTTCCACCCTCTTTAATAACTTCATAGGCTCCATCTATATTCCACGTAGTTATCCATTATATTGCCTCTTTTTTGCTCTTTTTTCCACTTTTTTTTATAATTACAAGTGCAATTTATATCTTCCATCCATGAACATAGTCCTTTGTGTTAGTATGACTCCTTATGACCATGATCCTTACAATTTCTACTACATTTATAGAAGGTCTAAATTTTGGCTAAAAAAATTTAGCCATTAAAAGAATCACTCATGTTGTTATTAATTACTAAATTGTTAGACTTAAATAACTAGTATGAACTAGTCTAAGTCTCTTTTGAATATTGAACCAAACCTAAAACACATCTATTTGAAATCCTATTAAGTCTTTTAAGCTACTCATCGACCTCTTCAACTCGTATAGATCATTCATATGCCTAGAATTTCCTTGTTAAGTCTTTTTAAGTGTCCAAAGTTTTCAGTTAAGTATCTAAATTTTTAAAAATTGAACATCCTAGTTCAAAAGATTGTCTTTGTTAATAGTTCATTAAAGTGACTAATAAAGAAACATAAAGATTAACATTTGGAGGAGTTACATGATATATTTTTTTCTTTATGATTTTTTAGTATTAAATAAATGACATATTTTGAATATATAAACATTAATATGTTTCTAATGGGAGGATCAAAAACTATGTTAATAAACTAAAGAGTCACGTAATCCTTCTAAATGTCAAAATTTATATGGCTTCATAAGTCATGTTAGTAAAATGTTAACAAAGTCAACGTTTTGAACTGAGTTGTTTGATTTTTAAGAGTTTAGACACTTGATTAAAACCTTTAAATTTGGACACTGAAAGTGAAACAATTTAAAATTGTCAATTCTTTATCCCCTGTATATTACTATTAGTCCATCTCAATCCTCTAATTCCGAATTAGATGATAAGAGTATCATGAACCAACTCCATAATTAAGTGTTTTTACCTTCAAAACAACCCATCTTATTGGATATAATTCTCGATCTCTATTCCTTCCAACTACAATAATTAGCATGTTTTTAGAAAGCAACTCTTCATTTTAAGAACGAGTCTCAAGTGTCTCCATCATGCTTTTTTTACTACAAAGCATTAAAGTTGTTCCATATGAGATCTAATATTACTAACCTTTAACTTATGGATATATAGTGCTCTCTCCTTTTTCAATTTTCTCTTAGCATCTTTTCACATACTAAAATCACAAATATATTCAACTTCTCTCTATATTATTCAATCATCTTAATTGTAGTTTATGCTTGGTTTTTCTATAATTCTATATTTGAATTATATTATCAAGAGCTTGATTAAACCTTTTTGGGAATGTTAGATGTGAAACATGAAAGCTTGTGTTTATATATTTGTATTTCAAATCACTTATCATTAGATGCATATAACTCCCATTTATATCCTTCTATGTATTCAACCTTAATCCTCCTGGATTTACTTTTCCCCTTGACATTGAAACATATTGCCACTGCATAATATATAACATCTTTGAACTATTTGGTATTGTCAATTTTCATGCCCAATATCTAAAGTGATGATCCACCATTTGGTTAATGTCTAGCACTTCTATTAGTTCTTCTCAATACCTCACCAAGCTCATTTCCATTAGGATACTCATCAATACCAAGAAAGCTTCCACCATAAATAGAATCAATGCCTATTACTTGATGGGCATCTATAATAGACACATTAAATGCATCTTTGACATGTTCATCATATCTTTATCATTCTTGAACTTCTTCATAGTTTTCATCATGTGAATATTCATTGAGATTTGTACTATTATTTTGATGATTATAATCATCCATTTTGTAACTGGTCTCAGTATTTTCACCATTAATTTTTTCTTCATCATATTGACTACATGTTCAACACATCCTAAAAGATATTCTTAACGTTACGTTATTGATATTTGTAATGTGTCTGATCAGCAATGTGTTCATCTTAACAATCTGCCTCATGATTAGTAGTTACTTTATTACCATCTACATCAATCTTTAGATAACTTTCAATAATAACTAACATCTTTAGAAGATACGATGGAATGACTAGTTTATCTGTAGAATACACATCAATTGTCCCATATATTTTAAACAAGTTAATTAACCTAATGCAACTATTATTTGATTCAATGAATCTTAAAGACATGTTAAACTTGAAACTTGACACCCTATAATAAGCCTTATTTTAAGGTATCATACCTTCCCCGTCTTATATATATGCCTAAAGCTTACAAAATCAAGGTCAAGTTTACAAAAAAAAATGTTTGTTGACTCTCCTTCATAATTCAACTTAGGAATTGATTTATAGTGCCCATTATAAAATAATTATTTATTGAGTTACTATAATATTGACAACATTATGTTTAACAAAATACATCACAAATCAATTGCATTAACAAAAGCAATATGTGTATGTTAGAATAAAGAAAAAGTTGAAGATATACCAAATAACATCACTTAAAAATGCAACAAACAATACATGTCTTATTTGATATAAAATATTCCAAACTTTAAAGATATGCATATCTGAAGTTAAAATAATAATAATAGGGTAAATTTTTATTTAAGGGATATATGTACGTTTCTTGAATTGATTCCACAGTCATGGTTTGTGATAATCAAATTAATAGTTCTAAAAGTGCAAAGTTGTTAACTAAATTAGAGAAGATATTGAACCAAAATTATATGTAAAAATAAAGGTTTTTGCTTTTAAGGTTAACATGATAGATTTAGACTCTTTAATTAAGTAATATATAGTTTGTCCTTAAAGATGACAATTTTTAACGATTATGACTTGGCTCGAAGTCAACAGGTTTGGATCAAGTTGACCTAGTTTTAAGTTGGACTCAAGCTTTTACAAAAAAATTTTAAGTTTCAGACTAGGTTCATGCTTAGGCTACCTGAGCTCGTCTTAATTCAAAGCTCAGATATGTCAAATAGAACGACATCATTTGAATGACATAATGTACTTTTAAATTTTAAATTAAAAATAAATAAATTAGGCTTGATTAGATCTAATCAGGCTTCAAACTACCCATACATAATCGAGTTTAAGCTCAGGCCGTGAGTCTTGAGTTCAAATCTGGCCCCAGGCCTAAACTAATGCTAAGCCTATTTATCCTATCTATATCTATATACAGGTTCTTGATTTATTACAAAACAAGTATATATATTATTGGTTTGTCTCTTTTTAATTACAAACATATTATAAATGATTGTTTTATTAATTAATTACATGTTATGTGCCACATGATAAATTTATCATTTTGTATTTTAGACAATTAAAAAGTACATAAATGAAGAAAGCTTATGATAATGCCACGTGATAAATTTATCTTTTTGTCTTTTTAGACAATTTAAAAAGTACATAAAAGAAGAAAGCTTATGATCCTTTCTAGTAAATATAAGTAATCTTAAACATAGGATCAATACTTATATATATATATATATATATATAGAGCATAAAATAACATATTACTATTAAATTTTTTATCATTAGTGATTTAAATAAATTAATATGTAAAAGATCAAGTTCAATAGATAAAATGAGCTACATGTTCAATTCAATTAATTGAGTAATCAAAGGATAAACAAAATGAAAAAAAATGGAGCACATATGTAACTTAAGAGAGATTCAAGAAATCAAGAATAAAAAGGAATAACGTATATCAAAATTTAAGCAAATCATTTTAATCCTTTTTATAACTTATGATGGTCATTTTAATAATTAAGAGTTTAATCATTATATGATCATTTTTACTTAATGCATATTACATATACTTTCTCATAATCTAGAGAAAAATTTAAGAATGTCTTTAAAAAATTCTATTGAAGGATCAAAAATACTTTTTAAAAAATTTTAAATTTGTTTCAAGTTAAGCTTTTATTAAAGGAGTTTACTTTGAACTTGATAAGTTTTGAAAATTTTGTTTGAAGGAATTTGGTTGATAAGTTGAGAATTTAAACAATCAATATTATAGTTTTAGATATGGGTGTGGCCTATAAAAAAATTAAGAAAAATGGTGGAAGGAAGGAAAAAAGCTTGCTTTGGTCCTTTAATTTACAAACTATAGACAGTCTTTGAATTTTAATTCTTACGAAATTAACATCAAAATTTTAAAAATTTCTGCTTAGATTAAGTTTTCACTGGCCACTAGAAATTATGCATGACTTGCGATTCGTGGCAAGTTCTAACATTCCTTAATTGTTGACTTATTTTCATATGCTTCATTAAGTTTTTGATAAAAAGGAAAATGTGGGTTTAAAAAAAAAAGAAACACAAAATAGAAAAAGGAGGAGGAGGAGAAATGTATGAACTGGAAATATAGGACGAGAGAAAAATAAAGAGGCGACATATGAAAGGAGAATAGTATTCTCTCAAAATACAAAACTTCAATGACGAAACTCTTTGGAAAACTGGGTTGGAATCTGATCTCGACTGCAGAGGAATAATTACGAAAGTTTTTGCAATATTTGATTCTCCAAAAACCCAGATCTCTTTAATTTTATAAAATGATTAACACAAATCATAATAAAGCGGAAACTTAGTTCGCACCTTATTCCAAAGCTTGATCTTTATCTTGTCATATCCTTCGAACCGTTCCTAAAACCGATCTGTTTCAATCATCGTAGCCACACAAACGTCCGGCCTCTAACGGTATCCATAAAATAAGTTGAGAAAACTCTGTAACTCTTACAGAGAGGGTTAAGCAAGAAGTGTTAGCCGCATAGAACTTCAGCCTATTTATAATAAGCTTTGGACATTTTAGTAATTTAATTGAAATTAAATTCTAATTCTAATTCCAATTAAACTTTAATTATAATTACAAATAATTCTAATTAAATATCAATTATGTCCATATAAGATTCAATATCTCATATTGATCATTATTTATTAAATATCTCATATTTAATTATAAAATTTCTCAAACTCTGTAATCAAGTCTAATTTGATTAAATTAACTTTGTTCTCTTCAACCCGTTCTATATGTGAGATCCATTAGGTTCCCAAATATGTTAGCAATGATTATAAATTCTAATTCATAATTAGAGTTAGATAAATTAAAGCTCCTTTTAATTTATGTTTAATTCTCCGATTAAACAATTTATAATCATAGATCAAGATTAGTGTCTAGCAACGCATCATGACCACCCAAATATTTAAGAATATCAAAGTGGTTTTGACTAATCTTTCCGTGCATGATTTTTCTATATAATTCAATCCTTTCATCATACAATGTTCCGATTAGACATAGAACATGAAATTAATGTCTACTCTATTTTGAGTCTAATCATATTAATTCTCCGCCATTAGCTATCGATTCAATTAATGATATTTGTAAAATATTTACAAAGTATCATTTCACTTTGGTCAAGGATTTCCTGAATCAATACTAATCGAGAACAATAAAACATTTTCCCTAATTACTTTATGATGATGAATCGTATCTTAATCACACAACTACCTCCATATAGTTCATGTTATACATCCAATGATTACCGATTAAACAACTCATTATTAAATAGATCATAAGTAGTATTAAAACATCGCAATCCCCATATAAGATAACTTTAATGATCTCAAATCAAAGAATCATTTATACAATCATCACAATGAGAATTCCATAGACATATAAGTAATGTTCCAAATAGATTTCTCATATCGGGTCTGTCCAGTGAACTTGTTTTCTAACAAGCACTCATACGTTTGTTTAAGTATCTCTATACTTTAGCCTATGAAATCGACTACTTCCTTCATAAGAAAAAACATAACGTATGCTAGTATTTTTATGTTCTACTAATGTCTAATCTTAATAGAACAATGACTAGGAATATTTAGGAATTGTTGGTTTATGCCCTACAGTCAATCGCTTTGGTTGTATTTTAGTGACAAATTATTTAAAGGCATTCTTTATCTTGTACATATTTAGATGTATATGATAAAGTCCATGGAATAATT